>JABTTQ020002109.1:0-572927 GCA_016081115.2 Rehmannia glutinosa
GCTACGTATTACAAGATAGTGCGGATAAATTCCTGGATTCTTCAATAATGTGTTAAACAATATGCTCTAACTTTGCCGCGCATCAGAGCACTTCCCTTTTCAACGGCTCCTTGCCTTCAATAGTTATATTGGTATCCTTCCGATTTGATTGATTACAGTGGAACTCGAGAATTTTTTTGGATATTTTATTGTCCTTCATTGACAAAGTATCAAAATCTCGCCATGAATTTTGCAATTTAATAGAGATAACCTTTTCATATCCTCCAAATTGTTTTTTCAAAATTTTCCATACTTCTTTTGTTGTTTTGACACTCGTAATGCGGAAGAATAGATTGACTTATTCCTATGTGCATAGAGGACAAGACTTGCATCTTTGGTGTTGTTCTCCTTATGCTATTTTTTTCTTTATGACGGTTAGTGTGGCTTTCTCCGTGGAGTATGTATACCATACCCTCTTCAACAATATCCGAGTTCATGGGACACTAACAATGCATATTAGAATGCTCCATAGTTTGTAATCTTGGCCACAAAGATAGGAACACCTTGTTGAGAATATGTGAATGCAAATTCACTAGAACTAGTTGATGCCATTTTTGCAAATGGAAGGTTATCAGGCCAATGGTGGCCTGATACCACAATTGTGGGCAATACGGGTGTAAATATGTAAACGTGAAAGAGGTAAAAATAAATGGAAGCTAAAATATTTGAATTACTACAACAATGATGGAAGAATATGATTTTAGAATAATACACTAAGATTGAATATTTGCTAAAATTCTCTCACTCAATTTCATACACTTCTAAAGATAATTCACCTGAATTTCGATACATTCAATGACAATTGATGGCCTGATTTATAGGTTTATAAGAAGACTAAATCATATAATTAATAATAAACTTATTAACTAATATGATAAGGTTGGTAACATTCATTCATAACCACACACGTAGTGCATTTGCTCCACCAATATCAATTATCAATGAAACGGGTTTGTTCAATGGAAATTGTGGAATGCCAAGTGTCCATTGCAAATTATATTTTAATGATGAACGATTGAGCTTCTTGCATTTTCACGAGCTTGGTATTGTTGTCGGTCAAGATGTCTTGGTCAATCCGTGCATTGTGCATTTTTGTAATTATGTCAACCGCTTCTTTTTTGAAGTCGTATTCCGGATTATCAGCACATCTTGCAAAGAGGCTTCGTCCCACTCATTGTCATTTGAAATCGAATGTATATATGTTCTTGCATATGTATTTGTCTTTAAACTTGCAATATGCTTACATGAAATTGGTCGGAGTCAATTTTAACGTATTTGCGAGTGGTCATGTCAGAAAATATGGGGCCCGAGACAAGATATAGAAAAAGGAGGCATAAGTAAGAAAGATATTATTGGAAAATATTTAGATAATTTTATTTTTCTTATTTACCTTTTCAAATGCAAAGTTATTTATTAAAGTTTTATACTCAAGATGCTCTAATATATTTAATCCATTTAATCTATCTTGAGACATAGTTGATCTTAAATAATATTTTAAGAATATTAATTTGAAAAAGGTTCTTTTAGCGAGAATCAATATCATAATTATGGTTAATAATATTCTATAAGCAATCACGATCACAAAAAGAATATAATATTTTATGTAGTTTTGTACCACGAGTTGGAGTCTTACTTTCCATTTTCTAAGTATCTTTTAACATTCTTAATATAACCAAATAAAATATAAATTTAACTTAATATACTAAACAGATGGAAAGATAAAACTTGAAGACAATTTAATTTGTGTCGTTTCTTTTCCGTGGCTAATGAATATGGTCTTATTAAAATTTTGAATAGATAGTAGAGATGCTACCACAAAGATTATGGAGATGTTGTCAAAAATAAGAATTGTATAGATTCTTATAATATAAAATTAGACTAGTAGATTTATGTAAAATCTAATTGAATATTTACACGCTAGTTACACACCCTAATTCCTACTTTTTAGGCCTTTATATATCCAATAAACAAGAATTAAACGTTCTATTTTTTTTAATTTATAAAGTAATAAAAAGAAACTAATTATCTCTTATTTTCAAATGGCATGTACTTGCCTCTACTATTTTCAAGTTGCACGTCATCGTATAATATTTTAAATCTCATTGTTTATGCGATAATCTTTATATACATACATATATATATATATATATATATATATTATATGAATGAAAATAGAAGGGCCCAAAAAAATTGGGGACATGAGGCGATTGCCTAAATGGCCTCACCATACACACAATCTTGTGCATGTCCGTGTATTGCATGAGAACACAGATTCTCGTCATTCTTCCATTGTCTACGCATAACACTCTCCTACGACAATTTCACTTTGAAAGTCCGAACCGCTAGCTTTTGCAGTGTTATCAAAGCTAGCAACACTCGTTGTTTGGGTACGATAGTCATACATATGCACAAACCGCTTTAGTGCAAAGCCTTAATTTGTTGTCCTTGCTATTTCATACGTTCTTTTATGACTTTTGAAATAATATTATCGATTATTGCAAAATTTTCCATTAGCCTAAACCACTAAAACATATCAAAACAAATGAGTACATTGATTGTTTATTTGTGATTTTGTGATATATTATATTAGTTGGAAAATATAGAAAATCCTCTCCTGACGAAAAAAATTTCTTGCATCCAAATCAATTTTTTTTATCCACCATATTTTGTCAAAGCGATTGGAAATTTTGGGTATTATGGCATTAGAAAAGGGATAAGGAAACAATTGCTCTATATGCGGAAAAAAGACACTTTCATTTACTCTCCGCGTTTTTTAGACTTTTTATTGTTGGGCAAAACGATATTTAATTAATTAATATATAATTAAATTTATATATTTATTTAATATTAATTGCCCAATGGACTCTTAATAAAATAGTTTTCGCTTTCTGGGTATTTGGGGCCGCCCATGTCGATTTCTCCACCTGACGGACCCATAGGCTGAAATTTTCTACACGGCCCACGTGGGCCCATCTCCCGTATATAAAAAGGTCCCTCCTATTCATCGAAAAATTAATTACTTGATAATTCTCCTACGCATTTAATTGAAGATTAATTCTTGTTTTACTCTCTCATTCACCATGCCGAGCTTGAGCATCGGAGGAGCCTCCCGGGACAATCCCTAGGGCCCTCTAACATTTTCACGTGTGTGCGGGCGAGTTCCAAGTCAAAGGAATTTCCCGCTCTCGGAAAGAAGACTTGAAGACTTAGGAAGGAGCATTTGTCAACTCGTTGACTTTGAGTGATCTGCGCCCTAAAAAAGCATCATTTTGGCGCGTCTCGGGAAGAAGCGAAGTACACGAAGATGCAAACTCGATCGCAAGCACGTGAAGTTGGGTCTCAAGTTGTAGGCCGGGTACGGGGATACAATAAGATGAATGACCGCCTGCAGGGCGGAGCCGCCCTCTCTTTTCCTCCCGGGAGGAGTGTCGTCCCCTCCTTCGTTCGCAAGAGAGGCGCCACCCCCTCCTCCTAGGGAGGCTCCCATTGAAGAAATTTGTCTATCCAGGAAGCCCTCCAGGCTCTCTGGATATAGCCGCTTGAACGCCCTTGAGGCATCAAGTCGTAAATCGATGCCATAGGGAAGACAAATCGCAGCTCCGCGACCTCCAAGACCCCGGCCAGTGAAGATCGGGAGATAGAGAAGAAGGTCGGTGAAAATCGTGAAGAGCGCCACCCCGGTGAAGAATCTCAAGAAGTGTAGCCAGCAAAGCCAACTCGCGAGCAACAATATTGATGAAGATGAGCCTTTTGGCCCATGTTATTTTGATAAAACCTCTACCTTCGTGAATGTTGGGAAATTTATTTTTTAGATTTTGATGAATGCCACGTGAAACTTAAACTAGAAAATTGGCACCCCATTTTCCTTGTAATTTTCATTGTAATAGATAGGCTGAAAAAAGCCGAGTCAAGTCGCCTAAGCCTCGGAAATACAAGAAGTCAATCAAGATCAAGTGAAGACTCTCATTGGGGAGCAATTTGAGTATGGCGAAGGAAGATCAAGAACTTGATGAAGATGTATCAGGCGAGGAGCATTTGTGTGAAGTGTCATCAAGGTCACCTCAAAAGCCAAGTCATAAGTTGAAAGTGGCGGATGAGTCTTCAAATGATTAAAGGACTCAAGTCAAGCGGGAAATAGGCGCCTGCCAAGAGGAGTTAAGCGAAAGGAATCCGTTGCACGAAGTCAAGAACATTACTTAAATTAGTAATCGTCCATGTTGTCGAGGACTTAAAGTGCTTATCTAGAAACGTGCAAAAAGAAATAAACCAATGGGAAGCATCGCACCTCGTGTCGAACTGAAAAAGCTAATACGAGGAAAGGTCTACATCTCAAGATTGAAGACCAAGAAAAGGCAAGCCAACCGAACAAAAAGCCTATCTCTTCAACAGCAGATTTTTGAAAGTTCACTATAAAAGCCGAGAAAATCCATTGAGAAGAGGTAACCTTGAATACTCGAACCACGAACAAGCAAGCTATATTCAAATCGTAACTGCAAATATTCTCGAGAGATATTAAAGCAAATCCTCAAGCTCAAACTCAAAGGAAATCAATCAACACAAAGTGTGAAGGAAAGATAACTTCAAACTGTTGAAGAGGAAACTTTTGAAGAATCAAAAGGGGTCTACTTTCCAAGGAGGATTGTAGGAAGGTTCAAGGTCGAACCAAAGATCAAGTTATTGGAGGGCTTCGTGATCAAATCAAGAGCTTGAGAAAGTGAGTCAAGTAGCGCGTACCGCCCTGTGAAGAAGTTCGAGTCGGACGAGAAGCGGATGTGTGATCAAAGGCGTCTCTCAGATCGTTAACCACTTTGTGAACCGATCATTACTTAGTGGGTTCCTCCGGGAGTTAGAGAAGAGAGGATTAGAATAATTACCCCATCTTGAACCTCTATAAAAATCAATCTGTGCCATTTATTTTTCAGCACATTTATATTTATGCATATCTACTTTATATCTTTTGATAAACTTATTTGCTTTCCAAAAGCGATTAATAACCAAGTGCTAAAATCAAGTGTTAAAACAAGTTTAAAACAAATCGAAAAGGGTGTTAAGTCTTGCCTGATAAAACCAACACAACCAAGTTAAGTTTCGGGTTAGGCAATTTTGAGTTATTCTATCATGACTCTATCGAAGTCCGTTGAGTGGCTAACTTTATTTGAATAACGAACTTAGTTGTCCCTCGAGGATTTAGTTGTTTGTGTTAACTCCACTATTCTAAAAGACCCCATCTAGCCTCAATTAATCCCCACCTAGGCGTTAGGCCCCCTTGTCCGCCACGTTATTTTTCCATTTAGATCCCTTTAACGCCGCTCAGTCCCGCCTAACTCCGCCTGAGCTCGCTAGGCGCTAGGCCCCCGATCACCGCCGGCTAGCGCTAGCAATTTTTAGAACACCTGGTTAACTCAGAATTTATTTAAAAGGACTAAATCGAAAATTTGATAAGGTTTATTCAACCCTCTTCTAAACCTTACTCACACCCCTTGGGACCTACGAGGAATCAAGACCTCCAACCTCCAAGATGATGGAATGGAGACCCGAGACCAGAACACTTGGACAAATTTTACGCCAAGGTGGATTTCTGACGACATGACGGATGCCTCCCCTCGCAAGGTGTTCCGCACTACTCGACCAAGCGGGCGGACTTGGTTCAATCGGCTCCAGAGGATCAATCTCCGAGGATGGAAAAGCTTATCAAGCCTTCTACGCAGATTCTCCATCACGAAAAGTGCCCCAAGACTATCGCTCACCTCTTTCGAGGTGAAGCAAAAGAAATGAGAGACACTACAGGAGTTTATGAAATGGTTCGTGGAGGTGTCAATAAAGTCACCAACATCCAACATGAGACATTGGCCATGATATTGCAAAGAAATCTCCGTGAGGGCGTCAAGGAATTTCTAGTGGGAAGTCTCCTCCAACATGGAGGAGCTATTGGTGAGCGGAGAAGCATATTCGAGTGGCGGAGTCCACTAATCCTCGAACCCAGTGCAAAGTGCAAGTCTAGGAAGACGATAATAATTAACCTCGAAAGGGTCCGAGAAAAGATCATGGCCAAGCTACACGCTCTCAATGATTCAATAGCCGAGGTACTAATAGCTACCCGAGGAAGAATGGGATCAGCGAACCACCGTAACCATTGAGGAGCAACCCTACACGGGCACGCTCCAATTTGTACCGCATATACCATAGAGACAAGGGGCACACTCTTCGAGGGGATGTTTCGTCCCCTAACGAAGGAGATAGAGTGACTTATCCGAAGGACCACCTCAAAGACTACGTGGATTAGAGCAAGTTTTGCCGTGATCCAAGACCGCATGAAGAAGAATATCGGCAGGACCAACACCACTCGGACCGCAGTGAGAAGAGACACAATAATCATGTTACCAAAGTCATCAATGTGATCTTCAAAGGACCAGGAGGCAAAAGATGCCCGAAATGCTCTTGGGAATGTAGCAAGGAGATAAGGGGGTGACCCAAGGAAAACCTATCCAAGAAAAGAATTGTGGAACCCCATCAAACCAACAACATGCCTATCACATTCGACACTCAAGACTACATCCGAAAACCCAAGTTCACCTTGACGCCATTGTCATATCGTTATGCACGCCAACTTCGTGGTCAAGAGGGTCTTGGTGGATACGTGAAGCATAGTGGATGTCATATTTCGGGAAGCTTTCGACAAGATGAGGATCTACCCGTGACAGAGTTGTTCTAGTTTCGGGCGCCACGATTGGCTTTACTAGAGAAGTGATCATGTCCTCACGCGAGATCAACCTACCGCACACGTTGGGCATGGACCCCACATCAAGTGACAAATACGATATGTTTCCTCATTGTAGACGCTCCCTCTCGGTGCGATCTAATATTGGGAAAGGCTGTTCCATGCCATCCCTCACGGTCCACTCAAAATTGAAGTTCCCCACGGACTCAGGATATGAGAGACTGTTGGAGATATTAATATGGCTTAGGAGTGCTATGTGGCCACCTTGAAGATGAGAAAGCTCCGAGACCGAATGACAAAAGCACCGCTCAACCTTAGACACAAGCTCTCCGTGAACTCCTGTAGACCTTAGTATTTGATATTTTTTACTATTTTCGATTTATCTCCGCCAATAGGCGTTAAACATTTATTTACATTTTAGTTCTATTTCATACACGGGGCATAAAACTTTATCATTATAATGAAAAAAAAGTACATTCACGTTTCTATTTTGATGTTGAGAATGGAGTTAATGGCCACATAAAACCCATCTTTCCGGCTAAAGCCCCCAGGCAGGAGAGGCCTCCTCATGGGGGTCCACATAAATAACCTCCTCCTCGGCTAATATCTTGGGTGGGAGGACCTCTTCTAGCTAAGACCTCGAATGGGAGTAGCCTCCTCACAGTGGTCCTAGTAATTCACCTCCACGGCTAAGACCCGGAGGGGAAGACTCGCTCGGCTAAGACTAGGGTGAGAAGACCCCTACGGCTAAGACCCCGAATGGGAGGGGCCTCCTCATGTGGGATAAGGAGGTCCAAGCAATTCACCTCCTCGGCTAAGACCGGATGGGAAGATCTCACCCGACTAAGACTCGGTTGAGAAGACCTCTTCCGATTAAGACCGGATGGGAGGGGCCTCCTCACAATGGGGTCCTAGTAAAAACATTTCCTCCTCGGCTAAGACCCTGGAGGAAGGGCCCTCCTCGCAGAGTCCCCACGAATTCTTATCCATGATAATAATGTGCAAGAAAAAGAAGTGGAAAATGCTAATACATGTGGGAGAAGAGACAAAGGATGAAGCAAAACTTGGAGAAAATTCGGGGGATGCCCATTCCAAGCTCGGAAGGGCGCCTCGAAGCTCCGGGGCGCCCTCCTCCGGATTCGGAAGGGCACCTCCTAATGTTAAAACATAAGATATAAACAAGTCTCTCACCAACAAGAAGTCACATACAAATATTACAAGTAAATCATGATAAAAGAAAGCAAATATGCATAAGGAAAAGTATCCATATAACGTTAGTGAAACGGAATATCATTCGGCCTCATAAGGCGAAGAAAAGAAAGAGCAAGAAATATCTAAGTATGTAAATAAAGCCCTAAACGGTGGAGTGGACGGGAGTCAATGGCCATCGAGGGCGAAAAATAATCAGAATCGCTCAGCGGGGCACCCATCTCCATCAGCAGCATCAACCTCTCGAGGCTCATCTCCATCACCACCAGCATCGTCGGAAAGATCCTGTAAGGCCACGACCTCTCCATCCTCCTCCTCATCAGAGACGCCGCAGATCCAAGATATCAATCAGCTAGAAGCCTTTTCACTATGCCGTAGAAGTTTTTGCAATGGCAAACCGCCTTATCAATGAAGATGAAAGACTACTTCAACAACTTTGAGTGATATTCTAGAGAATCTTGTAAGCCTCGATCGAGCGGGACCTCGAGCTAGCAAGAATCGGGCACCCGGTGAAGTTTGGATAAAGACATCACCCGTCTTCGATTCATGGTCAAGCTTGACCTTCACCTACTAAAACTCCTTCGACAGCTCGGACATCTTGCTCTCATGCTGAGCCCCATCTTCTGCCAAGCTCTTCACCTTATCCCGAAGCTGATGGTTCTCTAACTCTGTCACCTCACCTCGATGGTTCAAAGCTACTACGCGGTTCAGATTCTACAACAAAATTTGTACAAATCTTAGCCAAATGAAAAGACAAAGACTGGAAAATGAAGATGCAAAGTAACCAGAGAAGCTTACTCGAGCAACATATCCCTGCAAAGGTGAGTCTCGATGTCCTTGAAGGACAGAGTCCCAAGACGGGACTGATCATCTGCCGACAAATCTCCTCTCTTACTTGTGTAGCCCAAGCCGGAATCTGCAGAGTTCCAATGGGATTAGATCCCCTCACGATGGTTCACTCCGCTAGAGAATATAGCTCGGGGACCAGTCTTAGAAGCAACAATCCCAGACTCCATCCTCGGCCTCTTCCCTCCAAAAGGGCCTGAAAGAGGATGAGGAGCTGAAATAACATAAACGCGGTCACTAACGCTAGAACTCGAGCGTCGATCACTCTCCGGGCAATGAGGGCGGCCCTCACTCACCGCCATTCCCGATGCAGGGCGGGGCGGGCGCTCGAACTCCCCGGCCAAGGCGAGATTTTTTACTTTGGCCTTCTCATTTTCCTTCTTACTAAGCCATCAGCTCTGCGATGCTATAACTCTCATTACCTGAAAAGCAAGCAAGGGTCAATATTAAAAAATGGAAGCAGTCAAAATATATAAGTAAAGCGGCAAGCAATGTAAATAAGTAAAGCAAGGTGGGATATCCAAAACTCCTAATGTTGGAAGACTCTTAAACAATCCCCTGGATCAGAACTACCGCCATCTCCATTCGGAAAGCGGGAGTACCTCGGGCCAACATAACTTCCGAAACCTATTCGTGAGGGAGCTCCAAGCCATTATCCTGTCGAAATCAAGTCCAACTGGGGTGCGGGAAGAAGAGAAAGAAAGTGTCACTAGGAGACTTCCTGGCATAGAACCGAGAATGGAATCGATCTAAAGTCGAAATCAAGTCCAACTGTCGCATGGCATGCTCATAACACCGTATACATGCATAAGCCTGAGGAATCAACTGACCAACACATGCTCTCATGGATCTAAGGATCGCGATGAGAAAATTATCCAGGAAAAGAACAAAGCCAATAGAGAAGCTTTAAAGGTACACCATGATGAAGCCCTCAGGTGGATGAGTAAGTCTATTGCCTAAACCAGGGGCCAACATCACAAACACCGAAGGAAGGTCTAGTCGTGCCCACAGCCTACGAAGACAAACAGATGATACTCGATTGGCCAACTCTTCTGGAACAACTGCATGACTCTCGGGAGGAGGCCTATGTTGATACTTGGGGTGGTGGAATTATTCGTGACTATCTTTCCGGACTCGGAAGACTCATCACTTAAGCTAGAATCGGCTCAAGCTCTACTTCTCATTCACCATCAAAACGCAACTGAGGCGAGACGAGAAAAATAAAAATCCATGGACAAAGGTGGAAATGGAATGATAGAACCAGAAACTGAACTCCCGGTGACACTACGACCTCCGAGCGAGAATGGAAGAAGAACCGAAATTTGTAGTCGACTTGAAAATACGAAAACTCGGAAATGATGGGGAAACATGAGAAGAAAAATAGGCCGGGGGGCTCGGAATTCCCCCCTAGGGCGCGCATTCCTCCACCTAGGAGGGCGCCCGGGCGTTGCCCTTGTGGCCGCCCGGGGAGAGGGCCAAGGAGGCGCTCTTGCCCACTCACGGAAGGCGTCCTGGGGTGCTCTCTTTCGCCTATGGAGCTCTCATCTCTCTCTCCGCTTGACACACTCCACTCATCACTCCAACTCTCCATGGGCTCTCACCTCAACTCTCACCTCAACTTTCAAGAAATTTTCTAAGTCTTCTACAAAGCAGAAATTTCAAAGTTAAAGAGTAGAGAGAGAAATATTACCTTTGGAAGACATGGTCACAAGCTCTCCTTCCAAGTGCTCTTATGCAAAAGTGGTCAAAAATTCTCCGAATGCAAGACAAGATATACAACAAGACAAGCCAGATATAATACCAGTTTAGCTCCCACACTGCTTCATCCCTCCACAACACCGGAGCTGGGGGCTTATGTTGGAGGGCAAAAACGATATTTAATTAATTAATATATATTTCAGCTTATATACTTATTTAATATTAATTGCCCAATGGACTCTTAATAAAATAATCCGGCCCAAAGGTGTTCGGGACTGGCTTATAGACCGATATCTCTTACGCGGATTGGCCCATCGACCGAATTCTCCTACACGGATTATAGTGCCCATCTCCTATGTATAAAAAGGTCCCCCTATTCATCTGTAAGTTAATTAATTGACAATTCTCCTATGCATTTAGTTCAGTATAATTACTATTTTATTCTCTCCTTCACCATGCTAACTTGAATGTCGGTGGGGCCTCCCAAGAATAACCCCTGGGGCCCTCTAACGTTTGCGCGTGTGTGCAGGCAAGTTCCCAGTCAAAGGATTTTCCAGCTCTTGGAGAAGAAGACTTGAAGACTTTCTCCTCGGGAAGGAGGATTTCGTCAACCCCGTTGACTTTGAGTGATCTGCCATAAAAAGTAATATCATTTATGCTCGCGTGTTTTTCTGCAGACTTTTTGACATTGTTTCAAGGTTATTTCGAACATGTTACAGACATATTTCATCTCATAAAATTCTAGTGAAACACAAGTTCCGTGCCTATTAAATATCAATTTCATACTCAAAATCCTATAAACAATCAAAAAATATACACGTAAACAACATATATTAATACAAAAACACATCTATATATATATATATATATATATATATATATAAAGAGAAGTCGCTGGAAATGGTATATTAGAAATTGTCCTGCTCTTTTACACTTACTATAAAAAGTAATAAAAAAATGTGTAAAAATAAGAAATGATAAATATTTGGTATTTCATTATTTCTGGTAGTCATCTTTCTTTAAATAATCACTTTCTAAAATTATATAAGAAGTAGAATTATGTAAATTATGTTTCCAAATTTGTGTGTACTGCATTAATTGTTGTATTTATATATATTTTTTTAAAAACAATTAATCACCTTTTCGTTTTTGATCCTTTTTTACGTATAATATATAAAATTAATCATTTTCTTACGATCTTCGGTTTGACACCCATATTGCAATATAAAATAATAATAAACATAATAAATGAAATATAAGAAATATTATTACCTTTTTGTAATTTGTAATGGGCTTTAAAAATTATGTATTTGGTTATTTGACATCAATTTGGATATTCAAGTATTTTAGTTATTTGTGATATATGTATAGTTGTTATTTGGCTTAGACCCTCTCCTAATACTTACATAATTAAATTTAATAAAAAATTAATTGAAGAAAATATCTCAAATATGTATCCAAATTTTACATATCACATATATCAATAAATAGCATTATATATATATATATGTACGAAGAAATTTAAGATTTATCTAATATGAAAATTATATTCATAATGGTATTATATATATAATATTAACATACTTTTTCATGTTAACATAAATTATTTTTTATATTCATCAACGTATTTTGATATTCGAGTTTCAAAGTTGTACATTTGGAATTAGATATGAATTTGTGATAAGTTTTTGGATATATGTGTATATATAAAAAATAAAATAATTTTTGTATTTTGGAATGTTTCATTTTCCATTAAAATTGCGTTTCAAAATATATAACATGGTTTTTGTTTGATTCCTTTAACAATCTTGACAATTGTTGACCTTTCTAAACCCCAATATTGAAATTTGAAATGTCGTTATTATTGACTGTATTGAAAATACAATTTATTAAATATTCAGTATTGGGTAGTAAAAAAATTGACATTGATGATTAAAACGTTTTTCAAATCTTTACTTTCTTATAGATAAACAAGTTATATAAATTGATACAATTCATATTCACACAACCAAATATTTCATATTTAAAGAAATTTTTGTTATAGTTTATAACAAATTTTTTATGTTTTAATCGTATGATTTATTCTCAAATTAATTATCTTTATATTTTAATTATTTTTTGAAATTTTAAACTTTTTGCAATCACTATTTTTTTAAACATAAATAACATAAATACATAATTTATAAAATAAAAAATGAGAACAAAAAAAAATTGTAAAGATTTTTTGTTTTTAGAATTAATAAACTAAAAATTTATAAATAAAATTAATTCCAATAACAGATAAATACAATATACATATTCGGGAAACGGGAATGGAAACAGATAATCTCCATTTCATCTAACAGGAATAGGGAAGGGGAGGGGATATAAATACGGTCCCTATCCCATCGTCAGTCAGAGAAGCGAAGAATCTCCATCCCCGCTCCTATCCCCGAATTAACTAGGGACTTTCCATCCCATTTTATTTGGTTACCAACGGGGATAGTTCCTGCGAGGATGTTGTCATCCCTACTATTCAGTTAGCAACGGGGATGGTTCCCTACGGGGATATTGCCATCCCTAAATCCAAGTGATAGAATTTATAGTAATATAAAAATATACATGTAACAATATAAAACAAAGGCTAACAGATATACACTCGTGCATCGCAGAGTTAAAAGACTAGTTGAAAATAATATAGAAACACATAAAGAAAAATGAAATTTAATTTCGATCAATGCATTGATGACATTGGACACAACATGGAAATAAACAAGAAATAACATAACAACATTGAAAACTATATTAAAAACAACCTTAAAAACAACACAAACAACATTGAAAAAACACATGAACAGAAAGAACGTAAAATAGCTAAAAGTTGCATTAAAACAACATGGAAACAACTAAGAAACAATTAAACAACTTTGAAAAAATATAGAAACAACCCAAAAATAACATAAACAATATATAAAACAACACAAACAAAATGAGCTTAAAATATATAAAAGTTGCATTAAAACATCGAAGAAAACATAAAAATAACCAAGAAACAATAGACCAACATTGAAAACTCTATAGAACAATAAAAACCAATATAGAAAATAACATAGGAATAGAAAGAACGTGAAAATATGTAAAAATTGTATTGAAACATAGAAATAACACAAAAAATCAAGAAACAATATAAACAAATAAGAAACAACATCGATAACAATACAAGAGCAACAAATAGCCAAAAAAATAGGCAGAAGCGAAAAATATTGCAAAAAGACGTATAAATGAAAAAAGGGAATATCATAAAAAGTTAAAAAAAAAAAACAAAAAACACAAAAACACATCTGAACCATATTTTGTTTTGATTTGATTTGTAAAATATATTGGATCCGTCTCACGAATTTAAATCGGTGAGACAATCTCACACATGTGAGACTTGCTAAAAAAAAATAGGAGTGTGAAACAGTGTTATTTTTTTTTTTTTTTTGGAAAATTGTATTTCAAACAATTTCTGAAAAAAAAAAAGAAGAAAACCTCAAACATGTGGTTCCTTCGGATCCTTCCTGCCCACCCCTATGCCACCTAACCTAATATCCCTTAGTCCCCCAATCTCCTTCCCAACTCTACTTTGCCTAATTCCCGGATCCTACCTAACCCTTCTCCCTTCACCAACCAGCCACCACTTCAAACCCTAGAGTTTTCCGTTTTTGAAAAAAACAAATGTAGAAATTTTGGATCATTGTATTGTAATGATGAGATCAACCACTGATAATTCTTTTGAAACAATATTCCAGAAAATGGCAAAATCATTTATTTTCTTTATTTAGTTTTTATCTTCTTCTTTATTTTTTTGTTCAGCTTAATGATAAGGGTATAAATGTCTCTCTTTGTCTCTAATAAACTGATGACATTTTTTTTAAATAAATTGATGACATTAGAGCCCTCAAAAAAAAAAAAAAAAAATTTAGAGCCCTCAAATCATATAATTAGACGGCCAACATATACTTCCCAACATTTGCTAACAACAAAGGACTCGTTTCCGATGATTGTCGATTGGATTGATAAAATAATTTAGATACGTTATGATTTGATGATATAATTGAGTTCAATAACATGTTTGAGAATTATGATTGTAATGTGTGATTATTTTAGTATGATAACAATTTCTTTTTGGTATTGATGATAAAATTGGACAAATTTTCAAAATGACCAAATTACAAAGAAAAATGTAGTTGGGGTCGGATTATATAATTGCACCACATCTGAAGAAGTTATTGGGATTAGTGTAATGAATTGTAGTCAAGATCTCAAATAATTGATAAATTTGGACTAAATAATTTATCTTGGCAAATCAATTTTCCCAATCGAGTCCAAAAGATCTAAAATACTCAGCATAAGTTGCAAAGGAAAAAGACTGTTGGAACCGGAACAAAATATATAGAGTTATCGAGCTTTCATTTTACCTTGTATTTTTACCTTGGAAAACTCTCTCACGGCTTGACTTTTGTATCAAAAAGATTCTCATAAAACTTACAAAAGGCATCTATTTTGGTTCACTTGATCTGACGGCATGATTTTTGTGTTAGGCATCCTTGTCATAGTTTTGGACCAGGCCTTAAAAAAATCAATATATATAGTAGAAAAAAAAAAATTTCGCCATATATGTCTTCACACGAAGCGATTTGAGACACGTGTCCACAACACCTTATTCTTCCAAATCCATGTGTCTCCTTCATTTTTAGCCACGTGGCAAATCATGCCACCACCTTATTCTTCCAATTATAAGTTGATTTACTATATTAATTTACTATCAATTTATCATCAACTTAATAATTAAATTTCCTATTTCCGTATATAACTATTAAAATCCAATCAAACATTTAATCAGCAAAGTTATATTTGGCAAAATCAATATTACGGAAAAATCGTATATTTAATATATTTATATATGTATATGTATGTATATCAAACACGTATTTTGAGGAATTTTCCTTATAATGTATTAATTAATTTAATATATTTAATATATTTATTTATGTATATCAACCATATATACTAAATTTAATATATTTATATATGTATATGTATTATCTACAAATTAAAGGTGAAGTGGTAATATATTTTTGAATTTTTGATAAAAGATACAAATTGAAAAGATAATAACAAACTTCAAGAGATAAGAAGTAATATAAATATCAAGGATTTATCTACGCTGTTATTTTAAAATTACTATCTTTCAAAAATAAATTTGGTTTATATGCACCTTTTAATTCCCGATTTATGCTAACTCCAACGTATATTTCAAATTATTATTATTAAATCCAGGTTTGACCCACTAACCAATTATATTCACAATTAAATAAATAATTCAATCCAAATTTTAATCAAATTAAATAAGCCCATCATAGATATAAATGAGCTTATCCCAACAATTAAAATTAATTTTGACATGTGTCAGCTCCTCATTCTCTCAATTTCACATGTCTAATTTATAATTATCCATGTGGCATTGCTATCTACAAATTAAAGGTGAATTGTTAATATAATTTTAAATTTTTAATTTAAAAGATTACAAATTTAAAAGATAATAACAACTTTAAGAGATAAGAAGTAATCTAAATAACATGGATTTATCTACGCTATTATTTTAAAATTACTATCTTTCAAAAATATTTTTAGTTTATATGCACCTTTTAATTCCCGATGTATGCTAACTCCAACGTATATTTCAAATTACTATTACTAAATCCAGATTGACCCACTAACCAATTATATTCACAATTAAATAAATAAGTCAATCCAAATTTTAATCAAATTAAATAAGTTCATCATAGATATAAATGAGCTTATCCCAACAATTAAAATTAAAATTAACCAATTCATCCAATTATCGATCTGAGGTCGGATAGTGATTATACTACAGGATCCTATTAAATTATATTTAATTTTCTCAATAAATTCGAGAAACACATCAAGGAATCTAACAACTAATAGAAATTGGGGTTTGACATATATTTAAAATATTATCTTTCAAAAATATATTTAGTTTATATGCACCTTTTAGTTTCGATTTTTACTACTACTACGAGATTCAAATCTCAACTCTAAAAGATAAAATATAAATACCAAAATAAAGGAATTTCTCACAATATCAACTCTAAAAGAAAATTAGATAAACTATAATCCAAAATATATATAAAGGATTTTATCACAATCTCACGATCAACTTTATGTGGCCATATGAAGAGTTAAAAGAAGGATGGGGTTTGAAAATTTCTTTGTTGTGACAAAGACGACACACTTGGAAATATAACAAATAGTGTAGTTTACAAAGAAGTTTTTAAAATCTAAAGTGAACTATTTGTATGATACTCTTCTAATTTTTGAATTTCTTTTTTAATATTTCTAATTAGTATTTTGGATCTCCTATAATTATTACAAATAAATTTGTGACACTAAAATTTTAATTTTGGATAAATCCGTGTAATACACGGGTGTTGTTCTAGTAAAAGAATAATGAGCTAGTCTCTCATCCAGACGGTCGGGCGGATCTAATCCGTCGAGGCGGAGCCCAATAATCAACCACACCCATAGCCAAACCGACCCAATCCAATAATAATTAAAAAAAAACACGCACACACAAATTACTCAAATCTTCTTCTCTCGAGCTTGGCCAAATTCTTCACTCCGTCGTCCACCTCGTCACGTCACCCCTCGGCACCTCCGTCATCCACCTCACATCGCTGCTAAATGGTTTGGTTAATCTAAAAGCATGCACACACAAATTCTTTTTCATTGTTTACAAAATTTGTGTAAAAGGTAAAACATTGAATATGGTGAAGGGCACTACCACCAATAGCAGTTATTATCATTTGATATTTAGTGCTTTAAACTTTTTAGGAAAAAAAAAAGGAACTAATATGAATAGTAGCGAGTTATTATTGATATGGTGAAGGACTACCATCAATAGAAGGTTTTAGAATTGCTCTTTTTTTTTTCTTGGGTGATCTAACGAAGATTTCATTTAACTTATTTTTCAAGAGACAAACTAATACTTTTTAAGGTAATGACTAATACTTTTCATGGAACTACTAATACATTTTATTGGAAAAACTAATACTATTCAGAAAATTACTAAAATATTTAGGTGGGAAAAAACAATATTGTTCAGGGAACTACTAATACATTTAAGAAGAACGCTAATACTTTTTAGAAGGACGACTAATACTTTTCGAATGATTTGTTAATACATTTTGGGAGAAAAATTTAATTATATTCAAGGAAACTACGATACATTCATAATATCTGCTAATACTTTTTAGAAGGACGGCTAATACTTTTCAAGAATCGTTAATATATTTCGGGATAAGAATTTAATTATATTCAGGGGAAACAACTAATACATTTTACAATAATCGCTAATACTTTTTAGAAGGACGACTAATACATTTCGAGAGTATATTCATAAGAAATCTTTGAAAAACTCTTTAGGAACTACTAATACATTTAGGAAGAATTGCTAGTACTTTTTAGAAGGACGACTAATACTTTTCAGAAGGACTTTTAATACATTTCGTGAGAAATTTTTAATTTATTTCAAGGAACTACTAATACTTTTTCGATGAACTACTAATACTTTTTTGAGGGATTGCTAATACATTTCGGGAGTATATTCAGGAGAAATACTAAAAAACTTTTCAGGAAACTACTAATACATTTTAAGAACCGCTAATACTTTTTAGAAAGGACGACTAATACATTTTTAAGAATCGATAATACACGTGCTTCCTGAAAACTAATAAAACACCACTGCTAATATTACGAAAATACAACCGGGTTGCGGGTCAGATCCGTCTAACAGGTCAGACCCGTTAGACGGTCTGACAGGAGTTTTTGTGAAGAATAATAACCAAAAAAGTGGAGGTTCAAGTAATTACAAATATACCATGAGAAATTTCAAAATTGCAAAAATTTCGTTAAAGTTTGATTCATTCTTAAATTTTTATCCTAAATCCTTATTTGAACCGACAAAATTTACTAATATCACTAAATATTTTACAAGTACATTGCCCCAATGTTTCTAAATATTACAGATAAACTAAACTTTTGATCTTATAATTTACAATTGCACCCTTAGCCATTGTTAAATATTACAAATAGTCAAATGAAAAGTTTGGACTATTTAATATTTAGAAAAATTGAAGGATATGATTGTAAAATATTCGATGTTGTTGGCAAATTCCGCCAGATCATTAACTAACGGTTCGCGCAAAATGTAGGATGAAATTAAACCCCAAAGAGTTTATGTAATTTTGAAACTTCTCTAGTTTTTATATTTTATTCTTTTATATTGTAATATAATTATCTCAAACCTATCCCAAAAACAAAATTAAAAGTACTCTTGATCAATCCTGCACCAGACACATCAAAAAAATTTACTCTTTACCAATCATACATCATATATAATTCACTTGTCCATCTTAATTCTTATATAAATTAAAGCTCTTCATTAAGCCATTGATCAAATTCCTACTCTCAAACATCATAAATTTCTTTCCTTAAAAAAACAAAAAAAAAAAAAAACCCTTTCATCAAATATGGGTTCAATCAAAACAGACGGCCAACATATACTTCCCAACATTTTGCTAACAACAAAATATTAAAATACTCCGTTAAGCTCGGGGAAATATTTTTCTTGGAATTTTCTGTTAGCTTGAATTTTGTATCAGAAAGATTCTAAAATTTCACAAAACAGCATCTATTGGTGAATTGAGCATATTACTTGATCTGACGGCAAGATTCTTTATGTAAGTCATCCTTATCGTATATAGTATTTTTTTATCAGGCCTTAGAAGAATATTTTTATATAAGTCTTCCTTGTCCTATACTCCCTCCTATTTAAAATAAGGGATAATTAGAAAAAGTACCCTTGAGGTTTACCTAATTACAAAAATACCACTGAAGTTTGATTCAAGGTTAAAATTAAAGGAGTAAAGCGCAATGTTTTTATAAATATGAAGAGGATTTTGAAATATATGTTTTGGTTATAAATGGTGTAAATGTTAGACAAAACAAAACCTCAATCGTATTTTTTTTTTTAATTTTGAAAGTTAGTGGGTTTTTGTAATTAGGTCAAACCTCAAGGGTATTTTTGTAATTAACCCTTAAAATAAATGTCATTTTGGCACAATTTTATTTTCCAAAAGAACGAAGTTTTGACATTTTCAAAATCGGTCTTAAAAGATTTTTCACAAATTACCATAATTGTACATCTTCCAACTAACACTAATGGCTAAATTTATTTTATTCAAAATCAATATTTATGATTAATTAAGAGTATATTGGGTATTTTAACATAATCTTTAATATGTGATTTTTTTCTTACTTCTTAAAAGTCACTTATTTCGAATAGGAGAGAGTATAGTTTTTTATCCGTCCTAAAAAAACCTAATTTTGATTAATCGTGGAGGAGACCGATTTCCTATTACACTTTTATGTTCCACTTAATTGGATTACATATGTTGGCGAGATAAATATGAGTTGTTGATTGTTTTAATATATCTATATATTCCATTTATCTAGACGATGGAACAGAAAACTGAATCCGGATTAGAAAAATTGTTTACCAACGGATGAGATCTTCTATTCCAAAATAGAGTTTTATACACTATTTTCTTTGCACGAATGATTGACACATAATTAAAATCATCATATCGGTTTCAAACATTAAATTATATGTTTTTGTAAGGCAATTGGTGTAGAGAGAGGATATGTTTATGATATATTCGAACTTTCTAATTCATTCACTTCAAGGCTGGTTCTGAACGCCGCGTAACATTATCTTAATTCAAACAATCCCCATCGTACTTACCCTCCGCTTTGACTATTCCTACGAGCTTTAGTAGTTTGAACCTGAACTCTAAAAACATAGGGGAAGCAGAAAAAGTAGCCGTTAAAAAATCACTTGTCAATCATCCGTATAGTAGATCAATAGTGAAGCCACGCCGCGAGAGTAAAATAGACTAGCACATGAAGTGAATGAAAAAAACACGATGGAGGGAGTATAGTTTTTTATCCGTCCTTAAAAAACCTAATTTTGATTAATCGTGGAGGAGAAAGGGATTTCCTATTACACTTTTATGTTCCACTTAATGGATTACATATGTTGGAAGATAAATATGAATTGTTGATTGTTTTAATATATCTATATATTCCATTTATCTAGACGATGGAATAGAAAATGAAATTATTAGAAAAGATATTTACCAACAAATGACGAGATCTTCTATTTCAAAATAGAGTTTTATACACTATTTTACTTGTCCGAATGATTGACACATATTTAAAATCATCATATCAGTTTCAAACATTAAATTATATGTTTTTGTAAGGCAATTGGTGTAAGAGAGGATATGTTTATGATATATTGAACTTTCTAATTCATTCAATAAAAAATAAAAACGTAAACCCGTAACATTATCTTAATTCAAACAATCCCCATCGACTTACCCTCCGCTTTGACTATTTTACGAGCTTTAGTAGTTTGAACACGAACTCTTAAAACATGATAAAAGGGACACGAAAAAAAAGTAGCAAGCTTAAAAAATCACTTGTCAATCATCCGTATAGTAGATCAATCAGTGAAGCCACGCCAAGAGTAAAATAGACTAGCACATGAAAATGAGGTGGAGGTTGAAAACAAAAAAACAAAGATCATAATCGGAGAACTTAATTATTAATGAAATTAAGGAAAAATAATAAAAATGGGGTCGGGGACCATATAGGAAATAACATTTTGGAATAGAAGATTTCATTTTGTTTACCAATGTTTTATCTACAAATATTATTTATCCAGATGATGGAACATGAAATTATTCATGGAATAGGATATCTAATTCGGATCGGGACAAATGAAAAGTCATTGTTTATCAATCGTACAAGAAATATAATTTACTTGTCCGCTTGATTGTTCTATAAATGAAAGCTCTTCATTAAGCCATTGATCAAATTGATCTTACTCTCAAACATCATAAATTTCTTTCCTTCAATTAAAAAATAAAAAATAAAAACGTAAACCCAGCTTTGATCAAAATGGGTTCAATCAAAACAGAAAAGCCTCATGTAGTTTTAGTTCCATATCCAGCACAAGGCCACATTAACCCCATGATGACACTAGGCAAGCTTTCCACACCAGGGGCTTTTTATTTTTCGTCAACACGAATTCAATCACGGCCGTTTAATTCGATCCAAGGGCCAAGAATCCGTGAAGGGCTTGTCTGATTTCAGGTTCGAAACCATTCCAGATGGATTGCCACCATCGGATGAAGACGCAACACAAGATGTGCCAATGCTGTGTTATTCTACTAGAAAAACATGTTATGAGCCTTTTAAGGAACTATTGACCAGGCTTAATTCAATGAGCGATTTTTACAAGTGCGTTGTTTCGGATGGAGTAATGAGTTTTGGTATGAGGGCTGCTCAAGATTTGGGAATCCCTGATGTTCAGTTTTGGACAGCTTCTGTTTGTTCCTTCATTGGATACTTGCACTATCGTGAAATCCTTAAAAGAGGCATCAGCCCCTTTAAGAGTAAGTAAAAAAAAAAAATGATTCTCAACTTTTAATTTAAAATAATTATTTTTTAATGTTTGCGGGTGTTAGCTTGTGCTTTTATTTTTGCTTCATTTAATCAAAAATCTAAACATTGTGGTGGGAACGTGGGCTGATTTTGATATTGGGAATGTGGTTTTGATATTTTTGTAAATAAGAAAAAGATTGTTTTTGACATTTTTTGTATCATAATTCAAAATTGTCATTTCTCTTTCTAAATACAATATTTTTGACTTTCTATCAAAAGCTAATTTTACAAATGCTTCTTTCTCAAACACTTCATTTTTTTAATTTTTCCAGCTTTTACATTCTATTTTCAAATAGTATCAACTTTTGATTTTCAATTAAGTTTTGCTACAAATACAATGAATAACTTTTTTAGAAAAAAGAGGTGTTTGCAAATACTAC
Source organism: Rehmannia glutinosa (assembly GCA_016081115.2). Taxonomy (NCBI): domain Eukaryota; kingdom Viridiplantae; phylum Streptophyta; class Magnoliopsida; order Lamiales; family Orobanchaceae; genus Rehmannia; species Rehmannia glutinosa. Next base: position 22,504 of record JABTTQ020002109.1, read on the forward strand.
TTAAAAATTGTACAAAATTTAAAAAAAAGGGCCAAATGACAAGACTCATATTTTTCAAGATTTACAAATAAAAGTAGAAAAGAAGAATGCAAGATAATTGGAGACTTTTTTTTTCTATTTTTCTATTTTTTATTTATTTTGAAATTTAAAAGTGAAATGACCAAAATACCCTATATTTTTTTCAAATTTTGAGGGGGCCTAGTGCCCCCTTAGCCCAAGTGTGCCTTCGTCACTGGCTACAATGAATAACTTTTTTAGAAAAAAAGAGGTGTTTGCAAATACTACTTAAATTGGAATGTTGTTCAGTTTGCACTAACTAGATTTTCTCCTTTTTAATGACTTATCGCTGATGCTGAAAACCTGATATAATTGGCAATAACATTTACGTCTCTCCTATTTACTTTGACAAGTCTTAGGCCTTGTTTTTTGTTTTCATGATCAATTTTCAGTTTTCAGTATTTCTTGTTGAGTTTTCTTCCCCAGGCATCTAAAGCGTATTTTTCGCAATTGCACTAATAGGAGAAAAGGATAATAACAAATATTATAATAATAACTCAGTTATATTTTTAAATTACAAATTTCCCATGATATGTTTATGTTTTACAAATTGCACCGATTAAGAAGGTAATTTGTGAAATCAATTGGTGCAATTTGCAAAACAAAAGACAAAATTCCAAACTTCAAGGGTATTTATAATACCGTAAGGAAATTTTAAATGATTTTTTTGTATATAGACTGAACGTGACGGGTAGTTTTTGTACCTTAGAAAAAATGGACAACCTAGAAGCGAATCATGTCCAACTGTAACAGTTGACATAGATGGTAATTTACCTTTCAGCTACCACAATTCACAGTACATATTGTTGCATCCTAGGCTGTCTTTTTCTCTACAATGCATAGGAATCTGAATTTTAAGGATTTCTAAATCAGGGGAATATTAATGTCTAAACCATCTAATTTTGTACTAGTATGAACTTGGTTTAGTTACACATAAAGAAAACCGTATGCGTACGTTATTTGCATTGGATTATATCAGATTATTTTCATCTGTCGTTTTCTGATTTCCCCTGAACAAATTCTGTTTTACAATGTTTGTTTCAGACGACGATTATCTCACTGATGGCACACTAAACACCCCTGTCGATTGGGTCGCTGGAATGCGCGACATTCGCCTCAAGGACCTCCCAAGTTTCATCCGAACAACCGATCCAAACGACATCATGTTCGACTTCATGGGCGAAGAAGCACAGAATTGTCTTAAATCATCCGCCATAATCTTCAACACCTTTCAAGAATTCGAAGAAGAAGCCTTAGAGGCCGTCATATCGAAATTCAACTTCCCAAATATTTACACAATAGGCCCTCTTCCACTTCTCGCCAAGCACGTCCCTAAAACCGAAGTCAAATCTCTAAATTCGAGTCTCTGGAAACCGGATTCAAAAGTTTTCGACTGGCTAGACACCAAAAAACCGAATCCGTCGTGTACGTGAATTATGGCAGCGTGACAACGATGTCAAGCCAACACTTGCAAGAATTCGCTTGGGGCTCGCGAAAAGTGAACAACCGTTTTATGGATCGTTAGGCCCGACGTTGTGAAAGGAGAATCAGCAATGTTGTCCGAAGATTTTTTTGAGGAGATTAAGGATAGGGGATTGTTAGTGAGTTGGTGCGCGCAGGATAAGGTTTTAGGCCATAAGGCTGTTGGCGCGTTTCTCACTCACTGTGGATGGAATTCGATGATGGAAAGTGTATGTGGCGGCGTGCCTGTTATTTGCTGGCCGTTTTTCGCGGACCAGCAAACGAATTGTCATTATTCGTGCGCAAAATGGGGAATCGGGATGGAGATTGATTCTGATGTGAAGAGGGATGAAGTGGGAGAAATTGTTAAGGAGATGATAGAAGGGGACAAAGGGAAGAAAATGAGGTTTAGGGCTCAAGAATGGAAGAGGATTGCTGAAGTGGCAACTGATGTTGGTGGAGGGTCTTATGACAACTTTGATATGTTCATCAACAAGGGTCTTCATTTTGAGGGTTGATTGTGTGTTACATATATACTTCCATTTCAGGTCGTTTCATTTAATATGATATGTTTGATCTTATTTCAAATGAGAAATTGTTTGGCGTTACAAGTTGACTCGAACTTGAATATCAATCTCGAATAATTAAGGAGATTTGAATTTTAAATCGAACCTCAAATCAACTCGAATTTGGAATATAAATATTAGAATCGAATAACGAATATTGATGGAATTTTTTGGATTCTATTCAAAAATCCTAATTTGAGTTGAAATTCGAGTGAATTCGGCCGAATATCGATTTGTATTCATGATTCGATTCGAGTTCGTGTACTAATTCGAACTCGATCATAAGTCGAACTTATTAATAAAATATATATATATATATACACACACACACAGCTAGGAATAGGATCAAATGAGACTATATTATTAGAGTGAAACAGTGTGGACTAATCCTGTCCACAAATTTCAAATTTAAGATGATCAAGATTTACCAAATTTAATGGCCTTTTTAATTTATTTTAAATCAGTAAAGGGTAAGATTGTAATTGTATAATTAGACAGTTTCAATTCATTTGGTAACTATTACTAATTGATTTTTATCCCCCCAATTCGCTCATCAGTTTCAATACGAATTTTACACGTTCATTTTCTCGGGAATTTGAGGTACCCCATAAGAAGAAGAAAAGTCTGCCGATTCGGATGCTTCGTCAATGAAGGAGTAGCAGAGTGCAATACAGGTGCGATTGCGCATTGCAAAACCTCCAATCCCTATATATATATATATTTGTATATTCGTTGTATCATTTGTTTTTCATAATTTTTGGTCGATAATAGATTTATTGAGTCCACAGAGTCAACGGCGGCTGAATCCCCTTACAAAGTGCTGCTCGGAGCGGCGTCATTGATACTAAATTCTCAGTATCTATTGGGATTTTCGTTGATCTTGATTGTATTTCTATATAATTTTCTGGGAATTCATATTTTGCAAGATTTATTCACTGGGTTCAGGGGACAGCTAGTGGTTAAGCTTTTGTTAATGGAGGTTCTAGGTTTTTTTCTAGTCGAAGAAGACGGATTATGGTTTATATGTTTGATGTATACTTATATTTTTAATATAGGTTACTGTATACTTATATGTTTTTCAATGTATACTTATATGTGTTTTGATGTATAAGTAGTTAAATTTTGATGTATGTATTTATGTTGTCAGATACTTATGTGTTTTGCTATATACTTATATGTGTTTTGTTGTATACCTATATTTGTTGAAGAAGATGGTTTATGGTTTTTGAAAAAATTAGGAGATTTTTGTTGTATACTTATATGTGTTTTGATGCTTCTTTAGTTAACTTTTTTTCTTGTATATTTTTATATATTATGCTCACGATAATTTATTTTTAATTTTTTGTGCTAGATTTGGTGTTTTGTTAATCATGGCTAAAAGAAGTAGAAAAAGTGAACAGCGCGTCGAGGGCGACTATATACATAGTCTGATTTTATTGTATAGTTAGACATAGTTTATTGTATAGGTAGTCTATTTTTATTATATAGTTAGTCATAGTTTTATTGATGTATAGGTAGACTGATTTTGTTGTACAGTTAAACATAATTTACTGTATATATAACCTGATTTTATTGTATAGTTAGACATAGTTTACTGTATAGTAATTTAGTTAATTGATTTGTCTCTATTCGTTGTTGATTTTTTTAATTATTGTTATTTGGCATACCGTAATTATTGGTCTGCCCAGAATAATCTTGTTAATTGATTCCTTAATTCACGGTCCCCACATATTTTTGTTTGACAATTGTAATATGCAAAGACAAATATGTTAAATATATAGTATAATATTGTTAAATATACACTAAATATATATATGTTAAATATACAAAGTACAATAATGAGCGTGACTATATATATATATATATATATATATATATATATATATATATAGGATTTGGTTCAAATGAGACCACCCCCTAGGTGAGACAATGTGGACTCATCTTGCCCATTGTTCTTAAAAAATGAAAGGATGTGATTAATTCATTTTTTTAATTATTTCCTAATTTTTCGCTGATTTTAAGGGTAAGATTGTAATTTTGTAATTCAAATTAGTGGTCCCAATGATTTTATGGGTTGAAATTGACACTCAGGATTTTGTGGCGGAATTTAAGGAACTGTTTTCTTTCCAAATATTTTTATTTTACACCATAGTTTATGGTTCTTCTCTGCATAATTAGACATCAAATAATGCATATTTAGTTATTTTGTTGGCACTGTTTTACGAAAACAAGACATAATTGAATATAACGTACTGCATATGTAGTTATACTACACTGAATAAATAGGTTCAATATAATGTATATTTAGTTATAAAAATGGGATGTTGCTTTTGGAAATTATAAAAATGGGATGTTACATAATGTATGCATATTTAGTTATTCCACAATGCATAGATATTTTTTAGAGAATGCATAGTTAGTTAATTTTGTTGCATAGTTTATGACGTCTTGCATAGTTGGATATAATGTACTACATATAAGTTTTTTTTACGCTACATAGATAGTTTTCAGATAATGCATATTTAGTTGAGTTTTGTTGCATATTTAGTTTTCGAACTCACTTTTGTTCGTTATTTTCTCGTAATATTGCACCAATTTTTCTTGTTTTTTTTCTCGTAATTTTCATGAACCTGTAATTTTCGAGTTCTTCACGAGTTTTCTTTATTTGCGTTAATGAAGGAATGAGAGAGAGAGAGAGAGAGAGAGAGAAAGAGATTTGATTCCATTTTTTGTAACTAACTTGTTATGTTATTTTATCCTACTACCCTTATATTGATTAAATTAATATTTTAATATATTTTTAATCCATTAAATCATACCCATTGATTAATAGTGGGGGATGGTTGAGATTAGTCAATGTGTCTCACCAGAGATATGGTCTCACTTGATCCTCCCATATATATATATATATATATATATATATATATATATATATATATATATAATCGATTTACTCAATTCATGGTCCCCACATGTTAATGAGTGCGATTTGTTCTCTTTCTATAACTGATTCCTTAATTCACAGTCCCCATATGTTTTTGTTTGACTATTTTAATATGCAGTAAAATTATGTTAAACATACAGTATAATAGTGTTAAGTATACAGTATATATGTGATAAATGTACAATATAATAGTATTGGATTAACACACACCCATGTGGATGTTTGTGTGTATGTGTTGATCTAACAGTATAAAACTCACTTGGGTAGCTACCCAAGTGGGTACCATCTACTTATCCCATATATGCTTCAATTTCAGGTCCTTTCATTTAATATGATATGTTTTATCTTATATTCAATAATTCAAATGAGAAATTGTTTGGCGTTACAATTTTGGGAAGTTGTTTGAGTTGGAAGTATTTGCTGAAGTTTGATAAAACCACTTCAATAAAATATTTAGTATTTCTATATAAACTATTTGTGACTGGTGGGGGTGTTCAATTATCGAATGAATTCGAAATTTAAGTCGACTCGAACTTGAATCTTAATCTCAAATAATTAAGGAGTTTTGAATTTCGAATCGAACCTCGAATCAACTTTAATTTCGAATATGAATATTAGAATCGAATAACGAATTGATGGAATTATTTGGATTCTATTCGAAAATCCCAATTTGAGTTGAAATTCTAGTAAATTAGACTCGAATAATGATTTGTATTTGTGTTTCAATCGAGTTCGTGTACTAATTCGAACTCGATCATAATTCAAACTAATAATATAATATATATTTTAAATATTATATAAATATAAATTGTATATGCAAACAGAAATAATATAATTGGCTGATATATTAAAAATATTTAGTTCCATGTGGCTATTATAGTATAGTTGTAGAAAAAAGTTGAGTAATCAACTATTATGGCAATTTTTTTTTTAGTACAAATATAGGAGAGAGAGGGAAAGAGGAAATTCGATGAGAATCGAACTCAGTCACATGTTTGAGTTTTACAAACGCCTTATTACTAGGCTACTAAGTAATTCCCACTATTATGGCGATTAAAGCCTTGGTAATGTCTATTTTCATATTTGAGTCATCTTAAAGTTTCAAGAATTATTTTTTAGTTTTTGTAATGTCTTATGATGTATTTAAATTTAAAAGAACAAAATGCTTTTCTTAATTTTGGGAGATTTCAGTCCCGAAGTCTTCAAATTCTGTTTTTAATTTTTGTAATGTTTTTAAAATTACAATATGGTTTTGTAATTTGTATGACTTGCTTATAGTTTTTTAATTTGTATGACTTTTGTTGTATGATTACAGGATTCTTTGTTAAAAAAATATGATTTGAAATGTTATGAAAATATAAAATCTAAATTCGAAAATTATGGATTTCAAATCATAACCTTATCCTATCTATAAACAAATTTTAAATTTTTGGATTGACACGCAAATTGATTCATGATTTCGTTGTCTACGCTAAAACATTATAGCAATTATGGTTGCCATAACCTATCATGCTGTCCGTCTTGTACAAATTATATCACCAGTTTCTCAACAAATTTCCCTACACGTGTAACGTGTCCCAACACCAAATAAAGCTATTCATTTTTCATCACTGTCTTTAAGTCCTAAACTTACAAGACTTCCTGTTTGATTAGCAGAATTAGCACCTGCTAAATTGCTCTGTTTTGTGCTTCTTTCTGTGAAAGATATAAAACAAACCAGCGTACACAACAAGGGGTGGTGGCGCAGTTGGCTAGCGCGTAGGTCTCATAGCTTCTGAGTTATCCTGAGGTCGAGAGTTCGAGCCTCTCTCACCCCAAAACGTCATTTTATTTTCGTAACAATTAAAATGAGCAATATTTTACAATTTAATAATCATATTATTATATAACTTAAAGGGATAATTAAAAAAAGTACCCTTTCATCTAATTAAAAAAAACTCACCTAACTTTCAAAATTACAAATAATACCCCCAAGGTTTAATTTTGTCAAGCAGTTAAATCATTTATAAGCAAAAATCATTTCAAAATCTCCCTTCGTATTTATAAAAATATTGCAATTTACCTTTTAGTTTTAACACTAAATCAAACTTCGGGGGTATTTTTTATAATTTTAAAAGTTAGCTGGGTTTTCTTGTAATTAAGTCAAACCTCAGGGGCATTTTTTGTAATTATCACTAATTTAAATGAATTTTAGAAATTTCATAAAGTTGGAGGTGGGCCCCTACAAGGATACTTCAACAGAAAATGCAATACAAGAAAAGCTAAACTCAGCAACCTCCTTACTGGGCCCATGAGATTGCTTCACCATAAAACGAATATAGGGAAGAAGAATAAGAATTAAGAAGAAAACAATTCAAGAGATTAATCTAAAAGTGATTCCTCAACAACAACACATTTCACTATATATTTGCTTCTGTAGTTCCAATATATTTCCATTTTCCATCTAACTTAAATTGTTGTGCTTCTCAAATATACCTTGATTCAAGAAATGACTTGATATATCTGTATAATTCCTTGGACTTCTCCATAATAAGTGCATGCCCTGCTTTCTTTAATACCACAAGACGTGCATTGTGTCCCAGATGTCTGTAATGGAAGAATAATCTCTTAGGGAAAATAAAAACAGGGTTAATTACAAAAACTACCCATGAAGTTTAGTTTAATTACAAAAATAAAACCAGTTATTTATTCAAAGTTATAAATACTCCATTTCACATTTGTTTCTATGTTACAAATTGCACTCTGGCCAGGAGGTGTTTGTAACACTTTAAGTGGGCTATCTGTAATTTTGAAAGATAATCGGAGTTTTTTGTAATTTGGCTTAATACGAGGGGTAATTGTTTTAATTATCCCTAAAATAATACGCTTTTTGTCACCGAGAAGACTAAAAATACTTGTATATAATGTTGGTACATAAATGAGAAAGAGAGTTGGAAAAAGTATTCCTAAAAAATGGACCTTTTTAATCTATGAGCCAATTCGAGTGGGAAAACCTGGTCGTGTTCTCCCCAAATTATCAATGTTGGCTACAACGAAGAGACAACATGAACAAACTTAGCCAAAGCTTACGAGAAAGGATAGAATTTGATGAAATGGTTATGGGAGGAAATTAAAGTGTCAAGATTATGAAAGAGACCTGTGTGATTTTACGCAGATCCGAAAGCCTTCTATCCTTGTGTACTGCGTAGATCAACTCTTTTCTTTCTTGAAAATTTTCCGAACACATTACCTACGTATTCATCAACATCCAAGACAGTATCAGCTTCGGGAAAAAAAGCATGAAGTTGGTTAAACTTAGGTGGTGTTTGCAAATACTAAATAAGGGGATAATTAAAAAAAAAAAGGCCCTAAGGTTTGGGCTAATTACAAAAACACCAAGAGTTTTTTTTTTTTTTTGGAAATTATTACAAAAAAATCTTGAGGTTTGATTGTGTCTTAAATTTAAGGGATAATCTGTAATATTTTGATAAATGTAAAGGAAGATTTTGAAATATTTTTTGCGTATGAAGGGTGAAAATGTAAGATGGATCAAACCTTCTGTAATTTCCAAAATCTCTTGTTTTTTTAATCAGACCAAATCTCAGGGTGTTTTTTTTTTGTAATTATCCCTAAAAAATGATTCCCAACTTTTTAAAAAAAAAAATTATTTTTAGTGTTTGCAAATGTTATCGTCTGCTTCTGATTGTACTTCATAAAATCAAAATCTAAAAGCAGGAGTTGGGGTGCTTTAAATTTCTGATTTTCTTTCTAGCTACACAAATAAAGCAATACCAAGTTACGATTCTCAACTACTTATGTTTCTGCGGCAATAAATCACTTTTTCAAAAAGTTAGAAGTTTTTAATTTCCTAACACTTCCTTACACACATATAGTTATAATAGAAAAAACCCAGCATATCAACAACAATCACCTTCCCCTTTTTTAAGTATTTGCAAACGCTCCTTAATTAATGAACAACATAATACTTTACACATAAAGACGACATTACAAAATTGTTCATATAGGGAGATCCTATAAAATCACGTTTTGCAAAAACATCTTATAACTACATAAAACTAATTTTGGTCCTGCGATATGCACGGTATGCAAAATAGTCATTAACTATATGAAAATCTCAATTTCAGTACTATTTTTATCCTATTTCAATCACGTGAGCAACACACGTACGTAGTTCCCAACTTCAAGTTAAATTACGACCAAAATTGACATTATCTTATAGTTACAAGACTATTTTGCAAACCGTGCACTTGATGACCAAAATCTAGATCATGTCTATATACTTATAGGATTTTTTCGCAAATCATGATTTCTACAATTTTTTCTATACCTCTATGTAGTTACATGACTAATTTTGCAATTTTACCCACAAAGAGACATACACACAAAGAGGACTACTTATATATGTAACAGTGTTTTAAAAAGCGCTAGGTGCTAGTCGGGCGATAGATTGGGCCCCAACACCTAGGCGGAACTTGGACGGGGTTAGACGAGGTCTAATCGGAATAATATATAATATAAGCGGACACGAAAGACTTAGCACAGACGCAGAAATTAATCGGAATTAGACAGAAATTTTTAGAAGAGTGACATGTAACTCTTACATCAATATAATCCGACAAGAAGCAAGACGGCACATTCCTAACCGGTTTATACAACGAATGCCTCATCAACTCTCTCAACTTGTCCGGCGTCTGAGCCAGCAACAGATCAATAGCCTCATCCACACTCTTCACCCTAAACAAACCCTCCTCCGTATCCTTCTCCTCCAAGCACACCCCAGCGCACCCGATCACAACCCTCTCCACCGCATCGGGAAACTGCGCCGCCATGCTGTACGCCACGAATCCGCCGTAGCTCAGACCCACCACCCGCATCCTACCGCGCACACCCATGGCCTCCATCGCCCTCATCACACTCTCCGCCTGAAAAGCCTCACTCCTCTCCGGCCTCGTCGTGTACGATTTCCCGAAGAAGAGCAAGTCCGGTGCGTACACGTTGAATTTGGACGTGAGGCGCGAAACGTAGTCGTTCCACTGCCACATTGCGTTGGCGCCCATACCATGGATTAGGAGCAGAGTGGGCCTGTTGGGCTTGTGGGTTTTGGGCCCCCAGCAGTGGATGACTGTACCGTCGCCGAGGTCTGTGGTGGTGGACTTGAGGCCCGCAGTTGAAAATGAGAATCTGTAGCACAAGTTTCTTGATGCTGTGATGCTAAAACACTTCGCCATTTTTATGGGGTTTTATTAAAGCTTGAGGATTATTGGGTTTTTTCAAAGATTCTAGCAAGAGGAAACATTTTCTCGGACAATCTGGGATTTTTGTATTGGATGGATCATTGGAAAAAGAGGGAGATTTTAGACTTGCCGAAAAAATAAATATGTTAGGAGTGGCAAGTTGTTGATATTAGACTTGCCAAATTAAATTAATGCGGGGCAATAATTGAATTTTAAATTAAAAATGACAGCCAGAAATGGTGCTAAATTGCCAAGGAGTATATTTAGGATTGACATCGGGTCGAGTAGTCAGGTTTTCAGTTTTTCGGGTATCCAAAAATCTTTCCTCTTGCTAGAATTTCTGTCGGGTACCTAATCAGTTGGTTTTGGGTTTTTTCTTGTTCATTCCCAAAAGTAAAAATCGGTATTCGGGTAGTGCCCCAATTTTTTATTAATCGGGTATCGGGTACCCAAGACCCGATTTTTCTAAAAAATAACCTATCCGCTCGGTAATACCCGATCGGGTCGGAACCCGATTACATGGAACCTAATGCCCACCCCTAAGTATATTAGTCATAAATGTCAAATTACTTGATGAGATCTTACTTCTTTTTTCTTAATGCAAAAGACAAATATATTTTTTATAGCCGCTAGATTCTGGCTATTTAGCACATCCCTTTATAAAAAAAGCTTCTTTAGGGTAGTTAAAGGTCACATGTTTTTGATGTGCTTATTTGTGTGATTGTGCAGATTTTCATGTCTTAACAAGTTGTTAATAGTATCTTGTGTTACGTAGGGTGATTTTGTCAACTTTGTAGGTTTTGGTGAAAAGGTAACCTTAAAACGGTGATAATAAGTGCGAGGTCTGTGGTTGTGGACTTGAGGCCCGTGGTTGAGAATGAGCACCTGTAGCACCAGTCTCTTGATGCTGTGAAGCTACAACACTTCACCATTTTTATTGGGTTTTATTAGAGCTTTGAGGATTTGATTTTTTTTAGAGATTCTAGTAAGATGAAAGATTTTTCTGGAAAATCTGGTATTTTTCTATTGGATGGTTCATGGGAAAAAAGTGAGAGATTTTAGACTTGCCCAAAAATAAATGTGTTAGAGTGGCAAGGAGATGAGATTAGACTTGACAAATAAAATTAATGCCAGAAATGGTGCTAAATTTGTTGGGTAATACGAGTGAAAATATTTAAATGTGAGAGAAGTAAAAATTAGACGGAGCTAAATGTATTTAAATAATACAACAATAATTTTAAGAATATAATTTTTTCATAAAAACACTCTTGAATTTACTACAACTCTCACACTCAAGATTGCCTTTTAGGCTTTGTGAATAATTGTAATACAAGAAATGATTTGTGATGGGATGATTTGCTTGAACCGATTACAAGCCTTTTATAGGCAAATTCTTATCTAATATAATCACTAAAATATTGTAAAATCCAAACACAAATTAGTGGAATGTTAGGTGGGTCTGGTGTGAACAATTTCTAACCATTCTTTAAGTTTGTGGATTTGGTAGATATGTGTAGTGTTTATTACAAAGTACTTTTTTAACACCCTTTCTTAATTTGTAATATGGACACTCTTCCGAAGTTGTTCAATTTTTCAAGGCTCACTGCTTTGGTGAAAGCATCATCAATTCCTCATTTGTATTAACAAACTCAATTTAATTTCTTGATCATTCACAAGACTTGATGAAATGGTGTCGAAGTTCAATGTGCTTCGACCTTGCATGGAAAACCGGATTTTTCGTCATTGTAATAGTTGACATGTTGTCACAAAGAATTGTTGTGGGAGTGTCTTGGCTTTGTTGAACATCGTCAAAATCTTCTAAGTCATCTTGCTTCACATGATGCATCGTGGCGCGATGTATTCTTCTTCTGTGATGAAAGTGACACTTTGTCTTTTGCTTCTTTGATGACCAAGATATTATTTTTGAGCCAAGGCGAATACATACCGGATGTACTTTTGTGATCATCAAGCGACCGGCCGATCCTATATCAGTATATCCAACGAGCTTATTATCTTTTTCTTTGACATACTTTATGCCAAGTTTTTTCGCACCTTGAAGGTATCGAATAATTCTTTTTTTTTTGCATAATGTAGCTTGCTTGGATCGTGCATGAATCTTAAAATTAGGCTGACTGGATAGACAATATCAGGCCTTGTATTTGTCAAGTAGATCAACGAACCGACTAAGCTGCGGTACATCTTTAGATCAGCTTTAGTTGCACCATCATTTAATTGCAGTTTTTCGTTGACTGCAAGTGGAGTTGAGATTGGCTTGCAATTGCTCATTTGAAATTTCTTCAACAATTCTTTAAGATATTTTTCTTGAGAAATAAATATTTCTCCTTTTGATTGGCGAATTTGTATCCCAAGAAAATATTTCATGAGACCCAAGTCAATCATCTCGTACTCTTTCATCATTGTCTTATTGAATTCTTCCACCAATGTTGGATTTGTCCATGTATAGATTAAGTCATCTACGTAAAGACAGACAATAGAAAATCTTGCGCACCTTGTTTCTTTACGTATAATGATGGTTCACTCTAGCTTCTTTGAAAACCAGTTTGTTGAAAATACTTATCAATCTTGCTGTTCCAAGCTCTGGTGCTTGCTTCAATCCATATAGTGCTTTTCTCGAGTCGACAGACTTTATCTTCTTCACCGTTGGCAATGTCTTCTTCCAAGTCACATTTGAAAAATCTTTGATATAATATCCATTTGGTAGATCGGGCAACTCAAATTGTCTTTGCAATGGCCAAGACAATTTGTATTGTCTCCATTCAAGCAAGCGGTGCAAATGTCTCGTTGAAATCAACTCCTGGTTCTTGAGAATATTCTTTTGCAACTAAGCGGGCTTTGTGCTTGTGAATTGAGCCATCTTCTTTGTACTTGGTCTTGTAGATCCATTTGACTCCAATCACACTTTTTCCTTCAAGAAGGTCTACGAGCTCCCAAGTATTGTTCTTTGCAATGCTTGCAATTTCTTCATCCATTACGATTTGCCAAACTTCTTCTTTGGCGGCTTCTTCATAATTCCTGAGGCTCACAAGCAAAAATGCAACATCACAAGTTTTGTATATTTCTCTTAAACTTCTTACCCTTCTAATTGGACTTTCGATTCTGGATAGAATTCTTCGGATGGTCCTGGTGAGCTCGAGCTTGGTGGAACTTGGTGGTGCTTGGTTGATCTTCCCGACTTGTTCAAGTAGGCAATGTTCGAGCAAATATACAATCTTTTTCATTTTCTCATTTCCATTGATGACACCGAGCCGACCCGAGGAAGAATAAAGACATCCGAGCCGAGCTCAAAAAAAAATAAATCCACGTGCCCATTCAGCCAATGACGACGCCGGTGACCGGGACGGCTCCGGACACGTAAGCGGCCCAGAGCCAAATGACGAAAGCTCCCGATTTGCCGATGTGGCACAAACCAAGCTCAACCCGGTCGAGCAAAGTCGGGCAGGGACTCGGCGAGCACCTTCGAGCGGGCGCATGTGACGAGAGCAACCCCTAGGTGACGTCGGTCAAACGGTCAAGAAAACATGCCCACAATAAAATAAGCTCCTCAAAAACAATATTATTTATAACAATTTTAAACTAACGGGTCAAAAATCGTAAATCTTGTAAAAATAAAGGGTAAATTCGTGAATTCCAAAAATTTCAAAAAACCAGGAAAGCGCATTTTTAATCTAAAGATATTATTTTTAACTCACCTGGACTTACCCCAAAGTTTTGAGTTAAATCAGGAGTTGTAAAAATAGAAGTCGACAAAATGGTAAAAATGCAAGTTTTGTAAATATAGAGACAAAAGCGTGAGTTTTGAAAATTTCAAAACACAGGAACTGAATTTTGAATCTTAAAATATTATTTATAACCTTTTGGCATATCCTAAAAATTTAAGCGGAATCCGAGTTGTAAAATAAAAACCGAAATGTTGAAAATGCATATTTCAAAGGAAGTAGAGGCAATTTTGTAATTTTCTGAAATTGGACACCGAACCCAGTAAAATTATAATATTTCTTAAGTATTTTCACTCATAAAAATTAATTTCTTGATAAGCAGATCCCGGTTCGTCGGCCATCGGATTATAAAGATTTTACGTTAAAAGTTGCTATTTTCCGAAACTAAAGGGGTAAGATTGCAATTTTTAAACATGTTATTGAACCATTTGGAAATTAAATTCCTACTGACTTTTGAGGCCTAATGGACATGACCCCGCGTCCAATGGAGTCCCGGTTGATTAATTACAAATTTTAATCCTTAGCGAGAAAATGTGCGACTCCGGCGTAATGACTTGTTGAAATTAAAATTGATACCATTCACACCTTACAAAACTAAGTCAGTTCCTTAAAATTTTTTATTAAGATTACTAATGGATTTTAACAAATCCCGTGTACCTTTTTTTTTGGTTTACAAAAACTTGAACCATTTAGCTAGTTAAAAATATTTTATAACAATATTTTACTAAAGTTCTCAAGTGCAGTTTTAAGGACCTCCCGTTCTTAAAATCATATCCGAGAAAATATTTTAACGTGCTTGGAATAATATTTCGATAAACCTCCAAGAGATCAGTCTATTTTTCTAAGGCTCATATATCCCACTTACCACTCTATTATTGGTCGTACGTAACTATGATTTGAGTCATTAAATGATCAAGTGATTAATAATCAAATTAATAATTGATTAAGTGTTTTGTGAACCATATGTGGTAGTGTTGGGCCCTAGTGAGGTGGGGAAGGTTAGGTATTTGATCGAGTAGCTCAATGCGTGGTCGTGATTCACCTTCCTAGGTCCTAATTCCACCACCGACTTGCGTAGCTTTCATGGCCTTGCGAGGCTTTTTATCGGAGGTTTGTGCGGGATTTGATCTATCGCAACACCATTGACGGAAACTATTATAAAGAGTGTTGTGTTTGTAGGTCCCAAGGGGTGTGAGTGTAAGGTTTAGAAGGGGGTTGGATAAACCTTACCAACTTTTTGATTTAGTCCTTTTAAATGTTGAGTTGATACTAAATTTGTGTCCTTGGTGGACATGACTAATTTGGTTAATCAAGTAGAGTTAGTCACTCAACAAACTCGACTGAGCATTGATAGAATAACTCAATTTTGTTAAGATTAAAGATTTAGTTCAAGCGTAGTTTGTTTTTATTGGAAGACTTAACACCCTTAAACTTGGTTTAGTTTTAATTTAATGCTTGGTTTTAGTACTTAGAGATTATCAAGTGGATAGCAAATTTATCCCAGAGTTAAATAAATAAGATGCGAGGAATTAAAGTCTTTGAAATGTAAATGACACGATAAGTTTTTATAGAGGTTCGAAGATGGGGTAATTCTTCTACTCCTCTCTTCTCCAACTCCTGGAGGAATCTACTAGGTATTGATCAAGTATACGAGTGGTAGTAATCCGGATACAAGTCTTGATCACACACGGTGACTTGATCCTTTGGGACTCGTCCGGAGATGCCTTGGTCACTTGGTGGCTTCTCGACGACTCGAACTTCTTCCAGGCATTTGCGCACACTGCTACTACAGCCCACTTGCTCAAGCTCTTTGGATTTGATCACGAAGCCCTCCAAAAACTTGAGGCGGTTCGACCTTGAACCTTCCTACAATCCTCCGTGGAATGTAGACCCCTTGATTCTTCAATAATTTCCTTTTCAAGCGATTGAAGTTATCTTTCCTTCACAAGGTGAGTGTTGGATTGATTTCCTTCGTAGTTTAGGCTTGAGGATTGAACTTAAATGATTTGAGAATATTTTTGGTTACGATTCAAATGTTTTCTTGGATGTTCGTGGTTGGGTAACCTTCTCTCGGAGTTATTCCTCGGCCTTTTATAGTGATCTTTCAAAAATGCCCGTTGAAGAGATAGACTTATTTTTGAAAGTCACTTGTGGTCGTTGGCTTGTCTTGTTGCGATCCTTGGAATTGCCACTTCCTCGTATGAATTGTTCTTGACTTTTGAGTTCGACATGGTGCGGTGCTTCCCATTGGTTTATTCCTTTTGCACGCTTCTGGATCGAGCACTTCAAGAAAGGTAGCATGGAGGTATTACTTGTTTAAGTAATTCTCTTGATTTATGTGCAACAGATCTCTTTCGATTATCTCGACTTGATTGCATTTCCTTGCTTTCCCGAGGTAACTTAGAGTCGACTTCCAATCATTGGATGACTCTTGTCACTTCAATTTGAGACTTGGCTATCTTGAGTTGACTTGGTCGATACTTTACTAAAGCGCATCTCATTTGTACCTTGATCGAGTTCCGTCTTCTCTTCTTTGCCATACTCATTTGTCTTGCGGCGTAGTCTTCCTTCTAGTCTCGGTTGTCTTCTTGCATGTTTAGGCATAGGCGACTTAACTCGGCTTGACCATTTTATTTATTATAATGCGTTTACAACAAAAATGGGGTGCCAACTTCCTATTCTAAGTTTTATATGGCATTCATCAAAATCTAAACAATAAATTTCCCAACAATTTCCCCTTTTTGATGATGCCAAAACTTATACATTCATAGTGTAAATAGCAAAGATACATACGGATAGTGCATTCACGAGAGAATGTATGCGTAGAATCAATTCTTTTATTGATCATAACATTCTTGTCCTTTACACAATTTGTTTACAAAGTGTATCGAGCAAACATCTATGTCTACGCAAAAAATAGAGAATTTTCAGATTTATTACGGAAGACTTACATAAAGTGTATTTACATAGTAAAATACATGAAGGGGTAGATAGCAACACTTCATCTCCTTCGCTTCCTCCTTCTTTCTTTCTTCTTGACTCTGTCATCTTCCGGTCTTTTCTTTTTCTCATCTTCACCGCTTTTCTTCTTCTTTTCATACGCCTTCCGGGCAGCTTCATCTCTTCTTATTCTCTCTTGTCTCTCCTCCCATAGCTGAATTGTCTTTTATTTTCTTCTTCAATTCTTTTCACATACTCAAGATTGTTCTTAGCCACTTGCAGATTGGCTACTTCACAAAACCCCTCAAAGAGATCCCTCCTCTTTTGCCTGGATCTATGTACTCAATGTTTTTGGGCGGAGGTCAGGTGCGAAACCTCTCCCTCCACCACGCTTCTTCCTCTACCTCTTTCCTCGGACGTGTATTGTCTTTGGGGCCTTCTTTTCCCAGGTGAGTGACTAGCGGAGTGACCGGCAGAGTGATGCCGGTAGTCTGCTTTGCTGTCGGCTTCTTCACATAGTGTGAGACCCTTTTCAAGATACAAGTCCCGAGGCTTGAGCCATGGACATGTTTGAGAAGTATCCTTGGGATGCGAGCATTTTAAATTCATCAACGATCTTGGCTCGATTCGGCATCGAGATGGCATAAGTGTCTCATCTCCTTGGAATGCCTCCATGTTGTTTCAAAATATCCATAACTCGGGCATTCATCCTTCGTTCCACTTCCTCCATCCCTCGCTTCAATCTTTGTCTTTCTCTTGTCGCCCTAGGTGCAGCAGAGTGTTGGAGTGGAGATCACCTTGGGCGTTTTTGATAATATAAGTTGTGACAAGACCTTGTTGGGGGTTTGTGCAATCATCAAGGTCACATCTCTCGATCCTTCCCCCTCAACAGACTTCCTTTCTTTTCTCTTGAAACTTCATCGTAATTTGTCTTTTCCTTCACATTGCTCCATCCTTCTCAACGGATCCCTTCGCTTTTAGGTATTCCTCTTCCCCTTTTTGGCATCATCAAAGGAGAGAACCCCTGGAAACAAACTAGCAAGCGAGGAAGTCGAAGTCTGGCGATAGCCAAGTTCTCGCTTCGAGTCTGTGCGGAGTATCTTGCACCGAAACTCGTAGCGAGTAGCGTTGGATTGACTTTAAGCGGCTTCATCTCAACCATGAGAAGGCTGAATTTTCGATCCATGTTTTCTTCTATACTGCAGGAGCTCATTCTTATTTTGTTCACGCAGCTGACTTTATCTCGAAGTGTGAGATTCATGCATGTGCTCAATGTGTTCTCTCAATTTTGTCTTCGGATCGCATTCTCATTTCGCCATACCAACGACTTGTTGAACAATGTTCGAAATATCTAGCTTGTTCCACACGCATTGTTTCTTCTTTGTTGCCACCACTCCGGATTCGACTATTATGCCTCTCAAGTCGGCGATAAGGTTGGCATCTCTGTTATCGATCTCATGTCCATCGAGGCCTGGTGCCTCTCTATCCATTCAATTTGGTAAATAATGCTTTGAACACCTCCCGAACTTTTTGTTCCCTCTGTTGCGGTGACGCCAAAGCATCGTCAAAATCATAGTCATTTGGAACGATGGGTATCGATGGAATGACAGGATCAGTCTGTGGAAGCGCTCGAGATCTCTTTTCGACTCTTGGGAGGTCGGGTACCTCAGAGAGAAGGGAAATGATTCTACAAAGGGATCATCATGGGCAAATGGAATTTGTTCAATGATGAGTGGTGCTCGTGAAGTTCCTTGTGGAGTCGAACTGCTTTGCGGCTTGGGGAGCTGCGCGATGGACTCTGTTTCGGCTAAGTGCATTTGTGAAGTTGACCCGACTTGCCGAGCCTGTTGTCTCAGCGGACCGTTAGTCTCAATTTGGTTTTTCCACGTGAGTTGATTTGGTCCTCGGCCTTATCGGAGCGTCATCGGACGATGATAAGATTTCCATGGGTGGCTCATCATCAAAGTTGTAAGTTTGACGAGTAGACTTGAGGTCGACTTACTCGTGGTTGGAACATCCTGTTTGAGTCTTTTGGATCGATCACGGGGGATGACTCACTTCATCATCTCCTTCCGATCCCGGAAAGGTTACATCGAGGATTATCCGGGAATCGTGAAACGTGCTTATCTCCTTTTTCGATGGATCAATGATAGCATGAGGGATATTACGTACTTGACTTCTTTACACAGGAAAGTCTCAACCTCCGTGGACCTTCATTACCTCCTGCAGATCTCAATCAAGCGAGGCCTTGGACATCCTTTCGACGATGTCGCCTATCTTAGGGTCTTCTACGGTGGCATCTATTGGAGTCTATAACTCCATGGATTGCACTTTCGTCCCAAAGTGTTAACTCCCAGTACATTCCTTCCGTGCCTCGGTTTCGCATCGGCGGCGTCATTAGCCTTCGGAGCGTTGGCACCTCGGTGAGGCAGTCTCAATCGTATCCGAGCCTCGTCGATGACAACTTCTTTGTGTACTTTGTGTTTGTTCCTTCTCCACTTCGCCTCCTAGATTCATTGTGGAGTCGGCTACAACATCCTCGACCACTGCGGTGGAGGAGTTTCCCCTCGGTGGCACACCACGGTGAGTGACTTGGAATGGGGTCACTCGTCTCCGGACTCCGGTTGTTCCCATTGAGTATTCAGCCGTTGGGGCGGTGGTAAGACACCTTCATTAGGGGTTAGCTCAGCGGGGTCCCCACTATCCCGATTTCATCGCCGATTCCTTAGTTCCTTCTTCCGAGTGAGCTAGGGAAGTGGTGGCGGCAAAGAACAACGGTGGCAATATCGCACCACTCCCATTGGGTCTATCTCATTTGTGTTTTGGAGGACTCTCCTGGTCCCTCCATCATCCTTTGCTCATGAAGGATTACGGATTCTCGCATTGCTTCTTTGCATTTGCAATTCTTCGTAGCGGCCGGCGGAGGTCCAGATCCTCATCACTACGATAGGGCGTCAAAGTGAGGATGTGTATGTTCGTGGTGCGGTGATAGAGGCGAGATCTTTGGCCTTCTCACGTGCCTCTGCGTCTCTCACCGCTTTAGCCCGTTCATTTTCTTTTCGAATTTCAGTATATTTATATAATTATCCTCGTCAAGGGCTTGCAAAAGATCTTTGTGTCCACCTCAAGAAATCGAAGAGTTCTTCTTCCTCACAATGTACTCTGGATATTCAAACCGCACTCGGACGAGGCTCGGCTTCCATTTTCTCCACTCTCATGAGGCGATTTTGGATGTCCGGATACAATGGAGAGTGCATGATTACATTGTCTTCATCATCCTCTTTGCCGCCCTCGTTTCCAGGTATTGAGGGTAGCAGACTTATTGCTCAACACCTTCAGCTGACCTCTGTACGGGTGGAGAAACAACCTGTCAACAGGTGATTCGGCTTCCTCGGCCATTCTTTGTTCCTCATTTCGACTACACTGGGTCTTCAAGTGCCTCTGCTGATCGCCTCATCGGACTTGGCCGTTTCATCAATCACTTCTAGAGACTCTACTTCTCCAAAGAGTCTCGAGTATCTTCTCCGGTGAGTGACAGACTGTTTGTCTTTTCAAGCTCGGAGAGCTTGGAAAGTCTTCTTCTTCTCTTTGTTTTAACCAAAGGGATTTAAGCTCCACTTCCTCCTGGTTCATTGAAGGTGAATGCCTTCGCAGATGTCTTAGAGGTATTTGCCTTCCTTGTTATGGCGATCCTCTTCTTCTTGATCACTTTGGAGAAGGGATTAATGGTTCCTTCTTCATCTGCGGCTGCGGGCGGGAGACACGCAGTGCGGGGCGGGTGACTCGGGCTGCGGGCGGGAGAAGATTTGTTTTTCTTTCTTTGCGCAGGGGCATCGAGTTCTCTTAGCAGTGCAGGGCGACCTTCTTAGGTGGTGGAGGGGATAGTTTGTATCTTGGTCGGTGATTCCCCCTCACTGTGATCGACTCTCTTAGCGTAGGCTCTCTTCGTGCGCCGAGGAGAGGTTTGATCTCGAACATCCTCTTGTTTACATGGAACGCCTTTCCATGTCGAAGAGGACTCCTTTTACCTCCATCACCGGCCAATCACCAGGATCGTATCCTGGGAACCTCCAAACATTCCGCCCTCCTTGAAGGATTTATTCCCTACATTCAGCGCGTCTGTCTGTAGACAAACTCGACCCAGTTCACTTTCTTTTCTTCAATGATCGCGGCCATTACGATCAATTTCGCTGACGATTGGTCAAAGCGCCAAATTGATGTCTATGCATTTGGCAACGATGTCCAACAATTTGTGGTAGTCCTCCTCCGGCGACCTCTTGTTATTTGTGTACACTATCTTTTCAAAGCATAGTCGGTCTTGGCTACTTCCTTCCAAGCGGTGGCCAAGTCAACATAAACTTCATTGATTTACGGTGCTCCTTGGCCGGTAATGGCGGTGTTACGCCAAATCCTTGGCGGTGATGATGAACTCCTTCCCGTGAATAGAGGATTTGATCCCCTCATCGTGAATCTCGGCGTTCACCACGTAGAAGCGTGCGACCTCTTCCACATAGGTCATCGGAAACTCCATCGTCGAGAAATGGTTTTAGCCCGGACGTGTCGAGCTTTTCAGCGATCTTCTTTATGAGGCGTCATCAGGCCCCCTGTTTGACCATTCTCTCGAAATCCACAAAGAGACCCGGTGTGGATTTGCTTTCCCATCTTGACAAAATCGTGAGTAGATGCCATTTTTTTTATTTCACGAATGAAACTTAGAAGATGATTTGAAGATTGATAGGGTTTTGAGAGAGTTTTTGCCTGCGTTTGAGAGAGAAATGAACAGGTTTTGGTAATGTGTGAGAGAAACGGACGAAAATGGTTTAAGTATGGTTCATGAAAGGGCGTGCGGGTGGTTTTTGAAATGTGATCGAAATCAACGGCTTAGATTTTGCACGCCGATTAGCATTTAATGTCTCGTATTTAATGCGACAAAGCATTTATATCAATCATAAGCTTGGTGTGCGGCTTTTGCTGTACACGTCATAATTATCTTTGACGTCATTCTTAAAAACATTCCCGCTTAGTAAAAACGACGGCATTTTTGTCACTTTGCTTATAAATGACTCGAAACATCCCTTAGGTTGATTTAACTCTTCTTCTCATAATTCTCCTAGTGACTCAAATTTTGTCCTAACTCGATCAATTGTTTTTCGATATAGTGATTCACTTAGGCATTGATTTGAGAGTTGACTCTTTTTCCTTTTCGTGTTTCATTTCTTTTCTTTGAGTCTTGAGTGTCGGCTCGGCTCAATTAACCCTAACTCATGATTGAGTTCATCAAATCTTGACTCACATAATGGTTTTGTGAATATGTCATTGCCCAACTATTTATCGGTTGAAATATATTCCAAGGTGATGTCCTTCTTTTCAACATGATCTCTTATGAAGTGATATCGACATCGATATGCTTTGTTCTTGAGTGCAACACGAGGATTTTGAGTGATTGCAATTGCACTTGTGTTATCACACATGATTGGAATTTCCTTTTCTTCAACTTCATAGTCTCTCATTTCTTTGTCTCATCCATAGGACTTGGGCACAACATTTTGCCATGCAGCCTATGTATTCTGCTTCTTGTGTAGAGGTGGCTATTGAATTTTGCTTTTTTGCTAAACCAGAAATTGCTTTGTTTCCAAGCATTTGACATGTGCACGAGGTGCTCTTCTGTCAACTCTACATCCAAAGCATAGTCAGTCGAATAGCCAATTAGCTTGAATCCACCTTCCTTTGGATACCATAAGCCAACTTCTTGGCTTCCTTTCAAATATCTCAAGATTCTCTTGGCTGCGTCATGTGGCTTTCTTTTGGAGCGATTGAAATCTTGCACATACACCTACGACAAAGGGGATGTCGGCACGCTTCTTTGTGAGATAAAGCAATGATCCGATAAGTGCTCGTATCTTGTTTGATCTCTGAGCTTGCCATCCGCATCCATATCCATTTTAATCGATGTATTCATTGGTATTTTCACAAAAGACTTCTCTTCCATACCAAATTTCTTCATTAAATCTCTGGTGTATTTTGTCGACTTATGAAGGTTCCATCCTTGTTTGTTTCACTTGAGTCGAGGAAGAATGTCGCCTCTCCCATCATGCTCATTTGAATTTGCTTTGCATGAGGTTTGAAAATTTATCAAACAACTCTATGTTTGTGGATCCAAAAATGATGTCATCCACATATATTTGAACAAGCGGTATGCTCTTCTGTCTTGAATTAGAAGAGTGTTCTATCTACTTTTCCTTTTGTGAATCCATTTCTGTCGGGAGGAAGTGTGATAAAGTATCATACCATGCTCGGGTGCTGTTTCAATCCATATAGAGCTTTCTTGAGTTTGTATACCTTATCTCCAAGAGTCTTGCTCAAATCCAGGAGGTTGTTCAACATACACTTCTTCTTCCAATAAACCATTAAGGAATGCACTCTTTACATCCATCGATATACAATAAAATTCTTGTGAGTTTGCATAGGCAAGAAACATCCTTATAGCTTCCAATCTTGCTACGAGGGCAAATGTTTCATCAAAATCTATCCCTTCTTCTTGGCAATATCCTTTGGCTACTAATCTTGCTTTGTTTCTTACCACAGAACCTTCCTCGTTCATCTTGTTTGAACACCCATTTAGTGCCAATAACATTTTGATGGGTGGGTCTTTGAACTAATTCCCATACTTTATTTCTTTCAAACTGATTGACTCTTCTTGCATAGCTTGAATCAATGTGTGTCATCGATGCTTGTGACACATCTTTAGCTCTATTTGTGAGATAAAGCACGTGAACATAGCTTCTTGTTGAGTTCGGATCTTGTTTTGATACCTTCTTTTATATCTCCAATGACTAGTTACGGTGGATGGTCTCTCAACCATCTTACATCGAGGTTGGAGTAAGTTAGCTGGATTGATCGTCTTGCGGCTATGTTGCTTTGATCGAGTTCTCTCGTCATCACTTAGCTGCAGATTTTCCATTTGTTTTTGAGACTCAACTTTCTCATCTTCATCCGAGTCTATAATTCCGGCTTGACTTGACATAGGGACTCTTCTACATGGTTGGTTGATTGACTTATCATTTGATTCTTCCATGTCTTCTCCATTTACATTTGGCTCATCAAACACCACATGAATGGATTCTCTCGTAACCATAGTCCTCTTGTTGAGTACTCTGTAGGCTTTGCTTTACCGAATTTGAGTATCCCAAGAAGATACCTTCATCGACTTTAGCATCAAAAACCTTTAAATTATCTTTGCCATTGTTATGGATGAAGCATTTACATCCAAATATTATAAAATATGCAACATTTGGTTTTCTCCCTGTCCAAATCTCATGGGAGTCTTTGTCATTTGTCTGTTTATCATGCATCTATTTTGAGTGTAGCATGTTGTGTTTATTTTGACCCAAAAATCTTTTAGGTAGCCCTGCTTGACTAACATGGTCTTAACTTTGCTTCTTTGAGAGTTCTATTCTTCTTTCTCGCAACTCCATTCTGCTGTGGAGTCCTTGCTACTGAGATAATTCATGACCAATGCCATTTTCAATACAATACGAGTTATTATGCTATTTACAAACTCGGTTCTCTGTCGAGATCTTATTTTGATAATGGTTTGACTCTTCTCATTTTGAATCCTCTTCATCAATTTGTGGTAGTTTTCGTAGAGTTTCTTTCTTCTTACACATGAATATTGTCCATGTCTATCTTGAGTAGTCATCTACTACCACCAAGGTGTATTTCTTCCCACTTATGCTAGCTGGTTCAACTGGACCAAATAGATCCCGTATGTAGCAGATCATGATATTCTTGTTGAAGATGGACATGTCTTTTCTTTGAATGATGATTTGATTTGTTTTCCGCCGGCATCGTCACATATCTTTGTCCTTCTTGTATCGAGTCCGGAAGTCCTTCCACAAGATTGCTTCCGGCAAGCTTGTCGTTTGAAATTCGGGTGACTAAACTTCTTGTGCCACAACTTGATTGATTTGTGCTCTTTTGCTAAAAGACAGTCTTTGGGTGTTGCGATTGACCAATCCACGACATACATGTTCTTTTATGCGGATCCTTGCAACACAACTTTATTTGATTGATATCCTTGATTTGGCATATACCCATGTTAAATCCAACATTATAACCCTTGTCACGAGTTGGTGATGCTTAGCAAGTTGAAGTTGAGTCCTTCAACATATGCAACATCTGTGATTTCTAATCCGTTTTTCTTGATGGATCCAATGCCTCTTATTTCTCCTGGAGCTTCATTTCCTCCAAATATGACTTTTGCTCCTTTGACTTCCTTGAATTTTGACAGATTTTTCTTGTTTCTGTCATATGTCCGGAACAACCACTATCCATGTACCAGGTTCCTTGGCACTGTTTGTTCCTTGAACTGCAAACAAGGAAGTTAAGTTTTAGGTACCCATATTTTATGCAGGTCTGAGGGGTTAGTATTGTAAGATGATCCAACCAACCTATAGCCGATTGATTTGACTCTAAGGGGTTGCCATCTATCAGTGCCATAATCATAATTAATTTTGGCAAATTGCTTGGGGATTCTAGGTTCATACAACTGTCTCTTTTGTCTGTATGCCTGTGTATGTGTTTTAGCAATTGCCTTCTTTGGGTAGTTGTGATATCTCTGAGTGTAGTGCCTAGGTGCATATGTGTGCTGATGAAAGCTCTTATACCTTTGGAATGGCCTTTGCTGAGTTCTTGGCCTTTGCCAATTTGGGCTTATATTCCATAGGTCTTTCTGATAGTTCACATTATTCCAATCAGCTTGGCTTGGGTATTTTCTACCATTCCCATCATATGTGTTTCTTTCATAGAACTTGGGGTTTTGGTAGCTCTGTTTCTTCTTTACAGAGTATTTCCTGTTTGGAGTTTCTTTGAGGAACTCGGCTGAATTTCTTCTCACTGTCCTCTCAAAGACACTCAACAATCGGGTATTTTTCTTTTCCTTTATAACCAAGGCCAGTTTGCTTGTAATTGTGCTTTGGAATAAATGTGTGTGCACCATTTGGAGTTTTGGATTTTGAGATACTTCATTGCTTGAAGATCCTTTTTCCAAAATTACTTTTGGAGCTTGACACAACACGAGGAATTAAATCTAAGCCTGTCTTGTCTCCACATTCTCTTTGACTCATAATAAGATCATCCAATGATTTAGATGCCTTAGTGAATGAGGCAATCACATTTTTGAGGTCATTTTCCCTCCTTTTTATAGCAGCTATTTCTCGCTTATTAGCTTACCATTTTCGAGTCTTTAAACTTTCATTCTCATCGCCTATTTGACTTAGAGTACTCGGCTCCTTAGTCATTTTGTGAGTTTGGCTCTTAGTAGGCATTTGTTTTCCTCATTTAGTAGTGTGTGTGAGGATTTAATGTGTTCAAAATCTTTCATCATTTTCCTTAATGAATCATAAAGATCGAGTGGGTGATGAAGTGTATGTGTCACATTCACTATCACTAGAACTGAGTGTGATGAGTCGAGTGCACCTCATCTTCTTGGTCAGGTTGGTCTTGCTCCTTGGCCATCAAACATATCAAGGCTTCTTCTTGAGTCACTTGAGTAGTCGGCTTCACTACTACTCTCGAATCATTTGTGTCTCTTGACTTGCATTTGTCTCGGCAGATCTCTCTGACAACATTGCCTTTTTCTTTTCTTGTCTTCTTTCTCTCGAAGACCTTTCTTTCTTCTTCATTCATGTATTTGTTGACTACGGGATATGGGCAATCAATGGCATAGTGACCTGGTTGCCTACTGATTCAAAGATAGATTTTCAACCTTTTGATCACTCTTTCCATTCTTGAATTGTCGACCCTTTGATATCCGGCCTTTTAATGCTCGTTGTTCTCTTGGTTGGCCTATCTTCCCTTGACTTGGAGAGGGCGAGTGTCTTCGGAGGATTCGCCCTTGCCTCTCTTGTAGTTCTTATTGAAGAACTTGTTAAACCATTTAACCATCGGGGCTATTTCCTCCGGGTCAATGACTTGACTCTCTTGCCATCCTTAACAATTAAAGCGGTGTTTTTGGCGTAAGCCTCCTCTCTTGGTCTTTTCTTCTTAGCTCAAATTCGTAGGCTTTGGGATGCGAGAATAGCTCATGGTTGGATGTCTTTGATAGGTCCATGGAGTGTCTCATGGCCATGACTTTCATATCTACTCGGTTGGGAGACTTCTTAGAATCTTCATACACATTTCTTGTGTATATTCTTTTCCAAGTGCGCGATAGCTCGTTGGTAATTTACGTGAACCGAGCATCCGGTTGATCCAAGGTCTCTCTGCGATCATTTTGAAATTCTCAAATTTCGTACAGCATCGATAATTTATTTTCCTTGATTTGCTCACGAGCCTTCACAAATCAATGTTAGCTTGTCCTGATTTCTTTAGCCGTTTTGCATGATTTGACTTTATTGAACATGGCTTTGTCAAGGTTTTGTAAAGAATGTCCTTGGCCACATTGTCCAGGTTATATCTTTTCTCGTCATCATTTGTCCATTGACTCTTGGTTTTTCAACCATAGTGGTCTAGAGCAACATCCTCTTCACCTTCAACCGCACTCTCCTTACATTTGTGTTCACTTTTAAAATTTGCGGTGGCCCATCCTCTATCACTATCCACATCTCATCATGTAATCTTTGATAGATGAGCCTACATGCGAATTTTCCAATCATCAAATTCTTCAATTGTGAACATAGGGATACGTGTCAAATTTGCTTCCATGATAATAACTTTTAATGATAAAAAGAGTTTTGAAAAAACTTAAGTACTAGAAACAGACTTTGAAAAATTTGGAGATCTAGTTGATAACGATCTGCGGAAGGCTCAATGAGCCAACCGCTCCGATACCACTTGTAGGTTCCAAGGGGTGTGAGTGTAAGGTTTAGAAGGAGGGGTTGAATAAACCTTACCAACTTTTGATTTAGTCCTTTTTAATGTTCGAGTTGATACTACAAATTTGTGTCCTTGGTGGAATGACTAATTTGGTT
The DNA here is from genome assembly GCA_016081115.2 of Rehmannia glutinosa. Taxonomy (NCBI): domain Eukaryota; kingdom Viridiplantae; phylum Streptophyta; class Magnoliopsida; order Lamiales; family Orobanchaceae; genus Rehmannia; species Rehmannia glutinosa. Next base: position 50,413 of record JABTTQ020002109.1, read on the forward strand.
AATCGGTAGAGTTAGTCACTCAACAAACTCATTGAGTTGTTGATAGAATAACTCATTTGTTAAGATTAAAGACTTAGTTCAACTGTAGTTTGTTTTTATTGGAAGACTTAACACCCTTAAACTTGGTTTAGTTTTGATTTAATGCTTGGTTTTAGTACTTAGAGATTATCAAGTGGATAGCAAATTTATCGTGAGTTAAATAAATAAGATGCGGGAATTAAAGTCTTTGAAATGTAAATGACACGATAAGTTTTTATAGAGGTTCGAAGATGGGGTAATTCTTCTACTCCTCTCTCTTCTCCAACTCCTGGAGGAATCCACTAGGTATTGATCAAGATATACAGTGGTAAGTCCGGATACAAGTCTTGATCACACGGCCGACTTGATCCTTTGGGACTCGATCGGAGATGCCTTGGTCACACACGGTGGCTTCTCGTACAACTCGGAACTTCTTCACAGGCGTGCCTTACTACTACAACCCACTTGCTCAAGCTCTTTGGATTTGATCACGAAGCCCTCCAAAAACTAGAGACTGGTTCGACCTTGAACCTTCCTACAATCCTCCGTGGAATGTAGACCCCTTTGATTCTTCAATAATTTCCTCTTCAAGCGATTGAAGTTATATTTCCTTCACGGTGAGTGTTGGATTGATTTCCTTCGTAGTTTAGGCTTGAGGATTGAACTTGAATGATTTGAGAATATTTTTGGTTCTGAGTTCAAATGTTTCTTGAATGTTCGTGGTTCGAGGTAACCTTCTCTCGAGTTATTCCTCGGCCTTTTATAGTGATCTTTCAAAAATCTGCCCGTTGAAGAGATATGCTTATTTTTTAAAGTCACTTGTGGTCGTTGGCTTGTCTTGTTGCAGTCCTTGGAATTGCCACTTCCTCGTATGAATTGTTCTTGACTTTTCGGAGTTCGACATGGTGCGGTGCTTCCCATTGGTTTATTCCTTTTGCACGCTTCTCGGGATGAGCACTTCAAGAAAGGTAGCATGGAGGTATTACTTGTTTAAGTAATTCTCTTGATTTACGTACAGCAACGGATCTCTTTCGATTATCTCGACTTGATTGCATTTCCTTGCTTTCCCAGGTGACTTAGAGTCGACTTCCAATCATTGGATGACTCTTGTCACTTCAATTTGAGACTTGGCTATCTTGAGTTGACTTGACCGATACTTTACTCATTTGCATCCCGTTGTACCTTGATCGAGTTCCGTCTTCTCTTCTTTGCCATACTCGGTGTCTTGCGGCGGAGTCTTCCTTCTAGTCTCCGGTTGTCTTCTTGCATGTTTAGGCATAGCGATTTAACTCAACTTGACCCCCCTATTTATTACAATGCGATTTACAACAAAAATGGGGTGCCAACTTCCTATTCTAAGTTTTACATGGCATTCATCAAAATCTAAACAATAAATTTCCCAACGGATGGGGTGTCCAACGGACAAAGTGGATCATATAATCGATATAATCATGATTATGATCGATATTCTATAGGCAAAAGGCCCGAGCTAAAGATATGTTGAGCCGTGGGAGTTATAAGGCGAAGTGGGCTTCAACCAAATTGTGCGTGTGGAGCGATAAGGAGAACGGAGGAGTTTTGATGTACGATCAGCGCAAACTCGATGTTTAGTGTTTATGTGTTAAACCGGTGATAGCACTTCAAAGACAAGTGAATGTTGAACTCTTGAATGCACCTCGGTGTTGTGATTGTTATCTTGGTGAATGCGCCACGTCTTTAGTGATTGGAAAGTGTTTGATCGTATTTACATTTTAAAACTATCATGCAAATAACTAAGTGATTTCTGATGTGTGTAAAATATACGTGCATTTGAGGGTTTAAAATGATATATATTTGATTCATTTGCACGCATATTGATGTGTCTTACTTGGTTTTCTTTGTTGGGCGTGATCTTGTGTATTCTTGTAACTTCTTACAGAAATGAAGCTAAATTAGATATAAAACGATATCACGTTCCAAAGTATAGGTCAAGAGCTAAGGTACGAGAAAATATGTGAAGGAAAGACGCATGGACGATCAAACAAAAGGGAATTTCCTTCAAAAATGTCCAAATGCGCTAACAGTTTCAAAGACTAGTAGAGTATAGTATTTTGGCCATAACTTTCTCTACAAACTTGATATTAAGGTGATTCAAGTGGCTATGGAAAGCTAAGCAAAGGGCTACAATTTGCATGAGAACTCAAGAGCAAATTCGAAAATAAAAGGACAAAAACATGTCACACGGTCGGACCGTGTGGTGCCACACTGATCGTGTGAAAATGCTCATGTGAAAGTGACACAACCGTGTGAAAAAGGGATGAAAACAGGGGGACGGAACCTAGCCGCATGGACGAACCATGTGGGACCCACATGGGCATGTGGAGTTGGCCTAAAAAACCCACACGGACGTGTGAGGCTACACGGCCGAGGTCGTGTGGGTATCTACCACGCAATTGTTCGGAGTTCTTTTCCCATTCCAACTCTACAAGTGACCTCTCCAAGCATGTATAAAAAGGGACCCAAAGCTTACAAGAAATTTCATCATCCAAAATCCATTCATACAACATACAACACACCAAATTTCACCGAAACACAAGATCCAAGGTCTTCTCGAGAGAGAAGGGCTAGGCTGAAAAGAACAACACCACAAGGCCTTTCGCATCTACGGAGCACAAGAGCTTCAAAGGCTTGGAAGGAGAATCCATCCCGTCGACAAGAAGGGATTTTCTTTCTATGTCTAGATCTCTTTGTCCGTGCTTAAACAATGTCATAATGCTGATTTTGAATTTGTCTATGAATTTATTATCAATGTTTGACTAATCTTTCGGATCTTAAGGGCATAATCAAACTGTTGATTCATGTTAAATCTTGATTAATTGCTTTCTTAATTGATTCATGTGTTCTATTTTATGAATTCGGGTGCTTATTCTTAATTGTTGATTATCTAATCAATAATTTGCATGTCATACTTGTTAGTTCATAATCAGGGAGGTGAGTTCTAACGAGACGAAAATCGAATTTAGACATAAACAGGGTAATGTATCGAGAGACTACTTGTTTGTGAGTAGTATTTCAATTAAAAGATCTTTTGGGAGTTCATAATAGTTGTGATGGATCGGGAGACCTCAATTATTATTAATCTATGTTTATGCGCCGCTGCGAGGGGGAATAAATTATTTTAGGAATTGAACCTATAGAATTGCATGAATTGGTTATTGAAACTTTAATAAGATTTAATATTGAAGAAACATGTTGAGATTATGTGCCCAAGGTTGCTCTGTAGTTATTGAAATACTTGTGGGGTTCGCAAATTTATTTCTTTTATTGCTTTTATTTTCGATTTTTATAAAACAACTTGATATTTGGTCGCTTCAATAAAATTAGAATACAATGTTATTATAGCCTAAGTGTTTCTCATATCAATTCTTGAGGAATACGACCTTGCTTGTCATTATTCTATAAACTACACTCGTACACTTGCGGTTGTATGATCCAAATATTTTTGCCAAAAAGGTTTTGGATGATGTTAGGAAATTTATTTTATAGATTTTGATGATACCATGTAAAACTTAAACTAGGAAGTTGGCACCCCATTTTCCTTGTAATTTGTATTGTAATAGATAGATTTGGAAAAGCCGAGTCAAGTCGGCTATGACAAGGATTACAAGTCAAGTCGGTTGTGAGAAGACTCTAATATGTGTCGGTGAGTAATGCCATGAAGGAAGACAATGACTCGATGAAGGAGAGTCACCGGGAAACAACTATAAGAAGTGTCAAGTCAAGTCAACTCAAGAAGCCAAGTCTACAAGTTGAAGTCACAGTTGAATTAATCCAATGATTGAAGCGGACTCAAGTCAATTGGGGTAAATGCGGCCCGATCTAGTCAAGACAACTAACTTAGATCCATTGATTAAAGTCAAGAATATTACTCAATATAGTAATATGTCAAAGTCGCCTGGTCTAAAGTATTTGTCCCAGAATTTTGCAAATGAAATGAACGAACGGGAAACACTGCACCTTGTGTCGGACACTGCAAATCTTTGAAATGCCATTAATACGAGGAAAGGTCAACATCACCAAGGTTGAGACCAATACAAGACAAGCCCACGAACATAAGTGACATTTGAAATTAGCCTATCTCTTCAATGGGCAAAATTTCAAATGTACACTATAAAAGGCTGAGGAAGCTATTGAGAAGAGGTTACCTTGCACACCTGAGAAATCAAGCAATACTCAAGCAAATAACCTGCAATACTCTCAAAGCTTATCAAGATAATCCTCAAGCCTGAAACTCGAAGGAACTCGATCCAACACAAGTTGTGAAGGAAAGACAACTTCAAATCTGTTGAAGAGGAAACTTTTGAAGAAAACAAGGGGTCTACTTTCCAAGTCAGGATTGTAGAAAGGTTCAAGGTCGAACCATTATCAAGTTTGTTGGAGGGCTTCGTGATCAAATCCAAGAACTTGAGAAGTGAGTTGAAGCAGCACGACAGCTGCCCTGTGAAGAAGCTGAGTTGCAAGAGAAGTCAGTTGTGTGATCAAGGCTTGCCTCCCAAACTGTTCACCGCTTTGTAGACCGATCTGTTACATAGTGGATTCCTCCGGGAATTGGAGAAGAGAGGATTACAAGAATTACCCCATTTTCGAACCTCTATAAAATATTTGTATCATTTACTTTTAGTACAATTATTTTCTGCATATTTCATTTATATCATTTGTTAGTATTATATTTGTTATCCACACGATAAATAACCAAGTACTAAATATCAAATGTTAAAAACAAGCTTTAAACTTATTAAACGGTGTTAAGTCTTCATTGTTAAAAACCAATCAGCCAAGTTAAGTATTTGGCTTAAGCGGTAGAGTTATACTATCAACAAGACTATCTATAAGTTAAAGTTACGTCGTTTTGGCATGGGTTTTGTTGACAATCCACTACCTATAGAGGCACCAACGGAGGAGGATTCTGGGATTCCATCAACTGAAAATGACAAGCACTTAAACAAGACCAACACATCATCTGTTTGCGAGGGTATATAGGTATAAAACTTGAAGTTTTTATTTTGTTGTCTGAAGTATCATTTTTCTATGGCTTTTCAACCTTGGAATGGTTATTTTTGGTTTATTGCTTATTTAGAATGATTTCGCTACATATTTAATATGGTTTGGTGCAGTTTCAGCCAATTTGTTATTATGCCATTGAATCATTGCATGATTTTTGTTGGGTTATTGGTTATTTTGTATGATTGTGTTGCATTATTAGTATGAATTTCTTTTTAGCCAGCTGTTGAATTTACATTTGAGTTCTTCTTATTCACAAGGCGTATGCACCGAGAGTTTTGGCAAAATTGTCTTGTTTTGCTACGGATGTTGTGAATATCATCTCAATTCTTGAAAATGCGCCGAAACAAGTTACAGATAATGCTATGTTTTCTAAGGTTTAAGAATCTACTAGGAAGCTATTATGCTTCACTAATAAGCAGTACGAGGTAGGGATGGCAATGGGTCGGGTCGGGCATCTAAAGACTCAGACCCGCCCCGTCCATAGACTAGGTGATTAGTGTGAGTTTTGCATGTATTTTGAGCATGATTTTGGCTATAATGAGTTGATAAACATGCATTACCTTAGTAATATGGGTCGTGTTCTCCAATATGTGGAGAAGATATTACGCTTTGCTCGTTTTGTAGGAAAATCATTATTTTTGCAGCACTTTTTTGGCAATTGGGAGCATTGCAGCTATTAGAAGCCTTGTGAATCATGAAAATATATGTGGAACAATGAGCACACGAAGTAAGGAGTTGATACGAGAAAAATCGCCAAATCGGAGAAAATGATGACACACGGGCAGCCGGCGTGGCGCACGGCCCATCGTGGGGCGTGGAAAATTGATATTTCATACGGCTTGGCGCGACGGACAGGTCGTGCGTAAGCGCACGGACAGGTCGTGCGTAAGCGCACGGACCCGTCGCGTGCGTCTTGCGGTAATCTCGTAAACCGACAAAGACATTGACAGGTTTTGCCCAAACACTATAAATACAACTTGGGGCGCATACAATAAGGAGGACACGATTTTTATCGTAGAAAGCGAGAAAAGAGCAACCTTCTAGCGAGAAGATTCGAGAGATTGATCGAGGTCGCAACCACACGCTTGAGGATTGAAGATAGATCGAGAGATCATCGACATCCCTGAGTTTTCTCATTCCATTGTATCTTTTATTTTCGATTAGTTAGATATGAACATGAATGATTTGTCTATGAATTTTTTATTTCCCATGTCCGGCTAAACACCTTGTGATTCTGGGGTTTAGGAGTAGGTTAATGGATACTTTTGTTTGATGCTTAATTGAAATTGAAGTTATTTTTTCAAACCCTATTCGAGTACTCTGTTTTATTTCTTGTTTTATCAAATGGCCATTGGTTTAACTTGTTTGATGTATTGATTCATAATTCGAGAGATAAGTTTCAATACTAGATCTTGAGTACTTGACATGAATATTTTGCATGATTGAGAAGTCTGTGAATATTTGTGAGGATAAATGATCTTTTATGCTTTTAGGAGTTGTTTATCTTATGTTGAGTAGAGATGCTAGCATAGATAATTCAATCAACGTTTTTATATACATCTCGAGAGAGAGGGTAAAATACTTTTGTGATCGTCTTATAGGGAAGAATAATAATGACTTTGGTTTTGATTAATCGAATAACAAAGAGGATATTAATCAAACCATAACCCTGGAATCCATTCATCTTCTTGATCTTTCAATCAAACTCTTTACTTTGTTTTTTATGATAAAATCTTGTTTTAGTTTACAAACCAACCATCAACTTTCGATCGTTTGAATAAAAATAATTATATTACAATCTCAATACTTAGTACACAAATTTATTAGTCTCTGTGGGATCGACCTTACTAACCCTATCTATTAAGCGCACCATTCACTTACGGTGAAGCTAAAAATAAGGTGAACACCGGGCGGAGCGGAGTCGGCCGTCTTGCCTTGCCCTGAATTAAATAAAATTAAATGCAAAAAATTGACAAAAAAGAAAAATATATATATTTTTAAAATATCCTTTATAAAAGTTATTGTTATTAATTTATAAATGGCAGATATAATATTAATAGATAAAAATTATATTATAATATCTATTCCATATCCAAAATATATATTAAATATATTAAAAAAATTTGCTATGTGGGGCGGGTGGGTACCCACGCGGCGGAAGTGATACCGGACTGTCTCGCCCCAAATCACTGAGTCATGGGGCGGGACGACCTAAATGGGATGGATGGGTACCACGGGTCGGAGGAAAATTTCCATCACTAGTTTGAGGAAAGGGAGGCGGTGAAGCTAATGAAATGAGCAAATATATCCTAGCAAAACGAAGCTTTTGGAACTATTCTCAAACAATTACGACAATTGAAGAAATTGAGCAAGCCTTATGTAGGAGGGATGCATATAAGAAATTAATCGATGATTCATCGAGTTTTAGCCACGGAGTTTCTCAAGGCCTACATAATGATAATTGAAAATAGAAATGAAAATAGTTAACGAAGCAGTTAACATAAACATATAATGCACTGGAAATAAAATAGAGCGATTAGTTACCTATTAGTGTTGTATATAGCGCATAAAGAAAGTACATCTCCAAATATAGTATAGTTCCTCCTTGATATTGGATCAACTCTGGTTAGTCGTTCATTTTCATCTACGTCATTGAATGTCTTGTCTTGACACACCTCCAATGTTTTTAAAACTTTGTCTGTAATTAGCTGGCCATCTACCCCACAAATGTAACCCTTCAACTCCCTCTTAGATTTTTAAATCAATTTGCAGCTCATCAACATTAGAGTAGCCCCCAACCATCTCCCTGTATGATCGATGAGTTTTTGTAGGCCAAATGTTTGCCCTCACACAGTTAATGATAAATTGTCAATGACTAAAATTGAGATTCGTATTCACTTTCATAAATTGTTTAGACATTTCTCAAAACTCTTGATGGTGTAAGCACCGTTTGCATCATATTTGAATATACAACGAGCTTCGCATCCCACTCTTGTGGATATCCTCTGTTTGATATCTGCATTTTCGCTAGAACAATCCATATTTTGTAATACAGGAGTCTCTCACCATTCACTATGCCAATTTAATTATTGCATTACATGTTAATTATGTGTTATTTGCATAATCGATTATCATATACGACATGGCTAGTTTTTTAATTTTGGAACTCACTTATAGTGATTAGTCGTTAGATTACTAATTTAAGTAAAAACAATTGTGGAGGTATTTACTTGTCGATTATTAGATGCTAGCTATTAAATTACACGTGGTGGCTATTCAAAGAGTTACAAGATTACATGTAGTAAACTTAGGGATAAAAGGTGGCAACAATGTGTGTATCGAGAAACTTAAAATGCGAACAAATTGATTGAACGAATTAGTATAATATATGATCAAAAACATGATAGTAAGATGATATATATATGATTCGAGATTAATAGTTTTTATTAATATAATAATAATATTAATAATAATAATAATAAGAAAGAGTAAAATTACAATTGAAGTTTAAGGAAAACATTAATGGTTTGGCATAGCAATCATGCACTAATTTGACACATACGTACACAATTAATATATATATATATAGGGATTGGTTCAAATGAGACCAACCCCTTTAGGTTAGTCCATAAGAACACCTATGAACCCTTGATTTAAATTTTTGATGGTGTAGATCTCTTTTGTTATTTTTGGGTTATAATGGTATGATTGTACTTTTATATTTAATCAGTTTTATTAATTGGCGAGTTATTAGCTATTTTTAAGGAAACATAATCCTACCTTTTGATTTACCCGATTTTTAGGGAGAAAAATAATCAATTTCAAGCATTTTTTCAAAATTGATACTTCTTTCCGCCATATTTGTGAACAGTCATTTTATTGTATACTTAGTTCAGTGGACTTGTATACTTAGTCATGTTTTATTGTATATTTAGTTCAGTGGATTTGTATACTTGGTTCAGTGGAATCGTATTCTTAGTTATATAAGTAGTTTAGTGAATTTGTATACTTAGTTCTGTGGATTTGTATACTTAGTTCAATGGAATTGTATACTTAGTTATATAAGTAATTCAGTGAAATTGTGTATTTAGTTCAGTGTAATTGTATACTTAGTAATATTTTAATGTATAGTTAGTTCAATATAATTGTATACTTAGTTAAATATTTATGCATACTTAGTAATGTTTTAATGTACAGATAGTTTAGTGTAATTGTATACTTAGTTAATTGTTTATGTATACTTAGTAATGTTTTAATGTATAGTTAGTTTAGTGTAATTGTATACTTTTCATTAATTGTTGCATGATTATGTTGCCATATTTGAATAATTTGCAGGTTCGAATGGGAAGGGAGAAAAAGGAAAGGTGAATTGCTTGATTATGGGACGTGATTTATGGGGACATGATCAATAACAGATCACGTCCCTATAATGTAGGAGGAGGTTACCATGTCTGATTTTATGGATTCCAATTTTACCCTTTCTATTGTATAGTTAGTTACGAAAACCTGTATAGATTGTAATGTATCTTGGCCATTGATTTACTATTTGGATGGTCAGATTCGGTCTTATGACTAACCAGGAGGGTGGTCTCACAGGATCTCTCCATATATATATATATATATATATATAATCTAGCTAGATCAAGCACTTTTAGTCATTCCTAAAGATAAGGGGTAGACGTGGCTTTCTCAAAATCATGCAAATCCTTTCTTTCACCTTAAGAATTACTATTCCATTAGTTCTAGATTCTTAATTTTAAAATCCCAATAATATATGTGTGTGTAGTTTAAATCAACTTGAGAGCTTGTGTACTTCATAAACTAATAAATGCGTATGTATATATACACATATGTAACTAGTATGTGGGTAATATATATATATATATATATATATATATGAATAATAATAGTTTTTTTTAGCACTAATATGTATATACGTACTTTATATGTATATTATATATAACCGCCTCGTATCTACTAAAGCAAGATATATGGATATATCTCATTAACCCACAAATATGCGTTCCTGCTATTCATGAGCTAGAGCTCCTTGTGAAATAGGTTCTCAACTGAAAGTTTTGTGAGGTAAATTTTCTCTTTATCTTGTAAGACAATTACTACTTTATGGGATTTGGAATTAGGAGAATTTGTTTAATGAATTCAGTGAAGTCAGTTGAGTTAAGGTCATGGTGTGGAGTGTTGTTGTTAAGCTTAATCTTGATTCTTCAAAGGAGTACAACCGTTAATTTCTTATACAAAGTAATATAAATATATATATCGGAAATTTTAAGGTTTATGACTTTAAGGGAATTTAATTTGTTTAGTAAGGTGAGGAAATTTGAAACGTCCTAATCTTGATTCAATGAGTAGATTTCATGACCATTTATGAAAAGTAATTGGAAATTAAGTTAATGAATTAATTTCAGAAGGGGGCTTTAGGTATATTTTAATCAATCCAGTGAACAAATACCTAGTTAGATTTAATATTCAATACAGGTTTAGTAAACTTTTTGATTTAGTTAGAAATTGATGCCTTGTGTTGTTACAGATCATTCGCACCTGAAATTGGAAAGTAACAACTAAGGAACTTGTAGGTAAAACACAAGTTGTCTAAGGTAAGTAAAAATCCATCTGCAACTACGATGCATGAACATAGTATTCGTGTTGTATCTATATTAAATGTGATTCTTTTGTCTTGATGAATGTACTATGATTAAGTATCTTATCATGTATATGTTTCTTGAAGGGTATTGAAACTGGTGACTGTGGTAGTGGAGCATGATATTCATTAGCATTTGCATGTGCATGCACAACATATGAGTATTGTTGAAAAGAGGCATGCATGACATGATTTTTGAAAAGAAAACATTTTAGTTGGCCACTACTAGTGCACCGAGGCCTGTGTGGCTTATGTGTATGATGTTTGGTCACCGCAAGTGGGATGACTTTTCCGGAGGATCGCAGGGGCAGGCATGAGGCGGACGTCTGGTGGTCACGGGAGGATGGTCCACTTGATAGTACCCTTACGATTGGTGCAGCGAGTGGGATGACTTCTTGTGGATCACGGGTGCAGGCATGTGGCGGACATCTAGTGGTCACAAGAGGATGGGCCTAAATGCTGTGTCAATCTATTATGGCCATGTGATAATTGATATTGAGCTCTTTAGGTGCATAGTAGGGGGCAAGGGCCCATTAAAAGAGAAGAAATTAGGTTGAAATATTTTTACCCATGAACATGCATTCTTGAAATGTATCTTGGGTGCATTACTTTTGTATTTCATATCATCACATTAACATGCATGATTTTTGCTTATTGAGCTTTAGCTCATGTAGTTCATGCATTGTAGGTGAGTCTGGTGATGCTTGATTTTTGGCTTCATCGATGTCGCTACGACTTCAACAAAGTTATTGAGGACAATGTACATGGATGACGACACTGTAGGGCTATGTTGATGGGTCACTTTTCCCTTTTTGGTCCTGTATTATATTTTAGTTTAGGATTGTACACTCTTTTGAAAACTCTTATGTAAATATGTATATGTAAATAGCTGGGTGATGTGTGTTTTGAGTTTGGTCACATGGATGTCTGTTGTGTTTAATAACAGGGTTTGTTATCTCTTTTGCTTGTGGATATGGTTTGTCATTTTCTTATAAGTAAAGTGATCTTGGTTTTCGTTGTTAAAATGTCACAGGTAAACAAAAAAGAAAAATATATACAGGTATATAGGGTTTATGTTGTCAAGTTTCACTTTTTATATTGCTTAGTAATGTAGTAGTAGGGGTGGGCGTCACATATTTTTGCCCTTACATTTATTTGATTTACTAATAAATGAATCCTTTTTGTTGCATACAATGTATTGGACATGTAAAACCACTTCAAAACCTTTTTGTTGTACTTATCCACACATCAAAACCAGTTTCATATCCATATTTTGTTGAATCGGGTGATATCCCGAGTCATTGTTGAATTGTATCGCTATTGCTTCTTATCGGAAAATAGAAATAACACTATCATAGCATTACATGTCGCCTAAATATGCAATACAAACCTTTTACATAAGCATACTACACAACAATTATTTCTAATAAATCCAAAATCATTTTTACGCTATAGTAATACATAAATGGGTGGCGCTATTAGCACCCTTTTTTGATGAGTACACCCACTTTCCTAAAATGTCAAAAATCTCATTAAGTTAAAAGACGTAATACCTTTACTAAAAGCCAAGTTCTAAATACACCTCCCCAAAATCTCTAAATACACCCACATCATTCATTACACTTAAATCTACTAAAACACACCCACCCACATCCTTCGCCTACATTCTTCTTCTTCTTCTTCTTTTCTCGAGAAAATGAAACCTTGTTCTTATAAACCTCGATTTTTCGACACCAACACAACAACTTAAATGGACAACAAAGAATTGATTCCTCCAAATAATGTAGTATCTTCTTGGTTTTCACTCAAAATTATGTAATTTATCCATTTACCGTTCGAAATTTCTCTGCAACATTGTTGTGCGACGCTTGGCACGATCATCAACATGGAACGATCATCACTTGATCATGCCACATGGCATTATGGCACAAACACATATTCATATTCTATCTATCGTGCCACTTATTGAACGTTGGATTTTCAATGATCGTGCCATAGTGCCATTTGACACGATGGAGGGTGGAACGATCATGGTTTTCATCGTGCCATTTTGACAAAGATGTTTTTTGGGCTTGTTGATTTTGTTTTAATAGGGAACAAACTTGTTGCCTACGGAATATAGTGTTGTTTGTCCTCCCAAGAATTATGAGAATGTTGAAGAGCTTGGTGTTGTTACCGATTATACACACGTATTCATGACGCACGAGTTATTTGTTTCTTGGGATAAATTATTTGATTGGGAGTGTGAGAGAGGACATGAGCACGTCATGGTTATTGTAATAAGTAGGTCGGACAAGGTGGTCAAGGAAAGAAAAGACCTCGGGTATTTTTGGCTTGTGAACATAGTGGGCATTACCGTAATTCAAAAAAGACTAGAGATGTTGAACAAAATGATGCTAAGAAAGTTGAAAACAAAGTCTCTAAGAGAGAAATCGGAATAAAGAAATGTGGTTGCCCATTTCGTTTGAGGGGTACGCAAGTAACAATTGAAGGAGAATGGTCAATAGATGTTGAATGTGGTGTGCATAATCATCCAATTGCACAATATTTGGAGGGTCACTCTTATGCCGGTCGATTATCAAGAAGCGAGGAAGAATATGTGTTGGATATGTCACATGGCAATACTCGGCCGAAAGACATTTTGTTTGGCCTACAAAATAAGTTTCAAGATATTAAGTCCACCATAAGGACTATCTACAATGCCCGTATGAAGAATAGAGTTGTCGAGTGTAGGTCCCAATGGGTGTGAGTAAGGTTTAGAAGGGGGTTGAATAAACCTTACCAACTTTTCGATTTTAGTCCTTTTAAAATATTACAGAGTTACACACACACACCTAAGTCCTTGAGGACATCTAAGTTCGTTATTCAACAGAGTTAGCCACTCGTGAGACTCGATAGATTTGTTGATAGAATAACTCACTGCTTAACCCGAAACTTAACTTGGTGTGTTGGTTTTATCGTGGAAGACTTAACACCCTTTGATTTGATTTAAACTTGTTTTAACACTTGATTTTAGCACTTGGTTATTAATCGGTTTGTATAGCAAATCAAGTTTATCACAGATATAGAATAGATATGCGAGAAATGTAAATATGATGAAAAATAAATGAAACAAGTTAATTTTATAGAGGTTCGAAGATGGGGTAATTCTTCTAATCCTCTCTTCTCCAACTCCCCGGAGGAATCCACTAAGTAATGATCGGTTCACAAAGTGGTTCTCGATCCCAGAGACAAGTCTTGATCACACAAAGTGACTTGCTCCTTCGACTTAGTCTAGAGATGCCTTGGTCACACGGTGGCTTCTCTTCCGACTCACCTTCTTCACAAGGTAGTTGTCTTGCTACTTCACTCACTTTCTCAAGCTTCTTGGATTTGATCACGAAGCCCTCCAATAACTTGATTGGTTCGACCTTGAACCTTTCTACAATCTTCCTTGGAAAGTAGACCCTTTTGATTCTTCAAAAGTTTCCTCTTCAACAGATTTGAAGTTGCCTGTCCTTCACGGCTATGTGTTGGATTGATTTTCTTTGAGTTTCGTGCTTGAGGATTTGCTTGAATATCTTTGAGAATTTTTGCAGTTACTGATTTGAATATTTGCTTGTTTGTTCGTGGTTCAGGCATCCTTTTCTCAATGAGTTTCCTCATCCTTTTATAGTGAACTTTCCAAAATCTACCCGTTGAAGAGATAGGTTGATTTTTAAAAGACACTAGTGTTTGTTGGCTTGTCTTTTCTTGGTCTTCAATCTTGAGATGTAGACCTTTCCTCGTATTAATTGAAAGTTCAGCTTTTCGTGTTCGACACAAGTGCGAGTCTTCCCATTGGTTTATTCCTTTTGCACGCTTCAGGACAAGCATTTTAAGACTGGCAACATGGAAGTATTACTTATTTAAGTAATGTTCTTGACTTCGCATGCAACGGATTCCTTTCGATTGACTTCTCTTGGCTCGCTTATTTCCCAGGTGACTTGAGTGCTCCAATCATTTGAAGACTTTGTCACTTTCAACTTGTGACTTGGCTTCTTGAGATAACTTTGATCGACACTTCACACATTGTTCACCGATACATCTTTAGTCAAGTTCTTGATCTTCCTTCTTCGACAAACTCAACTGCATTCCACAATGGAGTCTTCACTTGATCTTGATTGACTTCTTGTATTTCTGGCATAGTCGACTTGACTCGGCTTTTCCAAATTTCTATCTATTACAATGAAAATTACAAGAAAAATGGGGTGCCAACTTTCTAGTTTAAGTTTTACATGCCATTCATCAAAATCTACAAAATAAATTTCCCAACAATTTTTCCCTTTTTGATGATGCCAAAACTTAAAAACATTAAACAACATGTAAACAAAGAAAGATACATACGACAATGCAAGAACAAAGAATGTATGCGTAGAATCAATCATTTTATTGATCATAGCATTCTTGTCCTTTACACAAATTGTTTACAAAGTATATCGAGCATACTCATATCTAAGCAAATTACAAACATCATTTCTAGGATACAAATATACGAGAGAAATTACAAAACACTTTTTGAATATACACGGATGACTTACACAAAAATGTATTTACAAGAGTAAAATACATGAAGGGTTCGCAGAACACTTCATCGCCTTCGCCGCCTCCTTCTTTCCTCTTGACTCGTCATCATCAAGACTCTTTCTTTTTCTTTCATCTTCACCGCTTTCTTCTTTTTTCATAAGCTCTCTTCGCAAAGATCGTATTTTCGTTTCCTTTCTTGCCATAGCCTGGTCTTGTCTTTCTTGTTTTCCTCTTCTAGTCTTTTCACGTATTCAACATTCTTTCTAGCCACTTCCAAATTAGCTAATTCATCATACCACCAATAGATCCTTCCCTTCTTTCCAGGATCTACATATTCGATATTTTTGGGTAGTGGTCTAGGTCGAAAACCTCTTCCTCCACCACTTCTTCCTCCTCCTATGGGTGTATCAGACAGAGTGTTACATTTTACCACAATTTGAATGGTCATTGGTAGTCTCGCCGCCTATCGCCTTCTTCGCACAACTTAAGACCTTTCTCCCAAGATGATCCCATGTTTGGGCTATAGACATCTTCTAGAAATAGCCTTCTTGATTCGAGCGTCTTAAATTCTTCAACTAATCTTGGCTCGGATCCGTCATCTAGAATAAAGATCTTGATCCTTCCTTGCCGGATGCCACCAAATTGTTTCATCACTTCTTCGATGCGGGCATCCGCCCTTTTATCGAACTCTAATCGACCGCTTCTACAATTTTTCTTTTTTTCGACATGGGCACATCACGTGTTCAATCGGCAAGAGAGTCACCGAAGTTGGCCGATTATTGAGGTTGTCACATGACGCTAAGGAGTTTCAAAGCAATCATTAACATCATGTCCTTCGAATGTTCCCCTCGGCCGCCTTTTCTTCTTCTTTCAAAGAAATCGCTTCTTCTTTCAAATTCTTTAGTTACTCGTCTTTCCCTTTTTGGCATTATCAAAGGAGAGAGGGACCCCGGGGAACATGCCTACGAGCATGAAGTCGATTTTTTGATAGCCGAGTTCTCGCTTGAGTCCGTTGCGGCATAGGCTGTTGAAATTCTGAACGAGTGGCTTTTGACGGCTGCCATCAGTTTCATTTCAGCCATGAGAAGCTAAATTTCGCATTCATGGTTTCCTCAAGATGCATAATTTCTTTTCGGTGGAATTCACGCAGAGCTCCATTTTGTTGTGTGGGAGGCATGCAATCTCTCCATATACGCCCGCATCCTCGCTTCATATCGCATTGTCAGACTCCAAACAAGCATCTTATTGTACAATGCCCTGAAATAGCGGACTTGTTCGTATCGCATTGCACTCTGCTTTGTTGACACCACTCCCGATCCTTACCACTATCCCTCTCAAATCTCTTTTGTGAGGGTGGCATCTCTATTGTCCAGCGTAAATCTAGTTAGGCTTGGTGTCGTTTGATCTTCTCAATCTCGCACGACAGATCTTCTTGAAGACTTCACGGATCTCATTTGTCACACGATTCAGTGCTGGCCATTCAAAGATCGAAATCAAAGTTTCTTTGGCATAATAGAGTCCGTAGAAATTACAGGATCTTCTCGAACGGTGAATCGGTCTTCGCTCTTTAGCGGTCTCTTCCTCTAACTCGGAAGCTCGATCGAAAAGGGAAAAACCGCTCAAAAGTATCATCTCGCACATAAGGGATTGATTGTGTGGTCTCAGGCTCGTGATGTTCCTGGTGGAATCAGACGCTGCAGTTGTGGGAGCTCGCACAGATGACTCGGGGCACTGGGCCTTGTTGAGTGGGTTGGCCACCGACCGAGCCCTCACTGCCTTAACAACTTTATCGGCCTCGATAGATTTTTCTATGTGAAGTATTGGGTCCTCGGTTGCAATATCAGCGTCATCAAATGATGATGAAACCTGGGGCTTGGTTCATCATCAAAGTTGAAAGTTTGATGAGCAGACTTTGAAACTCCACTAACTCGTCGTGGGAGAACATCCTCACCGGGTCCTTCGATGTGCAATGGTGTGGACTCGGCTTTCATCTTCAAAGACTTTAAAATGATATGTCAGGATTTTCCGGGAGTCATGAAGTGCACTAATCTCCTTCTCGATTCAAAGACTATGAACAGGGAGGGATGTTCAATCTCTTGAGCTTTACCCGGGGAGGTCTCAACTTCCCCTGGGCCTTCAACACCTCCAGTTAGTCTCAGCTGCAGGCGAGGCCTTCAGATTCCCTTCGACGATCGCGTACTGCCTTAGGGTCTTCGGCATGGCATCCATAGGAGTCTCAACCCCTTGGATTGCGCTTTCGCCGCCTAGAGTGTTAACTCCCTGGGAATTTCCATCTTGTGCCTCGATCGCAATAGCAAAGTGTCATTAGCCTTCAAAGCGGTGACACTTCACCGGGGATGACTCAATGTCCGAAGCCGTCAATGTCAATCTCTTTTGTGGTTCTATCTCGATTTCCTCTTCGCCTCCTTTCTTCAATAAAGAGTCATCTCGCAGCATCCTCCGACCTGCTGCCGCAGGTGGAGTGAGTTTTCCCCTCGGTGGCTCACCACCGAGTGATCGATGATGGGGTCACTCTTCTCCGGACTCACGGCCGCTCCGTTGAGTGCTCGGCCGCCGAGGAAGGTGGTAAAACACCTTGATGACGGGTTGGCTCAACTTAGGTGCCCAAATTCCCGTGTTCATTGCCAATTCCCTTGGACTCATCTTTCAAAGTACTTGGGGACGAGTCGCATTGATGGTTGTGGCAATTTGCTCCACTACTCCCAATGGGTCTATCTGCAGGGATAGATTGTGAGGACTCTCCTAATCCTTCAAACATTTGTTGCTCATGCATCATCCTATATTCCCTCGAGCTTGCTACATGTCCGACTTTCTTTGCGAAAGAACGGGATCCATATCTTCATCACTCTCGAGAACACGTCCGGATGAGGGTGAGTGTGTTCTAGAATTCTAGTAAGCGGACATATACTAGCTTTCTCGAGAGCTTCTACTTCCTCGATCGCTTTGGCTTGTTCCTTCTCCTTGAAGATTTGTAGGATATTCAGCGATTATCTTCATCAAGGGCCTCAAGCACTTTAGTGACTCGAGAAATTGGAACAATTCCTCCTCTTCTTCAATAAACTCGGGCGTTCAATTGCACCTTGAGTGGCTTAGCTTCCACGCCCTCCATTCACGTAGACGGCATTGAATGTCCGGGTATACATGAGAATACATGATGACATCATCATCGTCATCTTCTTCTTGTCCTTCCTTTTTCGGGATGGAAGGCAAGATGCTCACGCTTCTTCACCTTCAGGCGTCGTAGCGGTGGAGAGACAACTTTTTCAACTGGAAGGTCGGTTGTCTCACTGTTTCTTTATCCTCATTTGCCCTTTCCACAGTGGGTTTTCAGAGACCTCTGATTGCCCTCTCAAGAGACTTTGCGGTTTCATCTATTACTTCGGGAGATCGCACTTCCCGAGTCTCTCAGCCTCGGATGCTTTCTCCGGTGATTGGTGATTCAACTATCTTTTCACGCTCCGAAAGCTTGGCGATCCTTCTTCTTTTGGTTCTAACCAGAGGAATTTCTGGTTCTTTTTCCTCTTCGGATTCTATGGCGATGGGGGTCGGGGCATCATACCGGATCGGATCTAGCCTTCCGGGCTTGGCGATCCTTTTCTTGCGTATGGGTGGAGAAGGGATTTGGGCTTTTTCGGCCCTACTGTAGGGGGAGACACGGCTACTCGGCGAGCGACTCGGCCGCAGAGACAGTGCATCTGTTTCTTTTTTGCCGCAGGGCAGCCTTCTTTCTTTGGTACCGCAGGGCGACTTTTTCTTCTTGGGGAGAGGTAGAACGGTGTGTCCTCGGGTTGGTGATTCCTCCTCACTGGTGTCCGCCCTCTTCGCGTGGGCTCTTTCTCGGGCTTCGAGAGATTGGCCCGAACATCTTTTTATTTACATGGAAGGGTTTTCCATGTCGAAGGGGAATGCCCTTCATTTCCATCGTGGCCAATCACCAGGCCATAACCAAGAGATCCTCCTAAGGATCCGTCTTCCTTGAATGATTTATTTTCAACGTTCGCAGAGTCTGCATACTAACTCGGCCAGTTGACTTTCTTGCCCTACATGATCGTTGACCATGACGATCGGCTTAGTCTTTGACGGTGGTTGAAGCGCCAAACTTCATGTCTACACAATTAGAGACGACATCCATCAACTTGTGATAGTCGTCCTTCAAAGAATTTCTTCTCTGTTATCTAGACCACCTTAGCAAAGACACTGCGGTTTGGCTACCTCTTTCCATGCAAAGAACCAAGTCAACATCACCTTCATAAATCTCCTTCATGCCCAGGACGGCAATAAACAAAGTGCTTCCCAAGGTCCTTAATCGTTATCATAATGTCCTTGCGGTGGATGTAAGACTTGATTCCTTCGTCCGCATTTCCGCATTGACGTAGAATCGCGCCACCTCTTCAAGGTAGGTGTGCAAATAGTCCAAAGTAAGAAAAGCCTTAAGACCGGACTTTCCCAACATTTCTCGCAATCTTCTTCACTAGGGTTTCATCCAAACCCCGCTTCACCATGCCTTAAAATCCACGGACGATCCCGAGTGGATTTGCTTCGATAACTTGACGAAATCAAACTTGATTGCCATTTTTAGGAATTTTTACCAATTAAAACTTGAAGAATCGGTTGGAGGACACTTAGGGTTTTAGAGAGAGAAAATGGCTTGCTTTCTTTTGCTTGAAGATGAATGTTTCCGAGTGAGAGAGAGAGAGAATCGAAAAATGAATATATAAAGGTTATTAAAGGACATGTTTTTGATTTTTGAAATTTGATCAAGATCAATGGCTCGAGTTAGCACGTCAAACCGCATTTAATTCCTCGCATTTAATGCGGCATTTATATCCAATCATATGCTTAATGTGCGACTTTTGATTGTACCCATCATTATTATTACCGACGCGTCATCCTTAAAAACATTCCCGCTCATTTAAAACGACTACGTTTTTGTCACTTAGCTCATAAATAACTCACCTTATCTCAAAAATGACTTAACTCTTCTTCTCTCTTTTCATTAAGTGACTCTGGGTTATCGCCTAACTCGATCTGGTGACTTTCCGATATGGTTGTTTCACTTGGGCCGATGTGAAAATCTTGTTCACTTCTCACTTTCTATCTTCCATCTCTTTCGATCGAAGTCTTCCGAGTGTTAACTCAACTTAATTAACCCTAGATCATGCTTAAGCTCTTCAAGTCTTGATTCACATAGGGGCTTGGTGAATATGTCGCCTAATCGCTTATCGGTTGAGATATATTCCAAAGTGATGTCTTTCTTTTCAACATGATCTCTTATAAAATGATATCTCGACATCAATGTGCTTTGTTCTTGAATGCAACATAGGATTCTCGAGTGATTGCAATAGCACTTGTGTTATCACACATAATTGGAATCTCTTTTCTTCAATTTCATAATCTCTCATTTCTTTGTCTCATCCACAATACTTGGGCACAACAATTTGCCCTTGAGCTATGTACTCTACTTCAGTTTGTGGATGTGGCTATTGAGTTTTGCTTACGGCTAAACCATGAAACCAATCTATTTCCAAGCATTTGACATGTACCTGAAGTACTTTTCCTATCAACTCTACATCCAAAGATAGTCCGAGTCCGAGTAACCAATAAGCTTGAATCCACATTCCTTTGGATACCATAAGCCAACTTCTGGCATCCCTTCAAATATCTTAGGATTCTCTTAGCTGCAGTCATGTGGCTCTCCTTTGGTGCAGATTGAAGTCTTGCACATACACCTACCGCAAAGGTGATGTCCAGTGTTGGTTGTCAAATAGAGCGATGATCCAATAAGTGCTCAGTATCTTGTTTGATCTATAGCTTTACCATCTCGCATCCATGTCCATCTTGTGATGTGTTCATTTATATTTTCACGAGAAGACTTCTCTTCCATACCAAATTTCTTCATTAAATCTCTGGTGTACTTTGTTTGACTTATGAAAGTTCCATCCTTCAATTGCTTAACTTGAAGTCCTAGGAAGAAAGTCGCTCTCCCATCATGCTCATTTAAAATTTGTCTTGCATGAGGTTTTAGAACTTATCACACAGACTCTTTATTTGTGGATCCAAAAATAATATCATCCACATATATTTGAACAAGCAGTATACTCTATCCATCTTGAATTCTGAAGAGTGTTCTGTCCACTTTGCCTTTGGTGAATCCATTATCAGTTAGAAATTGAGATAATGTATCGTACCAAGCTCTTGGTGCCTGTTTCAATCCATATAATGCTTTCTTGAGCTTGTACACCTTATCACCAATGGTCTTCTCGCTCAAAACCTGGAGGTTGTTCAACATAGACTTCTTCCTCCAAGAGTCTATTTAAGAATGCACTTTTCACATCTATTTGATATACAATGAAGTTCTTGTGAGCCAAAAGATAGGCATGAAACATCCTTATTGCTTCTAATCTTGCAACAGAGCAAAGGTTTCATCAAAATCTATTCCCTCTTCTTGGCAATACCCTTTAGATACCAATCTTGCTTTGTTTCTTACCACAGATCCTTCCTCATTCATCTTGTTTTCGAAAACCCATTTTGTGCCGATAACATTCTCACGATGGGTTGGTCTCGCACCAATTCCCATACTTTGTTCCTTTCAAATTGATTGACTCTTCTTGCATGGCTTGAATCCAATGTGTATCATCCAGTGCTTGAGACACATCTTTTGGCTCTATTTGGGAAATAAAACAAGTGAACATTGCTTTTCTTTGAGCTCGAGCTCGGATCTGGTTCTTACATCATCTCTAACATCTCCAATGACTAGCTCGGTGGATTATCTCTCGCCATCTTACATCGGGTTGAAGCAAATCGGTGGGTTCATTGTCTCGTAGTTGCGTTGTCTTGAGCAGCTCTTCCATCATCATTTAGTGTAGAC
The DNA here is from genome assembly GCA_016081115.2 of Rehmannia glutinosa. Classification (NCBI taxonomy): domain Eukaryota; kingdom Viridiplantae; phylum Streptophyta; class Magnoliopsida; order Lamiales; family Orobanchaceae; genus Rehmannia; species Rehmannia glutinosa. The sequence continues at coordinate 72,567 of JABTTQ020002109.1, forward strand.
TTTCCAGTGATCTTTGAGATTCAAAGCAATCTCATCTTCATCTTGGCTTATTAATCTTACTTCGGGTTCAACATAAGGACTCTTCGTATAGTTTGTTAATTGACTTATCGCCTAACTCTTCAATGTCTTCTCCATTCACATTACGTTCATCAAAAACCACATGAATAGACTCTTCTTCGTGACCATAGTCCTCTTGTTCAAGACTCTATAGGCTTTGCTCTCATTTTGAGTATCCCAAAACGATACCTTCATCGACTTTAGCATCAAAAGCCTTTAGATTATCCTTGCCATTGTTGTGGATGAAGCATTTACATCCAAATATTCTAAAATATGCAACATTTGGCTTTCTCCCTGTCCATATCTCATAGGAGTTTTGGTCAATTTACTGTTTATCATGCATCTATTTTAAGTATAGCATGCGTGTTAATGGCTTCAGCCCAAAATCTCTTAGGCATTCCAACTTCCACTAACATGGTTCTTGTTGCTTCCTTGAGAGTTCGTTCCTTCTTTCACCTACTCTATTACATTTGTGGAGTTCTTGTTGCAGATAACTCATGAGCAATACCATTTTCAACACAATCTTGAGTAATTATCCCATTGACAAACTCAATTCCTCTATCGACCTTATTTTTATAATGGTTTGACTCTTTTCATTTTGAACTCTTTTCATCGATTGTGGTAACTTCGCAAAGTTTCCTTCTTTTTGCACATGAAGATTGTCCATGTATATCTTGAATAATCATCTACCACCACTAAGGTGTATTTCTTTTCACTTATCTTTGGCTGGTTCAATGGACCAAATAAATCCATATGCAACAAATGCAATATCCTTGTTGAAGAAGGATTAAAGCTTCTCCTTGAATGAAGATTTGATTTTCTTTCCCATCCGGCATGCATCACATACACTTTCCTTCTTGTGTATCGAGTCCGGCAATCCTACAACAAGATGACTCCTTGCAAGCTTGTTGATTGTCTTGAAGTTCGGATGACTCAGATTCTTGTGCCACACCAACTTGATTCTTTGTGCTCTTTGCTAAAGCATACAGGTGCTTGGTGTGGTAGTAGACTAGTCTACCACATACATATTCTTCTGTCTTGATCCTTGCATCACTATTTCATTTGATTCAAGATCTTTAATCGGCATGATCCCATATTGAATCCAACATTGTAGTCCTTGTCACGAGTTGGTGATGTTTAACAAGTTGAAGTTGAGACCTTCAACATATGCAACATTTGTGATTTCCAATCCATTTTTCTTGATAGATCATGTGCCTTTGATTCCCCCCCGACCTTCATTTCGTCCAAATATAACTTTAGCACCTCTAATCTCCTTGAAACCTTGATGATTTTTCTTGTTTCTGTCATATATCCGGAACAACCACTATCCTGTTAGTCCAGTGGCTACGATAATCTAGAGGGGGTGAATAGATTATGCCGATTTTTCGCAAATCGCCCTCTTTTTCGAATGAACAAGTAAATGACAAGAATGTAATGGAAATTAAACAACACTCGTTGATTTATAGAGGTTCAACCCACCTAGGGCTAATCCTCTACCACCCAAAGATCTCCGGGATGGATTTCAAAAAGAAAAAAAGATTTTATTAATTTCCAAAATTAATACAACACCTTGAGGATTACCACAATCCTCTTACAACACCTTCAAGAAGATTACCACAATCTTCCTTCACCACCTTTGAAGAGTACCACACTCTCCAAACACCTATCACCTAGATCACTCAAGTGTATTCTTACCACAAGAATACTCACAAGGATGTCTTGTGTTGAATGATGGACAAAATTCAAGATTACAACTCTATAAAACCAATACAAAGATTGAGTGCAAGTGTAATCAACAATCAAAAGCCTATACCTCAAAGATGTGCAAGTGAAAGTGCTTAAGCTATTACAACAAGAATGTAAAATTGAAAGCTTGAAGAATTTGCAGATTTCTTGTTCTGTATTTTGCTTGTATGTGTTGTGTCTTTGTGTCTTCAAATCATCCTCTATTTATAGGAGAGTCTTCAAGATTGTATCTCCAACATAGGCTTCTCCTTCTTCACTTTTGTCTACAAAAAGAGGATCACAAGATGTAGAAATATAGTACAAAAATCGAAAGTAAATCTTCTTTGTCAAAAATTTCAAACAAAGATAATTTTCTTTGTCACAAAATAAACATAGGCGACCGGTTGTCCTGTTTAAGATTTCGAATGTTTGAAAAAGATAGTGCGATCCAGTGCAGGTCGAAGGGGGTTGACCGGTCGATTGGGGGAGTGCGGACCGGTTGCCCCCGCTTGACCGGTCCCCTACTCCAATTTTCAAGTCCGAGTATGTTATGTTTCGTGTTTTCTTTTCTTCAGTAGTCGACGTTTTTGCAACCGGTCGACCTCCAAATTGAAATGTTGTCCGATTTTTATCAAAAATAAACTTCAAGAAATACTCCAAAAAATTAGTAAAAATATTTTAAATCACTTGGGAGTATTTTAACAACATTTATAAACATTGTTTTGGTGCAAAAACCAATTTAAACAAAACCATCAAAAGTGTTGTCCATTTTTATCGAAAAATAAATTCTAAGAAATACTCCAAAAATTAGCAAAAACATTTTAAATCATTTAGGAGTATTTGGACAACATTTATTAACATTGTTTTGGTATAAAAACTCATTTAAACATAATCATCAAAATCTTGATAAAAACATTTATCTAACATATCCATGTACCAGGTTCCTTGGCACTCACTCGGTACATTCCTTGAACTCGCAATCAAGGAAATTAGTTTTTAGGTACCCATACTTGCCTGGGTCCGAGGGGTTAGTGTCTTTGTAAGACGATCTAACCAACCTATAGCCAAATGGTTTGAATCTAAGAGGTTGCCATCTATCTATGCCATAATCGTAATTTACTTTGGCAAATTGCTTGGGGCTTTAGGTTCATACAATTGTCTCTTTTGTCTGTATGCATGTGTGTGTGTTTTAGCAATTGCCTTCTTTGGGTAGTTATGATGTTTTTGGGTGTAGTGCCTGGGTGCATATGTGTGCCGATAATAGCTCTTTTGCCTTTTGAATGACCTTTGTTAAGGTCAGGTCTTTGCCATCCGGCTTGTATTCCATTGGTCTTTTGCCGATTTGTCACATTATTCCAATCGGCTTGGCTTGGGTAGTTTCTACCATTCCCATCATATGTGTTTCTTTGATAAAACTGGGGTTTTGGTAGCTCTGTCTATTCTTCACGAGTACTTTCTATTTGGAGTTTGATGAGGAACTGTCTTTGGATTTCTTCTCGTTGTCCTCTCAAAGATGCTCAATGGTTGTTTTCCTTTTCCTTTATATCCAAGGCCAATTTGTTTGTGATTGTGCTTTGGAGTGAATGTGGGTGCAACATTTGGTGTTTTGGGTTTTTGAGATGCTTCATTACTCGAAGATCCTTTTTCCAAAATCACTCTAGGAGTTTGTTGTGCACAAAGGAATTGAATCATATGCCTGTTTTATCTCCACATTTTTTTGACTTATGATAAGGTCATCCAATGATTTGGATGCCTTTGTGAATGAGGCAATTACATATTTAAGATAATTTTCTCTCTTTTCGATAGCAAACTATCTCTGCTATTAGTTTGGCATTTTCAGCCTTCAGCTCTTTGTTCTCATCAGCTATGTGACTTAGAGTACTCAGCTCCTTAGTCAGTTGTGAGTTTTGGCTTTTGAGCTGGTTGTTTTCCTCATTTATAAGTGTGTGTGAGGATTTTATGTGCTCAAAGTCTTTCATTATTTTTCCTAATGAATCATAAAGATCGAGTGGGTGATGAAGTGTGTGTGTCACAATCACTATCACTTGAATCGAATGAGATGAGTTAGAGTGTACCTCATCTTCTTGGTCCTGGTTGATCTTGTTCTTTAGCCATAAGACCGATCATTGCTTCTTCTTGAGAATCACTTGAGTAGTCATATTCACTACTCTGAAAGTCTTTCTTCCTTCCTTAGACTTATTTGTCTCGGCAGCTGACAACATGGCTTTCTTCTTTTCTTGTCTTTTTTTCTCTAAAGACTTTTCTTTCTTCTTCATTCTGTATTTATTGTGGTGGATAGGAACAATCAATTGCAAAATGTCCTGGTTGTCTGTAGTTCCAACACGGGTTCTCGACTCTTTGATCAGCTCTTTCTATCCTTGAGTTATCGGCTCTCGATACTCAACTCTTTGATGCTCACTCTCTTGGGTGGCCTGTTGTCTTCCTTGACTTGGGGAGTGAATGTCTCTGGAGGATTCACCCTTGTTTCTTTTATAGTTCTTATTGAAGAACTTGTTGAATCGTTTAACCATCGGGTAATCTCCTCCTGGCCTATGGCTTCCTTGACTTGACTCTCTTTCCATCCTTGACTATAAGTGCGGTTGTCTTAGGTACAACTATCTCCTCTTGCTCCTTTTTTCTCAGCTCAAACTCATGATTGGATGTTGTTGTGAGGTTCATTGAGATCCGAGAATATCTCATGATTGGATGTTGTTGTGAGGTTCATCGAATGTCTCATGGCCATAACCTTCATTTCCCATTGGTGGGAGGCTTCTCAAAATCTTCATACACATTTCCTTTTGTGTATATTCTTTCCCAAGTGTTGATAGCTCATTTGTGATTTCAAGTGAATCTAGCATCCACCGGTGGGAGGCCATAACAAACAATTTATTTTCTTTAATTTGCTCGAGATCCTTCACAAATTAAAATTAATTTATCCGCATTTCTTTTGCGATTTGCAAGATTTGACTTTATTGAACATTGCTTTGTCCAATGTCTTGTAGAGTATGTCCTTGGCCACATTATCCAAGTTGTATCTCTTTCTGTCATCATTGGTCCACTCGGTCTTTGGCTTTTCAACCATGGCCGGTTCTGTTTTCATCCGCTTCGCTCATCTGTTGCTATTCTTATAGATGTGTTCACATTAAGTATTTGCGGTGGCTCATCTTCTATCACTAACCACATTTCATCATGTAAAGCGGTAGTAGATGAGCTGCATACGAATTTTCAGTCATCAAATTCCTCAACGGTGAACATAGGAATGCGTGTCGATTTGCTTCCATGATAATAACTTTTGCTAAGAATGAAAGATTTTAAAAATGCAAGTGTTAAAAATCTTTTAGAAAAGATGGAGATCTAGTTCAAGAACTGATGTGGAAGGCTCAATGAACCAACCGCTCCGATACCACTTGTAGGTCCCAAGGGATGTGAGTAAGGTTTAGAAGGGGGTTGAATAAACCTTACCAATTTTTCGATTTTATTCCTTTTAAAATATTACAGAGTTAACACACACAGCTAAGTCCTTGAGGGACAGCTAAGTTAATTATTCAAGAGAGTTAGCCACTCGATAGAGTGTTGATAGAATAACTCGGTTGTTTAACCTAAAACTTAACTTGATCGTGTGTTGGTTTTATCAAGGAAGACTTAACACCCCTTGATTTGATTTAAACTTGTTTTAACACTTAGTTATTAATCAGTTTGGGTAGCAAATCAAGTTTATCAAAGATATAGAATAGACATGCGAGAAATGTAAATATCTTTGAAAAATAAATGACAGTTAATTTTATAGAGGTTCGAAGATGGGTAATTCTTCTAATCCTCTCTTCTCCAACTCCTGGAGAAATCCACTAAGTAATGATCAGTTCACAAAGTGGTTCTCGTCTAGAGACAAGTCTTGATCACACGGTGACTTGCTCATTCGACCTCGATCTAGAGATGCTTTGGTCACACAAACCTGCTTCTCTTCCGACTCGGCTTCTTCTTCACAGGCGGTAAAATTGTCTTGCTACTTCACTCACTTTCTCATGCTTCTTGGATTTGATCACGAATCCCTCCAATAACTTGATATTGGTTCGACCTTGAACCTTCCTACAATCCTCCTTAGAATGTAGACCCTTTTTATTCTTCAAAAGTTTCCTCTTCAACAGTTTGAAGTTGTCTTTCCTTCACGACTTTGTGTTGGATTGATTTCCTTCGAGTTTCGAGGCTTGAAGATTTGCTTGAATATCTTTGAGAATTTTTGCAGTTACTGATTTGAATATTTGCTTTCTTGTTCGTGGTTGAGTAACATTTTCTCAATGAGTTTCCTCGGCCTTTTATAGTGAACTTTCAAAAAATCTACCCGTTGAAGAGATAGGCTGATTTTCAAAAGACACTAGTGTTCGTTGGCTTGTCTTTTCTTGGTCTTCAATCTTGAGATGTAGACCTTTCCCCTTATTAAATGAATGTTCGACTTTCGTGTTCGACACAAGGTGCGATGCTTCCCATTGGTTTATTCCTTTTGCACGCTTCTCGGGATGAGCACTTTAAGACACAGTAGCATGAAAGTATTACTTATTTAAGTAATGTTCTTGACTTCTCACGTGCAACCGATTCCTTTCGATTGACTTCTCTTGGTCAGCTTTCTTGCCTATTTCCCCAGTGACTTGAGTCGCTCCAATCATTTGAAGGCTCAACTGTCACTTTCAACTTTTGACTTGGCTTCTTGAGATGACTTTGACGACACTTCACACAAATTGTTCCTCGGTGATACATCTTGATCAAGTTCTTGATCTTCCTTCTTGGCCATACTCGGTTGTTCCACAAATGAGTCTTCACTTCGATCTTGATTGATTTCTTGTATTTCTGGCATAGTGACTTGACTCCTTTTCCATTTCTATCTATTACAATGAAAATTACAAGGAAAATGGGGTGCCAACTTTCTAGTTTAAGTTTTACATGGCATTCATCAAAATCTACAAAATAAATTTCCCAACATCGAGCATGAGGGTCGATCTCAAATGCAACAACTTATGCATAAATTGAAGAAGGATGGATATTTCTATCATCATAGACGTTGCGAGTAGACGAAGTAACACCGTGAAAGATATATTATTTGCTCACCCAACAAGCGCCGAGTTGTTGTGTGCTTTTCCGAGTGTCATTTTTATGGATTGCACGTACAAAACTAATAGGTACAAGTTATCTTTGTTGGAAATTGTTGGTGTGACATCGACACATATGACATTATGTATTGTAGTTGCTTATATGGAGTACGAGCGGGAAGATAATTACATATGGGCTTGCACAATCTTAAAATCATTGATGGACCCATCTTCTTTGCCAATCGTGATTATGCGATAGAGAATTGGCTCTAATGAATGCAATAGAGACGACATTTCCCACTTGAAATATTTTCTCTGTCGGTGGTACATTAGTAGGAACATTTTGGCGAATTGCAAAAAAATATTGGCCACGAAAGAGAAATGGGAATCTTTTAACCTCAATATGTGGATCCGTATCAAAGGGGATCATCGTCATACATCAATGAAGTCAACTCATTTGTGGTAGGACGTGGGGTCCTCTGTCGCCCCTGTGACATGGATCAAGATGTGGTGCGTCGACGCTTTGGAGCTTGAGGAGTAATAGGTGTTGTGGACTTCTTTTTCCCGATCGGGTTATCCCGATGAACATAAACGACACCAGATCGGAGCTCAAGATTGACATGCAATAGATAAGGAAGCTCATTGTCCCCTCGTAGTCAAGGTCCGGTGCGTATTAATCTACAAAATTGCAAGAAAAAATCAACAATTAATTAATTATTACCATAAGTTAAAATTTGAAAAACACAAATTACATTGTGTACTCTTGGGCTCGGTGGGTATTCGTGAAAGGTAGTGGCATAAAATGCGGAATGAGTACTCCCCAGCAGAAAAGACTCCCAGCGATCAACGTCATCAACCAAAGTCCACCATGAATCCTCAATGATTTGTGGACCTCGGATCCCCCCGAATAGCAAAAAGTATGCAACCAACAACTTCGCCACCTTCAACTCATCGACACCTTAACACCCACGGTAGTATCTATCATACAACCCATTGGGAGGCGGGGACGTGCTTGGTGTTAGGATCAAATGTGGTGGGGGCAAAGAATAGCCAAAGATAACAAAGCATACTCATATTTGGAGAATCAATCAAATGGTTTCCAATCCGAAACCAAAATTCATCCCTCGATCTTTCTTAACAACCTCCTTTGCAATAACGGCATGAAGGGCAAGATTACAACTAACCGCATGGTTGTCCATCCTTAAAAGAAAACCAAAACAGTAGTTCTGAAACTCCTCGTACGCATAATCGCCGCAATCACGCAACTCAATGTCTAAGTTGTCAAGAATTGACAACCTTTGCTATACAAATTGATCTTCGCCTTTATTGACATAAAGTTCGGCCTCTTCCAAACCCACTTTGTGAAAAAAATAGTAAAAATCACAATTAGCAATCAACCACAATCAGCAAATCACATAGAAAAATCTAAAAACGTTGACTACTACTTGGCGCACGATGGCTTATTTCATCGACCGTGCCACAAATTAAGCCATCGTGCCCCAAAGGCACGATGGAGGCACGATCGATAAGCTAAGCCATCGTACCCCAAAGGCACGATGGAGGAACGGTCGATGAACTAAAGCCATCGTGCCCCGGAGGCGCGATGGAGGCACGATCAATGAACTTAGCCATTGTGCCCCAAAGGCACGATGGTGGCACGATCGATGAACTACCATTAAGCCTAATCGGCACGATCGTACAATCGATCGTGCAACCTAAAGGCTTCACCGACCGTTCTATTTTGTCTTCTTCAAAGTTCCACATTTCAAATTTAACCGTCGAAATGGCGCCATAATTACACCCATCTCCAACCCATACCCATACAACTAAATATATAACAATAGCACACCCAAACTACAAAATGCAAGTTATTTTAAGCCAAAGTGGAGTTATTACCTCATCATCTTCTTCATGAACCAGTGTCGTGGTCGGGGCGATGATTGTGTCGTCGCGTCTTGGCCTGTTGTGGTTGGTGGTGCACCATCCACGAAGTCATCATCATCGGGAAGAACCATCCTTCTTCTCCGGTATGTTTGGATATCACGAGCCATTTTGCCGTCAAATAGAACAGGTTTTCGAGAGATGGTGGGTGTATTTTGTTTGTTTTAGATTGAGGAAGTGGGGAGGTGAAAGGTTGGAGGGTGTATTTTGGGGAAAATAAGACCAAGGGTAAAATTGGAAAAAAGAGGGGGTGAACTCATCAATTGTGCCATATTTGAAAAAGCGGGGGTGGTGTACTTAGAAAGTGGGTGGACTCATAAAAAAGGGGGTGCTAATAGCGCCACCCTACATAAATACTAAACAAGCAAATTGCTATGTATATAAGCGGAATAATTATCAAACAATGGCCATTGGTATCATGTTATTGTTATAGCAATATGTAAAGTCTAAATATTCAATATAATATACTTAAATTGTTTGAAATTTTACAGTGGTTACAATGGGAAAAGCCTTCAAGATGGCTTACAAAACAGAAATATAAAATTACAAGAAAAGTAAAATCTAACTATTACAAATCTTGAATGAACTTCAACTCAGGAAGCATGAATCTAATGAGAACTATACAAGTCGAGTCGAGGAAGACCTCTTTCCGCAAGATAAATACGTCCGACTAGTGCTCACGATCACGACGTAATGTCCCCCAAAGATAAACGTCTTAACCTCCTTTTTGTACAAAGTGGCACCATTGACACAAAGGCACCTTTCGAACTTGAAGGAGCGAGGCTGGTTGCTAGACACGAGTGCGGAAGGAAGTGTTCTTGAAAATGTTCTTCCAAAAGTTCGACACTTTTCCGGCACTTGAAGAATATGCGAGAGATATTCGATTTTTCTAGTATATTCGACTTCATCTCTACCTTTCTAACCCCCTCATTGCAAAGCAAAACACCTAAGACTTCTATAGGTCATCATTTCCAACACATGAAGGGAATTAAAGATAAAGAGAGTGGGCATTAAACCACATGTAACTCCCATGAGTTACAAATCCCTTATTATGACCACCACTTGAGGAGTTACAAACTCCAAAAGACACATGAACCTGGACACCTCCAATGTCCGGATATATGAACACATGAACCTAAACACCTCCAATGTCTAGATTCATCAGGCCCAACTTGAATTTGGGTCAAGCCTATTTTCAAGTTACAAAACTAATCTGAACCGAACCCGAGCCCAAAGGGTCGGTCCAGGTCAAGGCCCATTTGTGATCGAGACACTTGTATTTATAGTATATCCAACCGATAACACCTTCTAGTATTTATACTAGAATAAACTATGCCCATTCGCATGGCCAACTTCGTGTATTAATTTCTCACTCATCACCAAAATTCGGTTTTGAGAAATAAAAAATACTACGAACATCTACTCGAAAAGTAGATTAATAATATACAATTCAATCCTCCAGAATTAAATTCTTAGCCACCAAAAATTTGGTCAAAGTTGGTCGACACCACTTTATCAAAACAAAATTTCCAACATTCCTCCACATGAGTGGAAATTAATGCATGCATGAATACGAGACACACAAACCAATCCTCAAGAGACAATACTACATCAGGAAAGGTAGCTTGTGGCTTTGAACCTTTCGTAGTTAATACCATCGGTATCTTGGCGGCTTAGTGGATGCAATTCCTTGAACTATTCCTCCACGGTGTATCTTTTGAGACAACGATATTAACAATAGAAGGTCTCAACACCTTTCTCGCTCTCACGTTTTGTGTCCGTTTCACCATGGACACCACTTTGGATTCATAAGTGTTACTTTGAAGCGGCCGGCACTTCTCACTTATATAGGTGATCTTCTATCCGAGTATCTGCCATACTCAACCTCAACGAGGTGTAGGAATCATTAAAAGTCAAATGACTTAGTCTCACCACAACTTGCGGTGTTTCAACACTTGGCATTGCTCTATAGGGATGGGTTAAAACATTATTTCCAAGTGTTACAACATAACTTTCATAGCTTAGTTTTCCCATTGAACCAAGTTCTTGGGATCTCCAGTCATCATGGTTGGGTTACCACTATGATGGTTATTTTACTTTGTGGACTTTAAGCCCAATTCCTCTAGAAATTTACTCAATTGATCTCGATTCGGTACTTTCATCAAAGGATCTGCCAAATTATCTTTTGACTTTACGTAGTCAATTGACATCACACCATTTGAGATCAATTGTCTAACGGTATTGTGTCTCCGGAACGAATATGTCTAGACTTACCATTATACATATTGCTCTGCGCCTCTTCCTATATTTGTTTGGCTATCACGGTGAATCATCATTTGAAGGCACAAGCTTCCTCCAACATGGAATATTTTCCAAAAAGTTTGAAGCCACTCGCTTCTTCACCGCCTTTGTCCAAAGCTATAAACTCAGATTCCATGGTGGGACCGAGCTATACACGTTTGCTTCATGGACTTCCATGATCGCACCACCTCCAATGGTGAATATGTATCCACTAGTGGAATAAGAATCTTTCGACTCCAAAATCCAACTAGCATCACTATACCCTTCAAATGCAGTAGGGTATCTTGAGTAGTATAGCTCATACTCCAGGGTGTACTTCAAGTATTTTAACACCCTGGTTAACGCTTTCCAATGCTCATGGCTTGGAATGCTCAAGAACCTACTCAACAGATTTACGGGTAGGCCAAGTCCGGGCGTGTACAATTTGTGATGTACATCGATCGCCTATTATACGTGAGTATTCCATCCGAGCCACCGGTTACGCTTTATTCGCGACAGATTTACACTTAAATCAATGGGTGTATTTGACAATGAAATCAAAAGCATTGAATTTCTTGAGCACTTTCTCACATAGTGGGATTGTGACAAGATAATTCCATCAGAGTCCTGCTGATTTTTATACCCAGGATCACATCGGCGGTCCCCATATCTTTCATGTCAAAGTTTCTCTTTAACATTCTTTTCGTGTCCATGATAGCATCATGACTACTGCCCATGATTAACAAATCATCTATGTATAGACAAACTATGAGAAATGCTTAAGATGTCCCTTTGACATATACGCATTTATCACACTCGTTGATTTTAAATCCATTTGACAACATCGTGTTGTCAAACTTAAGATGCCATTGTTTTGGAGCTTGTTTCAGTCCGTGCAAGGATCTTACTTGCACACCTTCTTTTCTTGACCAGTTGCAACCAACCCTTCAGGTTGTTCCATATATATTTCCGCATTTATTTCTCCATTCAGAAACGTTGTCTTGACATCCATCTGATGAATCTCAAGGTTGTCCAAAGTAGCAATCGCGAGAAGCACCCGATAGATACAATCCTCATTCGGAGAATAGGTGTCAAAGAATCATACCCTTTTTTTGTTTAAAGCCTTTGGCTACAAGCCATGCTTTATACTTATCAATAGTTCCATCTCGCTTTATACTTCTTCTTTAGGATCCACTTACATCCTAAAGGTTTATGACCAGCATGGGAGATCAACCAACTCCCACGTATGATTTTGCAAAATGGACTCGATTTCACTATTGATAGCATCTTGGCGAGAGCGGAGCATCGGACTACTTAGAGCCTCTTTTATCGAGTTCGGCTCACCATCTAACATAAATGTTAGGAATTCATATCCAAAGGACTTATCCACCTTAGGCCTCTACTTCGTATTAGCTCTTCACCACTCGGTGTTGAACTAAGCTGTTACATCAAGTGTGACAAGCGGTGTCGCACAAGTGTTGTTCCGGATATTATAACACTCAAAACAACACCTTTAGCAACATCTGCGGTGCCGTGACATCCTGCAATTTTGTTCTAGGTGTTATAACACCGGAAGTAACACTTCCAACACCTCCGAGAAACATATGAATACAATCGTTTCTTTAAACCTCCATCTATCCTTTCTTTACAAGGATAAATATTCTCAAAGAATATAGTATTCATTGACTCAATTATGGTACCAAGCTTTGCCATTTTCGGATTTTTTACTTATGTACCATAAAATGATATGCACTACTATTAAGTGAATAACAATAAATACACAATCGATCATTTTAGGACCGATTTTAACTTGCTTTAGTTGGTATTGCAACCTTAGCCAAACACCCCCACACCTTAAGGTATTTATAAGAAGGCTTACGATTTTTTCTCAATTCGTAAGAGTCTTATCTTTCCCATTAAGTGGGAGTTTTTTTTTCAATATGTGGTTAGCCATTAAAACAGACTTTCCCCACATATTCTCGAAGGTTTCTTTGTTCAACTCTGGATTTTCTCGGAACTTACGTTGCTCATGGTCGTTTCATTAGCATTAGAATGCTTTTCGTTGTTCTATTACTATTAGAACCTCATTCCAACAATACCGTTAGAGCCCTATTCAAACACATTTAACATTATTCCAACAATTTTGTTCGAACCATTTACAATGAGCGTGACCTTAGATGTTGTCACACCTTCGGCAACACTTCGGACCTCACTTGGTTTCGAGGTGCCTTAGGTGTTCCAACACTTTTGGCAAACATCTCCCGCAAGTGTCCTTCATCTGCCGCTTTCGGTGTTACAACACTTCGGATAACACCTTCTACAATTGTGGTACAATGTCACCACGGTGTTACAACACCTCGACAACACTTTCTCGCAACACTTAAATTTGCAAATCAAGCTTGAAAGCCAAATGTGAGACCAGAAAGTGTGGTCATACCCCATAGTCATTTGGATCCATTAGAATTCTTAAAAAGTATTACAACACACTTTTCTCAAGTCTCTAGCAAGACTTTCATGGATTTAGCATCAGGCCTTCGATTGCTTTCTTCGATTTTCAATCGAACAATCAGGCCACTAATCCAATTTCCTTCCAATTATGCATATCGAATTCATGAAAATTTCCAACCTGGTAAGAGCATCTAAACGATGCAAACCATTTGGAATTTTCCATTTAAATGACATCCCTTCAAAGACGAATATCATGCGGGATCGGTTGAAACTTTTAGACTAGTTTCAACACATTTTGGATTCTTTGAATCATCCATTTTTCAAACCAAAAATCAGAAATAACGAACCTTTTGGAAATCACATCCTCATTTCGTATTTCTTTTCAAAACATGAACATTTTGGAAAAACATCCTCAGTTCAAACCACACAATACATACAAAGTAAATATACCACTAAGTCTTTTAAAGACAAAGTTACGGCATAGGAAATCATCATCCTAGACCCATGCTTCAAACGCAACGCGCGTTTTAGCAACAACAACAATTCAAAGCAACCACTGGAAGGTCTTCCGACAGATTCATCTCCAAGCTAATGCTCTGTTTCTCCTCGCCATCGTGAAGGTACGGTATTTGTCTTGCGATTGTTTGAAATTTTACAGTGATTACAACGGGAAAAGCCTTCAAGATGGCTTACAAAATAGAAATATAAAATTACAAGAAAAGTAAAATCTAACTATTACAAATCTTGAATGGACTCCAACTCCAGAAGCATGAATCTGACAGAACTATACAAGCCGAGTCGAGGAAGACCTCTTTCCGCAAGACAAATACGTCCCTACTAGTGCTCACGGTGACGATGTAAAGTCCCCAAAGACAAAACGGCTTAACCTCATTTATGTACAGTAGCACCACCGACACAAAGGCACCTTTCGAACTTGAAGGAGCGAGAATGGATGCTAGACATGAGTGTAGAAGGAAGTGTTCTTGAAAATATTCTTCCAAAAGTTACGACACTTTTAATGACACTTTAAGAATATGCGAGAGATATGCGATTTTTCTAGTGTGTTCGACTTCATCTCTTCCTTATAACCCCTCATTGCAGCAAAAAGCCTAAGACTTATATAGGCCATCATTTCCAACACATGAAGGGAATTAAAAATAAAGAGAGTGGGCATTAAACCACATGTAACTCCAATGAGTTACAAACCCCTTATTATGACCACCACTTGAGGAGTTACAAACTCCAAAAGACACATGAACCTGGACACCTCCAATGTCCGATACACTTTCTCGCACTAAAGTGAGGGTCCTACTTAAGGAAGGTCGGTAAGGAAGAGAGAGAGCCGATTCAAGGAAGGGGCACTTAGACGCACTCTCTTTGGATTGCTTTCTTCCTAAGAAGCCCTTTAGCTCAAAAAGTTGGAATACCCGAAAGAGAAAGCGGGGAAAATAGAAAATCAGTCTTACTGTCCTATCAAAAAGAAGGATAGAAAGTCGAAAGGTACGAAAGGACGACATACTATGTCCTTTAGTGAAAGGGTGAAAACTCAATCCCATCTCTTCATGTTCACAAAGATAGTTCAAAAAATCGTAGCTTGCGCCGGTGGGGAAGAAGAGTGAGATCGACTAGCAAGTGCCCAAAAGGCTCAACATCAACCCAACAAGAGACGGATTCACATGAATCTGACACCTCCAATGTCTAGATTCATCGTGCCCAACTTGAATTTGGGTCATGCCCATTTTCAAGTTATAAAACTAATTGAACTCGAACCCAAGCCCAAAGGGTCGGTCCGGTCTAAGGCCCATTTGTGATCATACACTTGTGTTATAGTATATCTAACCATAACACCTTCTAGTATTTATACTAGGATAAACTATTCTCATTCGCATGCCCAACTTCGTGTATTAATTTCACTCATCACCAAAATTCGGTTTTGAGAAATAAAAATACTACGAACATCTACTCGAAAAGTAGATTGACAATTTACAATTGAATTCCTCCAGGATTAAATTTTTAGCCACCGAAAATTTGGTAAAAATTGGGTCGACATCCACTTTATCAAAACCAAATTTCCAACATAAACATGCATTTAATTTTTTATATTTTTTAACAAAGAATCACTATGTTTGGTTATGAGTATCTTTTTCAATCGGTCCGGTAAAAGCATTCCTCCATAACCGTCTGTTGTTTTTGGGACAATCCAAATATTTTTTTCTTTGCAAGTGCGATATTTGGATTGCGATGTTTTGTGAAATCAATTATTCTAATTATTAAGGATATATTTGTACTTTTTATTATCCACCGGTTTTTTAGCATCCTTTGACTTTTTGAAACCATTTTTATGGGATGAGATTGTAACCGCCATATTTAATGGCATTTTTTTAGAAGGCTCTTTTTTCTGGAATCTATTATAGTTAGAATTCTTTTGCTGCTTAAATAGTTATTAGAAAATGTCTATTTAGTTGTTTTGTTGCACTGTTTATGAAACTGTGACATAATTTGGTAAAATGTAATGCATATTTAGTTTTTAGACACTGCATAGATATACAACTTCTAGATAATACATAGTTGATTTTTATTGTATAGTTTATGACACCTTGCACAATTGGGTATAATGTACTGCATATTAGTTCTCTTACATTGCATATATAGTTTTTGGACAATGCATAGTTAATTGATTTTTGTTGCATAATTTCAACTATGAAACATTCTATAGATATATGCATCGTTTCATAAGTATATATGCATCGTCTTCTTCGTGAAAATTACAGTTTTTAAGAGTTTGTTGTTAATGTCAGTTTCGAGTTCTCCATCAATGTCTACACCGTTGATATCATTGGATGGAGTTTTTCCGCCATTGATGATTGTTTATCATCATGATTCGAACTCATTACATTGATTTTGGTTGTTTCTCTGTAACATTGAGTCAATTTTCTCTAGTTTTTTCTTTGCAAATATGAAGAATCGATTTTTGTTATTTGTTTATAACGTTGCGATTGTTTTTGTATTGTTTTCTCTGGTATTCGGATGAGATTGCAATGGAACGACAATGAAGTTTTGGTTAGATTCTAAGATTTTGCGTAAGGATGATGAGTTTGAAAGGAGCATCATGATTTGATCATGATTTTCTCTCTCTATAATAAGCGTTGCATCAATCACGTTGTGCATCAAATTTTTTTGGATAATATTACCCTTTCGGGATTAAATTAATTACTTAATATATTATTATTCCTTTTAATCATAGCCTTTGGTGTTTGTATGGGGATGACGAGATTAATCCACTTTGTCTCCCTACGAATATGGTCTCTTGGATCTCACCTATATATATATATATATATATATATATATATATAGGGATTGGTTCAAATGAGACCAATCCCTTTAGGTTAGTTCATAAGAACACTTATAGACTCTTGATTTAAAATTTTGGATGGTGTAGATCATTTTAGTTAATTTAGGCTTATAAGGGTATAATTGTAATTGTTAGTCCAGTGGCTACGATAATCTAGAGGGGGTGAATAGATTATGCTGATTTTTCACAAATCGCCCTCTTTTTCGAATGAACAAGTAAATGAGTAGAATGTAAATGCGGAAATTAAACAACACTCGTTGATTTTTAAAGCTTCACACCCACCTAGGGACTACGTACTCTACCACTCCGGTATATCCGACGTGAATTTTAAAAAGAAAAAAAGATTTTATTAACAATTACCACAGTTGTTACAATACCACCTTTGAAGATTACCACAATCTTCTTACAACACCTTCAAGGAGATTACCACAATCTTCCTTCAACACCTATGGAGAGTACCACACTCTTCAACACCTAAGATCACCAAGTGTGTTCTTACCACAAGAACACTAACAAGGATATCTTGTTTTGGATGATAGAAAAATTCAATATTACAACTCAATAAATGAAGTATACAAAACTTTGAGTTCAAGTGTAATCAAGAACAAAAAGCCACAGACCTCAAGGTTGTGCAAGTGCAAGAACTAAAGGCTATTACAACAAGAATGTAAAAATGAAAGCTTGAAGAATTTTGCAGATTTCTTGTTGTATTGTATCTTGTGTGTTGTGTCTTGTGTCTTCAAATCATCCTCTATTTATAGGAGAGTCTTCATAGACATAGGCTCCTCCTTCTTTACTTTTGTCTACAAAAAGAGGATCACAAGATGTAGAAATATTGTACAAAAATCAAAGGCAAATCTTGGCGATAAGGATTTCAAACGGCACAATTTTTGCTATCAAAAATTGCATGCATGGCGACAGGTTGCCCTATAGAAAATTTTGAACATTGGAAAGAATTTAGTGCGATCCAGTGCCGGTCGGAAGAGGGTCCGACCGGTCGGAGGGGTCCGACGGTCGTCCTTCTTCCTGACGGTCGCCCTCCTCATTTTTCATGTCCGAAGACGTTCTGTTTCATTTTTGTGCGTTCTCAGTACCGGGTCGACCTCTTGTTAACCGGGTCAACCTCAAAATTGAAATGTTGTCCGATTTTGTCAAAAATAAACTTCAAGAAATACTTCAAAAAAAATAGTAAAAATATTTTAAATCAATTGGGAGTATGTAGACAACATTTAAAACATTGTTTTGGTGTAAAAACCAATTAACACAAAATCATCAAAAGTATTGTCCAATTTTTATCGAATAATAAACTCTAAGAAATACTCCAAAAATTAGTAAAAATATTTTAAATCATTTAGGAGTATTTGGACAACTTTATAAACATTGTTTTGGTATAAAAAAACTCATTTAAACAAAATCATCAAAATCTTGATAAAAGCATTTATCTAACAAACTCCCCCTTTTTGATGATTACAAACCAAAACAATTTTAGGAAGTCGATTTTAAAAACGAAACATATTTTCCGGTCTAAGACATCAATCTATTACAAGCAAGATTTATCATAAGTGAGACACACAAGGAAATGAGCAAAGATTTTTCAAAACATTTTCGCACAAGCTCCCCTATCAATATGCATATCAAGAACAAGTATAAAAGCAACCAACTAAAAGCTAAAAGCTTAGCTTTTACAAAATAAGCTTGAATTATTTGAGTATAGAAGCTCCCCCTGTCACAAAACATCATTAGTCAAGCATAAAAGTCCACAATACATCAAATGGACTAAGTAATATTCACTGACTTTTGGCTTTTGAGACCCTAGCTTATAGCTTTTCTTGCGAGCTTATTTTCGCTTCTTTGAGCATATGAGCGTTTTTCTTGTTTCTCCCGTTTGGAATCATCAAAAAGAGTGTCGGACGATAAAAACATCATACAATTATATCAAAGTGCGCAATTTTATCGATTTATCGAGCGTTTTGAAAATTGAAGCTTAAATTCCAAATAAAAGGGAAAAATTGATCATTTGATTTGAAAAAGCTCATTTGATTGATAAAACATGATCTCGATAAATATATAAGACATTTGAAAGCAAATGAGTCATGTAAATGTTGAAATTTTCTTTGAGACAATTTATCAAACACGTTGTGGGCGTTAAAAATGGAAGAAGTTGTATAAGGCCCTTGTAAATGTAATCAAGCCAAAATTTTCAACACCAAATCAATTCAAACAACATTCATACAACAATAATTAACGAGCTCATCACACTCATATGAAACTAGCATCAAGAATATTTCAAATAAGGCAAAAAACTCGAGGTTCAACCCAATTGAGCTAAGGAGTAGAATTCTAACCATTTAATCGGTAAAGATGAGCAATGATGATGATAAACGAGCCTAATGAAGTCCAAAATATAAAGTGTATGCAAGAAAACAAATTTGAAGTGAAATATTTGTGCAATTTGTGAAGGGGACGAAAAATGGACAAAATGAGCCAAAATGGCCAAGTCCCAAGACAAAAACGTTTTTAACCAAAAAAGCGGCGGCCGGTCGGCCGACGGTGAGGGCAACCGGTTGAGGTGAGGTCCGACCGGTTGCCCTCACCCCTGCATGCCCACCGACTCATTTCGTTTTCCAAAATCCGAATTTTCAACCAAAAATACGAATTTTTCGCCCCTAAGTTTTAAAATCGTGCAAAATGCAAACGTAAACCTCATTCGATATGCATTATGCCTAGCCGTGCTCGTATTGACGCAAAAGTCTCGGAAGATAGAGGTTTTGTAAAAATGTCCGCTAATTGATCTTGAGATGGTACGAAAGATATCTCAATTTTACGTTTAGAAACACAATCCCTTAGAAAATGATGTCGAATCTCAATGTGTTTAGTACGGTTATGATGAACCGGGTTTTGAGCAATATTTATAGCGAATATGTTATCACAAAAAATAGGAACACTTTCAAAAGAACATTTATAATCCGCTAAAGTTTGTTTCATCCAAAGCAATTGAGTACAACAAAAGGTCGCGGAAATATATTCGGCCGGCCGTTGAAAGTGAAACACAATTTTGTTTCTTTGAAAACCAAGAAACTAGGCAATCACCTAGAAATTGACATGATCAGGAAGTACTTTTACGATCATCAATATTTCCCGCATAATCCGAATCACTATAACCTTTAAGAGAAAAATTTAATTCTTTAGATAAAATAAACCATATTGAATAGTGCCTTTCAAATATCGAAAAATCCTTTTAACGACACTCATATGAGATTCTTTGGGATTGCTTTGAAAACGAGCACATAGGCATACAAAGACATGAAGAATATCCTGGTCTACTTGCGGTTAAATAAAGTAAACTACCAATCATACCTCGATTTTTGGATTCATCAACCGGCTTGCCTTTTTCATCTTTGTCAATCTTGGCGTTTGTTGCCATTGGGGTAGAGACGGTTCTTCCTTCTTCAATGCCAAACTTCTTCAAAAGCTCATTTGTATATTTTGATTGTGAAATATAAATTCCTTCTTGGCATTGCTTAATTTGAAGTCAAGGAAGAAGTTGAGCTCCCCATCATGCTCATTTCAAATTCACCTTGCATTAACTTAGAAAATTTCTTGCACAAGGATTCATTAGTAGCACCAAAAATAATATCATCAACATAAATTTGCACTAATAAGCAATCGACTTTTTCAAAAACAAAGAGAGTAGTATCAACTTTACCTCTTGTAAAACCATTTTGCAAAAGAAAAGAGCTAAGTCTATCATACCATGCACGGGGTGCTTGTTTGAGACCATACAAGGCCTTTTTAAGTTTATAAACATCATTAGGCCTAGAAAAATTTTCAAACCCGGAGGTTGTTTTACATTGACTTCCTCTTGAATAAGACCATTTAAAAATGCGGATTTTACATCCATTTGGTAAAAGCTTGAAATTTTTAAAACAAGAATAGGCAAGTAAAATACGAATAGCTTATAAACGTGCTCACGAGTGCAAATGTTTCATCATAATCAATACCTTCTTCTTGACAATAACCTTGAGCTACTAACATTGCTTTGTTTGAACAATATTGCCTTGGTCATCGAGCTTGTTCGAAATACCCATTTTATGCCAATAATTGTTTGAGATGGAGGACAAGGTACTAATTCCCATATATCATTCCTTTCAAATTGATTCAACTCCTCTTGCATTTCTAAAAACCAATCCTCATCTTCAATAGCTTCCTTAGCATTTTTAGGCTCTTTTTGAGATATAAGAGCTTTCTCGGCAAATTTTCCTCGAGTCATTACTTTATCAAGGGGATCGCCAATAATAAGATCTTTTGGGTGATCTCCTTAAATTTCAATGCTACGGGAAGATCCAAGTATCACCTTTGTCTTCTTGAGGAACATTTGAGCTTGAAGGTTGATCATTTTGAGCATCATCTTGAACAATGGGTTCAACAATATCCTCTTCATCACTTTCATCATTGGGTATTCTTTCAACACCCGAACCTTCATTGAATTTGACATGGATGGATTCTTCAACAACCCCACTAGTTTTATTGTAAACCCGATATGCTTTGCTCTTGGTTGAATACCACATAAATATTCCTTCATCGGCCTTAGGATCAAGTTTGTCCAATTGATCCTTAGTATTCAAAACAAAACATTTACATCCAAATATTTTGAAATAGCTAATATTTGGAGTTCTTCCTTTCCAAAGCTCATATGGAGTTTTATTCATTTTAGGACGAATATAAACTCGATTAATGACATAGCAAGCGGTACTTACTTCGGCCCAAAAATATTTTGGAAGTGAAAATCCATTGAGCATGGACCGACTCATTTCTTGAAGTGTCCGATTCTTCCTTTTTCGGCTACTCCATTTTGTTGAGGTGTCCTTGGAGCCGAAAAATTGTGACTATATCCCTTGGTTTCACAAAAGACTCTAAATTCTCCATCAAATTCTCCACCTCGATCACTTGAATTGACTTAATAGTATCTTCCTTTTCATTCTCAATAAGTCTACACAACTTAACAAGCTCATTAACGGCATCACTTTTATTTGTAAGAAATATAGCCCAAGTATATCTAGAAAAATCATCAACTATAACAAAAGTGTAATGTTTTCCACTTAGACTTGCCGTACCAATATCCCATACAAATCTAAATGAAGAAGTTATAGATGCTTGGTTGTGGAAATTTCATTTTGGGCTTAAAACTACTCTTAACTAACTTGTTCTTTTGACAAGTGTCACATAAGCCAAGATTTTCAAAATTCAATTTGGGTAGTCCTTTTACATGTTGGTTTTTGTAAATAATTTGCAAATTTTATATCCAACATGTCCAAGTCGCCTATGCCATAAACTAGTTAAATCATTATTGGCGACAAGACAAGAAACATTTTGACTAACCAAATCACTAATTTTGTAAAGATTGCCTTTTTTAATTGCTTCACAAATAATTTTATCATTTTTGGAAATAAGGCATTTTTCTTTATTAAAAACAACATTATAATTTGAATCACAAAGTTGGCTAACACTTATCAAATTAAACTTAAGCCCTTCTACTAAAAGAACATTACTAAGAGAGAAAGAAGAGTTACCAATTTCTCCATTTCCAAGAATTCTTCCTTTGCCATTGCCGAACATGACCATACCCTCTTCTTGGAGCTTGATGTTGGTAAAAAGTTCTCTCTTTTCGGTCATATGGCGTGAACATCCGCTGTCCACGAGCCATTTTGAATCCTCCATAGTTGTTATAGCCCCTATGACCTACAAAAGAATTATTTTTAGGTACCCTATAGTTTTGGGGTCCATGGGGGTTAGCCTTGAGACCTTTGGGTCTCCAAACAAAGCTAAAATTATTCTTTAATTTACAATGACTAACATAATGACCAACTTTACCACAATAAAAACAAATAAGATTATGGGCACTACTAGCATGTATAAAAGTCGGACCTTGGTCGTTGTTCTTTGAAAGAGTTTGAAAAGGTTTATAGCCAAGTCGTAATTTAGAATGCTCACCTCTTTGTGCATCTAAATTTTTGTAACTTTATCCATACTTAAGTTAAAGCGATGCACATCCTTTTTCATACATTCAAGATCATTTGTGAGCGTTTGTTTTTCGGTTTCAAGAGTACGGACTTTAGTAAGCGTAATAGCATGAGCTTTATCAAGAGATTCATAAGAAGTAAACAATTTTTTCTTTTCTAATTTAAGCTCTTTATGCTCCTTTTATGAAGTCTTGTATTTAACAATCAAATTTTGAAAATCATTTTGTAATTCATCAAAATCACATTGTAAATCATCAACTAAGGAAGAAGATGAAGCATTAGAGCGTACCTCGTTGTTTTCGTCGTCTATGGCCATAAGACCATGTTCGTATTCTCCTTCTTCGTCGGTTGTTTCAAGTAGCTCATCCCAAGTTTTGACTTCCGCATTTAGAGCCTTCTTTTTCGGAAAAGGCTTCTTCTTCTTTTGTTCCTCCTCCTCGAGTTTTGGGCAATCGGCTATGAAGTGCCTGGATTTTCCGCATTTAAAACACGAGTTGTCTCTCGGTTTTCTCGCCTTATTTTTATTCACAAATTTTGCAAATTTACGAACAAGTGCGGTCGTCTCCTCATCATCCTCATCAATATCATAGTATGCATTATTAGAAGAAGACGCAAAACCTTTAGGAATATTTTGCATACCCGATTGATTGATGGATGGTTTGGAATTTTTCCTCTCCTTGAGATAGACTTCATAGATGAGGAGGTTCCCGATGAGCTCATCGAATTTGAGTGTCTCGAGATTTTGTGCTTCCGTGATAGCCGTCACCTTTTCGGACCATGAGCCGGGAAGAGCGTTCAAAACCTTGGTCACCTTGTCTTCTTCGGAGATGACCTTTCCAAGAGCCAGAAGAGGATTGACAATGTTGTCAAGCCTTTCCACCATTTTTATATGCTTTCACCATCATGCATATTGAAATTTCAAAGTCTTTCACAAGCATTATTTTTCTTGCTTGCTTCACTTTCTTTGTGCCCTCATAGATGGTTTCTAATTTTTCCCAAACTTCGTGTATCGACCTTATGCCTCTTATACGATTATACTCGGTGGCGGTAAAGAGAGCAATGTAAAATATTTAAGGCTTTACCATTTAGAGAGAAAGCCTTCTTGTCATTTTCATCGAACTCCTTGAACGGTTTGGGAGCCGTGGTGTCGTCCTCCAATTTCTTGGTTGGTTGATCAACTCCTTCAATGACCACATTCCAAATATCAAATCCGCACCCTTGTAGAAAGCACTCCATACGGTCTTTCCAAAATGCGTAGTTGTTGGCGTCGAATAGTGGTGGCTTGTTGGTGGAGGCACCGGTGGTGAGATAAGCTTCATTCTTAGCCATGGATCTTTCCTCTTTACTCGAAACGAGCTAGCCAAACAGGTTTGGCTCGATACCATTTGTTAGTCCAAGTGGCTACGATAATCTAGAGGGTGAATAGATTATGCCGATTTTTCACAAATCGCCCTCTTTTTCGAATGAACAAGTAAATGACAAGAATGTAAAATGGAAATTAAACAAAGACTCGATGATTTATAGAGCTTCACTCCACCTAGGGACTACGTGCTCTACCACTCCGGTATATCCGAAGTGGATTTCAAAAGGAAAAAATGATTTTATTAACAATTACCACAATTCTTACAACACCTTCAAGGAGATTGCCACAATCTTCCTTCAACACCTATGAAGAGTACCACACTCTTCAACACCTAAGATCACCCAAGTGTGTTCTTACCACAAGAACACTAACAAGGATATCTTGTTTTGGATGATAGAAAAATTCAAGATTACAACTCAATAAATGAAGTATACAAACTTTGAGTGCAAGTGTAATCAAGAACAAAAGCCTAGACCTCAAGGTTGTGCAAGTGCAAGAACTTAGGCTATTACAACAAGAATGTAAAATGAAAGCTTGAAGAATTTTGCAGATTTCTTGTTGT
Source organism: Rehmannia glutinosa (assembly GCA_016081115.2). Lineage (NCBI taxonomy): Eukaryota > Viridiplantae > Streptophyta > Magnoliopsida > Lamiales > Orobanchaceae > Rehmannia > Rehmannia glutinosa. The sequence continues at coordinate 97,396 of JABTTQ020002109.1, forward strand.
ATTGTATGCTTGTGTGTTGTGTCTTGTGTCTTCAAATCATCCTCTATTTATAGGAGAGTCTTCATAGACATAGGCTCCTCCTTTTTCACTTTTGTCTACAAAAAGAGGATCACAAGATGTAGAAATATTGTACAAAAATCAAAAGTAAATCTTCTTGATAAGGATTTCAAACGGCACAATTTTTCTTTGTCAAAAATTGCACAGGTGACCAGTTGCCTATAGAAAATTTTAAACGTTGGAAAGAATTTAGTGCGATCTGGGTACAGGTTGGAGGGGTCCGACCGGTCGGCCTTCCCTTGACCGGTCGCCCTCCCTCATTTTTCATGTCCAAGACGCTTGTTTCATTTTGTGTGTTCTTGGTGCACGGTCGACCTCTTGTTCGACCAAATTGGTCAACCTCAAAATTGAAATGTTGTCCGATTTTTGTCAAAAATAAACTCCAAGAAATTCTTCAAAAAAATAGTAAAAATATTTTAAATCAATTGGGAGTATTTAGACAACATTTAAAACATTGTTTTGGTGTAAAAACCAATTAACACAAAATCATCAAAAGTATTGTCCAATTTTTATCGAATAATAAACTCTAAGAAATACTCCAAAAATTAGTAAAAATATTTTAAATCATTTAGGAGTATTTGGACAACTTTTATAAACATTGTTTTGGTATAAAAACTCTTTTAAACAAAATTATCAAAATCTTGATAAACACATTTACCTAACAAAGATACTTTTATATTTAATCGGTTTTGTTAATTGGACGGATTTATTAGCTATTTTTAAGGAAACATAATCCTAGCTTTTGATTACCCGATTTTTAGGGAGGAAAATCATCAACTTCAAACGTTTTTTTCAAAATTGATACTTCTTTACGCCATATTTGTGAAGAAATCGTTTTATTGTATACTTAGTTCGGTGGACTTATATACTTAGTCATGTTTTATTGTATACTTAGTTCGGTGGATTTGTATACTTGGTTTAGTGGAATTGTATTCTTAGTTATATAAGTAGTTTAGTGAATTTGTATACTTAGTTCGTGGATTTGTATACTTAGTTCAATGGAATTGTATACTTAGTTATATAAGTAATTCGAGTGGAATTGTGTATTTAGTTCGGTGTAATTGTATACTTAGTTAAATGTTTCGTATACTTAGTAATACTTTAATGTCTTGGTAGTTTAGTGTAATTGTATACTTAGTTAATTATTTGTGTATACTTAGTAATGTTTTAATGTATAGTTAGTTTAGTGGAATTGTATACTTTTCATTAATTGTTGTATGATTTTGTTGCCATATTTGAATACTTTGCAGGTTCGAATGGGAAGGGAGAGAAAGGAAAGTGAATCGCTTGATTATGGGGACGTGATCAATACAAGATCACGTCCCCTAATTTTTAGGAAGCGATTACTATATTTAATTTCTCGGATTCCTATTTTAGCCCCTCTAATTTATACTTTCATATGAATTGTTGTATGGATTTGTTTATATCTTGACCATTGATTTATTTTTTTTTTGATGGTGTAGATTTGGTCTTATAGTCTTACCTAGGAGGAGGGTGGTCTCACGGGATCCTCCATATATATATATATATATATATATATATATATATATATATGTATGGGGATGATCCAATGAGACCACATATTATAGTGAGACAATGTGGACTCATCTCAACCTCCCTTATCTATATCAATGGCTAAGAAAAATAGGGGTTAAAATTACATTAAACATTTAATTAAGGAAGGGTATAATTGTCAAAACAAACATGTGGGTGACCATCCAAATATGAAATCAGTTATTAGGGAGAGAGAAAATCACGTGGGGAGAGAGAAAATCGCTATTGGAGAGAGAAAATCACGCATGTGATATGCCATGCAGTATGTTGTACACTTATCATATATTTGATGTACACTTAACACTCTTTTACTATATGTTTAACATAATTTTCTTGCATATTAAAATGGTCAAACAAAAACATGTGGAGACCGTGAATCAAGGAATCAATTATAGAGAGAGAATCACGTTCATTAATATGTGGGGATAGTGGATTAAGTAAAATCATTATAGAGAGAGAAAATCACGCTCATTATTGCCTTTGTATATTTAACATATATTTTCTTGTATATTTAACACTATTATGTTGTATATTTAACATATTTGTCTTGTATATTACAATTGTCAAACAAAAATATAAGTATACAACAAAACACATATAAGTATACATCAAAACACATATAAGTATACAACAAAAAACATAAGTATACGACAACATAAATACATACATCAAAAATTAACTACTTATACAACAAAACACATCTAAGTATACATCGAAAAACATATAAGTGTACGTAATCGATTGCCTCCTCGTAGGCCCTCGTTTTCTCCATGTTAGCATCGTCTTCTTCACCAATCCTTTCCCGCTAAATCCCACCCCATAGTCGTCTTTCCCTCCCTCGGACCTTCAATTTCAATCAAACCTCCTCAATTCATCCTCTCCCCATCAAACACATATCAAGAACAATCTCCGCCGCCCAATCCTCCAACCTCCGCCGTCCTCCGCCTTCACCACCACTCCATTACAAAAACATGGAATCTCAATAGTTGGAAATCGAAAAAAACCTCTCGGCTTCAGAATACCCGGATAAAACCGCCTCGAATCGGTCGTCAATACGCTCGAATCCTTCCCCGATAGGTTTTGCCAGGAGGCGCACGACGCTTGAGGAGAAAGCTCAGGTCGGCGCTTGGCAATGTGTTTCTTTTACGGAGACGGGACATTTGTCTTTGAGAGTTTCAAAGAATTCAGCGCTAACAACATTAAGGTTAGAGAGAGAGAGAGAATGTGTAAGATATTAAGTAATTACACAATTACAATGATGTCATTTTGATTTAAAATAAATCAAAAATATTTATTAAATTGGGTAAATGTTAACCATCTAAAATTACAGACTTGTGGGACAGGATTAATCCACTTTGTCTCACTCCTCTAATTATGTTGTCTCATTTGATCTAATCCCTATATATATATATATATATATAGGGGGAGGATCCAATGAGACCACATATTATAGTGAGACAATATGGACTCATCTCAATCCTCCCTTATCTATATCAATGGCTAAGATAAATAGGGATTAAAATTACATTAAATATTTAATGAAGGCAAAATAAGGGTATAATTGTCAAAACAAACATGTGGGGACCATCCAAATATGGAATCGAGTTATTATGAGAGAAAAAAATCATGTGGGGAGAGAGAAAATCACGAGAAAATTGCGCTAGAGAAAGAAAATCACTTGTGCTTCGCCATGCAAAGTTATGTTGTACACTTATCATATATTTGATGTATACTTAACACTATTTTCTTGTATGTTTAACATAATTTTTCTTGCATATTAAAATGGTCAAACAAAAACATGTGGGGACCGTGAATCAAGGAATCAATTATAGAGAGTGAATCACTCACATTAACATGTGGGGACCGTAGATTAAGTAAAATCAGTTATAGAGAGAGAGAAAATCCGCTCATTATTGTCTTGTATATTTAACATTTATTTCTTGTATATTTAACACTATTATGTTGTATATTTAACATATTTATACCGCATATTACAATTGTCAAACAAAATATATGGGGACCATGAATTAAGGAATTAATTACCAAGATTATTCTAGCGGACCAATAATTACTGATATACCAAATAACAATAATTAAAAAATCAACAACTAATAGACACAAATCAATTAACTAAAATATTATACAAGAAACTATATTTAACTATACAATAAAATCGGACTATATATACATTAAACTATGTCTAATCGTACAACAAAATCGGACTTCCTATACGAGTAAAACTATGTCTAACTATACAATAAAATCGGACTACCTATACGATGAAATTATGTCTAACTATATAATAAAATCGGTACTATGTATACGCGCCTCGTCTTATTTGTTCATGTAGTCATGATTAACAAAACACGATCTAGCACAAAAAACCAAAAAGAAAGTGTCATTGCGAGAATACATAAAAAAATATACGGTAAAAATTAACTAAATAAGCATTAAAACACATATAAGTATACAACGAAATCTCCTAAATAAGCATCGAAACACATATAAATACATACATCAAATATTAACTAATTACACGATCAAACACATCTAAGTACACATAAAAACATATAAGTATACATTTACCTATACAAAAATATAAGTTACATCAAACCTACAAAACATTACTTCGTCTTCTTCAACTAGAAAAAAACCAGAACCTCCATTAACCAAAGCTTAACCACCATCACGGAAAAATAAAAATCAATGTGATCTTACTCCCGGCATTGCAGATTTCGATGTGAAAATTGAATGACTCAATTGAACATTCATAGCCATGGAACCATAAACCAAAAGCAATATGTTTGCGAGATCAGCTCAAGTCAAAGTAGATCCTCATAAATAAATCGAAAAAAATCCCGATATCGCACGACGATAAAACTAAAAAGCTTGTCGGACTACAAACCAAAAATGACTAATTCGGATAGCAAAATTACCTTAAACTCGACGGATATTTAATTATTTTGGTCTCGATCTCGATTTGGGTAGGAGCAAAAAGATGAGTGGAGACACTCAATTTGCTATGATTGACCGAGGCGCTTCTTCTTCAAGGCGATGTTGGTGAATCGAGGTTCTTCAATGGCAAAAAGTCAGGAGAAGTTCTTGTACAATTTCGAGACGGACGAGAATTTGAGAAAAGAAGATTGCACCCAGTGATTCTCAGACGACGTTCTCTCTCTCTCTCTCTCTCTCTCTCTCTCTCTCTCTCTATATATTTATATATATATATATATATATATATATATATAGGATTTGGTTCAAATGAGACCACCCTCCCTAGGTGAGACAGTGTGGACTCATCTTACCCATTGATCTTAAAAAATGAAGGGATGTGATTAATTCAGTTTTTTTAATTATTTCAATTTTCGCTGATTTTAAGGGTAAGATTGTAATTTTGTAATTCAAATTAGTGGTCCCAGCGGATTTTATGGGCTGAAATTGACACTGCCGGATTTTGTGGCGGAATTTAAGGAACCTGTTTTCTTTCCAAATATTTTTATTTTCCAGCATAGTTAGGGTTCTTCTACTGCATAATTAGACATCAAATAATTCATTTTTAGTTAATTTTGTTGGCACTGTTTTACGAAAACAAGACATAATTGAATATAACGATCGCATATGTAGTTATACTATTTTGCATAAATAGGTTCAATATAATGTATATTTAGTTATGAAAATGGGATGTTGCTTTTGGAAATTATAAAAATGGGATGTTACATAATGTCTTTGCATATTTAGTTATTCCACAATGCATAAATATTTTCTAGATAATATATAGTTAGTTGATTTTGTTGCATAGTTTATGATGTCTTGCATAGTTGGATATATTGTACTACATATTAGTTTTTTTTTTTTGCATAGATAGTTTTCAGATAATGCATATTTAGTTGAGTTTTGTTGCATATTTAGTTTTCGAACTCACTGTTCGTTATTTCTCTGTAATATTGCACCGATTTTTCTTGTTTTTTCTCTGTAATTTTCATGAACTGTAATTTTCGAGTTCTTCACAGTTTTCTTTATTTGCGTTAATGGAGGACGGAGAGAGAGAGAGAGAGAGAGAGAGAGAGAGAGAGAGACGTGAGATTGGGCAATTGGGAGATATGAGAGTGAAAGAGATTTGATTCCATTTGTGTAACTAACTTGTTATGTTATTTTACCCTACTACCTTTATATTGATTAAATTAATATTTTAATATATTTTTTATCCATTAAATCATACCCATTGATTAATAGTGGAGGATGGTTGAGATTAGTCCATTGTGTCTCACTTAGAGACATGGTCTCACTTGATCCTCCCATATATATATATATATATATATATATATAATTTACCAAAATTGAATGAAATTGTGTAATTATACAATTATAATATTGCCTTTCTGATTTAAAATAAAAAATAGGCTATTAAATTAGGTAAATCTCAACCATCTAAAATTTAAAACGTGGACGGGATTAGTCCACATCTGTCTCATTTGTAATTATGTGATCTCATTTGATCCAATCCCTGGGGGGAGGATACAATGAGACCACATATTACAATTGTCAAACAAAAATATAAGTATACAACAAAACACATATAAGTATACATCAAAACACATATAAGTATACAACAAAAAAACATAAGTATACGACAACATAAATACATACATCAAAAATTAACTACTTATACAACAAAACACATCTAAGTATACATCGAAAAACATATAAGTGTACGATAATCGATTGCCTCCTCGTAGGCCCTCGTTTTCTCCATGTTAGCATCGTCTTCTTCACCAATCCTTTCCCCGCTAAATCCCACCCCATAGTCGTCTTTCCCTCCTCGGACCTTCAATTTCAATCAAACCCTCCTCAATTCATCCTCTCCCCATCAAACACATATCAAGAACAATCTCCGCCGTCCAATCCTCCAACCTCCGCCGTCGTCCTCCGCCTTCACCACCACTCCATTACAAAAAAAAAAACATGGAATCTCAATAGTTGGAAATCGAAAAAAACCTCTCGACTTCCGAATACCCGGATAAAACCGCCCTCGAATCAGTCATCAATACGCTCGAATCCTTCCCCGATAGGTTTTGCGAGGAGGCGCACGACCTTGAGGAGAAGGCTGGGTCAGTGCGCTTGGCAATGTGTTTCTTTACAGATTTGTCTTTGAGAGTTTCAAAGAATTGGCGCTAACAACATTAAGGTTAGAGAGAGAGAGAGAATGTGTAAGATATTAAGTAATTACACAATTACAATGATGTCATTTTGATTTAAAATAAATCAAAAATATTTATTAAATTGGGTAAATGTTAACCATCTAAAATTACGACTTGTGGACGGATTAATCCACACTTTGTCTCACTCTAATTATGTTGTCTCATTTGATCTAATCCCTATATATATATATATATATATATATATATATAGGGGAGGATCCAATGAGACCACATATTATAGTGAGACAATATGGACTCATCTCAATCCTCCCTTATCTATATCAATGGCTAAGATAAATAGGGATTAAAATTACATTAAATATTTAATGAAGGCAAAATAAGGGTATAATTGTCAAAACAAACATGTGGGGACCATCCAAATATGGAATCGAGTTATTATGAGAGAAAAAATCATGTGGGGAGAGAGAAAATCACGAGAAAATTGCGCTAGAGAAAGAAAATCACGCTTGTGCTCGCCATGCAAAGGTATGTTGTACACTTATCATATATTTGATGTATACTTAACACTATTTTCTTGTATGTTTAACATAATTTTTTGCATATTAAAATGGTCAAACAAAAACATGTGGGGACCGTGAATCAAGGAATCAATTATAGAGAGGAATCACTCACATTAACATGTGGGGACCGTAGATTAAGTAAAAAATCAGTTATAGAGAGAGAGAGAAAATCCGCTCATTATTGTCTTTGTATATTTAACATTTATTTTTGTATATTTAACACTATTATGTTGTATATTTAACATATTTATCCGCATATTACAATTGTCAAACAAAATATATGGGGACCATGAATTAAGGAATTAATTACCAAGATTATTCTAGTGGACCAATAATTACGATTATACCAAATAACAATAATTAAAAAATCAACAACTAATAGACACAAATCAATTAACTAAAATATTATACAAGAAACTATATTTAACTATACAATAAAATCGACTATATATACATTAAACTATGTCTAATGTACAACAAAATCGGACTTCTATACAAGAAAAACTATGTCTAACTATACAATAAAATCGGACTACCTATACGAGAAATTATGTCTAACTATATAATAAAATCGGACTATGTATATTAAGCCCTCGATCTTTGTTCATGTAGTCATGATTAACAAAACACCAGATCCTAGCACAAAAAACCAAAAAGAAAGTGTCATTGCGAGAATACATAAAAAAACATACGGTAAAAATTAACTAAATAAGCATTAAAACACATATAAGTATACAACGAAATCTCCTAAATAAGCATCGAAACACATATAAATACATACATCAAATATTAACTAATTACACGAGTCAAACACATCTAAGTACACATCAAAAAACATATAAGTATACATTTACCTATACAAAAATATAAGTTACATCAAACCTACAAAACATTACTTCGTCTTCTTCAACTAGAAAAAAACCTAGAACCTCCATTAACCAAAGCTTAACCACCATCACGGAAAAATAAAAATCAATGTGATCTTACTCCGGCATTGCGATTTCGATGTGAAAATTGAATGACTCAAATCGAACATTCATAGCCATGGAACCATAAACCAAAAGCAATATGTTTGCGAGATCGCTCAAGTCAAAGTAGATCCTCATAAATAAATCGAAAAAATCCCGATATCGCACGACGATAAAACTAAAAAGCTTGTCGGACTACAAACCAAAAATGACTAATTGAGGATAGCAAAATTACCTTAAAGCTGACATGAGATATTTAATTATTTTGGTCGATCTCGATTTGGGTAGGAGCAAAAAGATGAGTGGAGACACTCAATTTGCTATGAGACCGGGCGCTTCTTCTTCAAGGCGATGTTGGTGAATCGGAGTTCTTCAATGGCAAAAAGTCAGGAGAAGTTCTTGTACAATTTCGAGACGGACGAGAATTTGAGAAAAGAAGATTGCACCAGGTGATTACGTCAGACGACGTTCTCTCTCTCTCTCTCTCTCTCTCTCTCTATATATATATATATATATATATATATATATATATATAGGATTTGGTTCAAATGAGACCACCATCCCTAGGTGAGACAGTGTGGACTCATCTTGCCCATTGATCTTAAAAAATGAAGGGATGTGATTAATTCAGTTTTTCTAATTATTTCGAATTTTCGCTGATTTTAAGGGTAAGATTGTAATTTTGTAATTCAAATTAGTGGTCCCAGTGGATTTTATGGTGAAATTGACACTCACTAGGATTTTGTGGCGGAATTTAAGGAACCTATTTTCTTTCCAAATATTTTTATTTTACAAAGATAGTTAGGGTTCTTCTCTTTGCATAATTAGACATCAAATAATGCATATTTAGTTATTTTGTTGGCACTTTGTTTTACGAAAACAAGACATAATTGAATATAACGTCTTTGCATATGTAGTTATACTATCTTTGCATAAATAGGTTCAATATAATGTATATTTAGTTATGAAAATGGGATGTTGCTTTTGGAAATTATAAAAATGGGATGTTACATAATGTCTTCGCATATTTAGTTATTCCACAATGCATAAATATTTTCTAGATAATATATAGTTAGTTGATTTTGTTGCATAGTTTATGATGTCTTGCATAGTTGGATATATTGTACTACATATTAGTTTTTTTACGTTTGCATAGATAGTTTTCGGATAATGCATATTTAGTTGAGTTTTGTTGCATATTTAGTTTTCGAACTCACATTCGTTATTTCTCCGTAATATTGCACCGATTTTTCTTGTTTTTTCTCTGTAATTTTCATGAACCGTAATTTTCGAGTTCTTCACATTTTTCTTTATTTGCGTTAATGGAGGACGGAGGAGAGAGAGAGAGAGAGAGAGAGAGAGAGAGAGAGAGAGAGAGAGAGAGAGAGAGAGAGAGAGAGAGAGAGAGAGACGTGAGATTGGGCAATTGGGAGATGTATGAGAGTGAAAGAGATTTGATTCCATTTGTGTAACTAACTTGTTATGTTATTTTACCCTACTACCTTTATATTGATTAAATTAATATTTTAATATATTTTTATCCATTAAATCATACCCATTGATTAATAGTGGAGGATGGTTGAGATTAGTCCATTGTGTCTCACTTAGAGACATGGTCTCACTTGATCCTCCCCATATATATATATATGTATATAATTTACCAAAATTGAATGAAATTGTGTAATTATACAATTATAATATTGCCCTTTCTGATTTAAAATAAAAAATAGGCTATTAAATTAGGTAAATCTCAACCATCTAAAATTTAAAATCTGTGGACAGATTAGTCCACACTGTCTCTGTGTAATTATGTGATCTCATTTGATCCAATCCCAGGGGGAGGATACAATGAGACCACATATTATAGTGAGACAATGTGGACTCATCTCAACCCTCCCTTATCTATATCAATAGCTAAGATAAATATGGGTTAAAATTATATTAAACATTTAATTAAGGCAAAATACGGGTATAATTGTCAACACAAACATGTGGGGGACCATCCAAATATGGAATCGGTTATTAGGGAGAGAAAATCACGTGGGAGAGAGAAAATCATGCATGTGCTCGCCATGCGTAGATGTTGTACACTTACCAATGATTTGATGTATACTTAACACTATTTTTGATGTATGTTTAACATAATTTTATTGTATATTAAAATGGTCAAACAAAAATATGTGGGGACCATTAATTAAGGAATCATTTATAGAGAGAGAATCACGCTCATTAACATGTGGGGACCGTGGATTAAGTAAATCAACTAGAGAGAGAGAAAATCACGCTCATTATTGTGACGTATATTTAGCATATATTTGATGTATACTTAACACTATTTTGTTGTATGTTTAGCATAATTTTTGCATATTACAATTGTGAAACAAAAATATAAGTATACAACAAAACACATATAAGTATACAACAAACCACATATAAGTATACAACCAAAAAAATAAGTATACAACAACATAAATATATACATCAAAATTAACTATTTATATAGCAAAACACATCTAAGTATACATCGAAAAACAAGTGTACAATAATCCTCATTGCCTCTAGTAGGCCCTCGTTTTCTCCACGTCATCATCGTCTTCTTCACCAATCCTCCGATCATGTCCTTGGATTTATGACTTGGATTTTGATTCCAAGTCCTAAATCAATGATAAGAAGCTTCTGAGAGACACCGAGAGGTTGATGGAAATTATGACTTGGATTTTGATTCGAGAAATCGCTTCTTCCTCTTCGTCATCGACGCCACCATTATCGATGGTAGATATTGGCTGGTAGTATTCGATAAATCATCACTCCTAGTTGTCGGATTGTTCCTATTTAAAACAGGGGAAATTGACGGCATCTCGATCAACGTCGTCGTCTTGACGGTCGGTGTGGTGGTTTTGGGGCTCGATCTAACGACGATCGGTCGGAGGGGGAATCGAAGAAAGCGAGTACTGTCGGGATTTTTCATGACGCTTGGGGCGGCGGCGTTGTACGGATTTATTCGCCGATGGTGCGATTGACGAGAGAGGTGGGAGATGGAGGAAGGGGAATATTATGTCATTGTGTAATTACAATGCTACTCTTTTCGAGTTTAAAATAAATTGAAAATGATTATTAAATTGGATAAATTCCAACCATCTAAAATTATAGATTTGTGGTTAGGATTGGTCCACACTGTCTCACTCTAATTATCCGGTCTCATTTGATCATATTCCTATATATATATATATAGTGGAAGGGTTATATGAGACTAATGTCTTAGGTAAGTACGTGGGACCAAATTTGGACCACAAATCAACAAATTTCAATGACTAATAATAAATTTGCTTAAAATATATAAAATACCTAATTAAATTGATAAAGGGGGTATATTAGTCCAAACCATTCAATCATATCCCATGAAATTAGGGAAGTTACACACAACAATATAGATGTTATCTTACCATCTAAAACCATAGCAAAATTACGTAATTTTTGAAGCAACATATTTGTCATCAATAAGCAACACAATTGACATAAATAAAAAAAAAACAAAAATACATATATACAAGACCTATGACCTATTTAAATCAACAGATTTGCACCCATCTTAGCAACATTGTCAACTTAAATAAGTAAAATAATTGTCTACAATAAACAACACGATCCACATAAAAAGCAAAGATACTTACTTAGCAACGTTGTCACTTTAAATAAGCAACATATTTGTCCTTGATAAGCAACATAGTTGATATAAATAAGCAAATGAATTACATATATATAAAAAGACAAATCGAAGAGAATAGTTTGTGGTTGCAACATTATCCGCCTTTAAATAACCAACATATTTGTCCTCAATAAGCAACATATTTCGCACAACGGAATGCGCCAATATTAATTGCAAGTTTGATGTGAAAGGAAAGAGAGAATTTAGAAATACATTTTCAAACAAATCCAAAAATACAACATATTTGTCTTCAATAAGCAACATATTTCTCACGGCGGATAAGGTCAAAGATACGTTTCAAATAAATCCCAAAAATCCAGAATGTGAACGGGCATTACCTAAAATAACTTCCATTTTTTACTGATATTCAAACAAAATTACTTACTTATCCTTAACAACCATTAATTAAATATAAACTAAAATAAAAATTAATTAAATCGCATATTTAAAAAGAAGAGGTCAACTTTGGTCTCACGTCTTATTTAAATTATATGGACTCACCATATCCAAATCATATATATATATATATAGGGAGAGGGTTATATGAGACCACCTCATAGGGTGAGTCCATAGGGACCAATCCTAGCCACATATCTAGATTTTCTAATGGTTGTGATTTTAGAGCTAAAATTACAAATTAAAAAGCTGGAAAATAGAGAGAGGGGTAAATTAGTAATCCTACAAAATTACCCAACAAAAATGGGATTCTGTTAACTTTTATAATCACGCAAAATCTCTCCGGATCGATCAAAGAAAATCGGTGATGGAAGCAGATCTCTTCCTTCTTCTTCATCGAACGTTTTTCATGATATAACGCGAATCGGCCTCCTATCTTGAATAGAACACCATTTTTCTTTGCGTAATTTTGTAGAGAATCAAGCGCATATCATGATGCATGCGAGAAGAGATGAACAACATATTACACATCGCTTGGAGAAGGTATGTATGATATTGATCATATTCGTAGATGAACAATATGATGCTAGCTAATCGCAACACAATGCATAATTCTAAAAAAACTCTCAACAAAACTCGTAGTCATATATCCGCATATGAAAGTAATGGTTTTACGCTACGTAGTATCGTCATATTGCTTATGAAAAGCATTACTTCGTTAGAGTGTTAAAACTGCAAAAAATTATCATGAAAACATGCTCTCAAAAATCATGCATGTGAATAAATATTTTGTTGCTTATGAAGAAAAGCGTTTTTGCTTATATAGTATTATTATGTTGCTTGTAAACACATATGTGTTTCATGAAAATATGATTGCTTATGAAGAAAAGTATTTCTCGCTTATGAAGAAAAGTGTTTACGCTTATGTAATATTGTTATGTTGCTTGTAATCACATCGAGATCACTTTGTCACTACACAAGTGGGCACGAAGTCGATACAACATTGCAAAAATATGGTCGATTTCCATTGTTATGCAAGGATTGCAAAAGGCAACAAAGAACAGTTGGAATCTTTGGGGAAAATCATTCAAGACCACAAGCAGTTGTTACTCATGCAACAAGGGATTAATCCAGGTATATTGAACAAGCAGACGTTGCTAGAGGACTTTGGTGGGACTACATCTCAATTACGAGTTCAAGTTTTGCCACCAAAATAGGCCAAGAACAAGGGTAGTGGTAGCCATGTTAAAAGCCAACTACAAAGCCAAAAAGAGAAAGCAATCAAGACAAGCAAAAAGCTAAAGAGACATTGCGAGAAGTGTGGAGACATTGGGAACCACAATAGTCGAACCTGCAGCAAGCAAGCGTAGCACAAGACTCTATAATAATTTTCATTACTTTATTTCCTTAGACATTATACATGGATATTTAGTTACAAGCTATGTTTTTTAATCTGCTCGGGTGATAAACTTCATATGCAATAAACTTCAAGTACATAAGCAATGTATGAACGTTTCGTATGCATCACATATACATTTAGCTTAAAATCCAAAAAAGCTTATACATAAGCGTCCCCTATATATTACATATGCAACAAATATGTACTATATAAGCAAGAATTGCAAAATGTATGAATACTTTGATGGTATAAGAAAAATTGTTTGGAAATAACAGTTATCTCTTTGTAAGCACTAACAGGCTTCTTCATATGCATACAAATTATCATTCTCAAGCAACATATCTATTTAATAATTGTTGTATTGTACATCTACATATGCATCAAACTAAATGTTATTTACACAAAAATATCGTACCTACAATTGTTTAATTTGTACCTTGCAATGCTAATGTAGACTTTACACAAAAACATCGTACCAACCCCAAAAAATAGAAAATGTATGATCCTACCTACATGTTTATGAAAAGATTTGCAACATGAAAGCATAAAACAAAAAAATACATCAAGGTATCTTGTTCGAATAGAGTTACAATATCAAATTCAAATTCCTACGATTGCTTCATCCATTGTACTTTTTGCCTCGAGCAAATTCTTCGCCTTGAGTTCGTTCATGTCGGCCCAAAGCAATAGCGGAAACAGACTTCGCCCTCAACATGGATAAGCTGTGTAGGATTTTTCTTCATCAAACCATATCCTGATCCTCGTGCCTCCGTCCATGTATGTTTCCATGTGGCGCATGGCAAAAACACCATAATCCACATTATTTTCATTGTCCCTCTAGTCCATAGCCAACTTCAACACTTTAGAGTTTTGTATAAAACATGCGACCAACGTACAACCTTTAGACAAAACGTCGAGCAAAAATCGGCCGCAAAAGTCACAGTACATATGCATCAAAACAACTTCATATGCACAAAGTTTCAACTACATAAACAATTAATAAATACTACGCATGCAACACTATTACTAACTTAGAATAGCAAAATGTTATAAATAAGTTGCACATATACATTATATAAGCAACACATCTATATTATACAAGCAAGCATTGCAATATGCATATGAAGTTTAGTACACAAGCAGGAATGTTATACTACACATGCACAACAATGATCATACATGAGCAATGTGATTATATTGCATGAGCATATATAAAAGAAATATTCAAAAAGGTAGGAGAAAGATGCTCATACCAAATGATGTTCTGTTATAAAAATCTAAAACTTCGTATGCAAATATTAATAGCTTCATAAGCAGATTTACACAATTACATAAGCATCAGAAACATTCCAACAAAATCAGACATAAATAATAGAATCACGATGGAGTCAATGTGTTATTTCTGAACAAACTAAACAAGGAATCCTAACAACTACCATAAGCAAATGAAAAAAAGGCCACAATCATGTTTCTGAACACAACAAAAAACACCAATGTGCAAACATATATGAAAAACACGCAACATCAACCCTAAAAACCATCTCAGAACAACAAAAAACAGAGATTGAAGTTGCAAAAATCGAAAGAAAAACCGCGAACTAAACCTTCATAAACCCTATAAAACCGAAAACTACCTATAAATCGAAACTTTGAACACACAACCGAATGAGATTACAACTTACCTTCAAAACAACTGCAAACCCTTCGAAAAATCAAACTGGAAGTCTGAAAGTCGCAAGGAATCGAACTCGACCGAGAGAGGGAATGGAGAGCTTCGGAATTGAAACGTCCAGGAGAGAGAGGGAAAGAGACGTGAAGTGTGGGGAATAGACGTGAAGGAGAGAATAAAATCTTAGTAATCGATTTTAAAATGCAAAATGACCACCCTACCCTTTTTAATTCTTTGAAACAAAAAAATAAACATAAAAAGCCCTAAAAATCTGGATCACCCAAAATTGTTGATCTATGGTTAGGATGTGTCCCCATGGACTCACCCCAAGTAGGAGGACCTATTTGATCCATATCCTATATATATATATATATATATATATATATATCCATGCACTCCACCAGAATTTTTCTGTGAATAAAGTTGCCCAGTCTACTAGCAACCCCCATCCCACTCTAATGAATTCCTATTTAATCTTTATTGTGCAAATAGTATCAATTGCGGTCACAAGCTCAACTAAGAAATATTAAAAAGAAGAAAGAGTATCTGCCGAAAAAAAAGAGCTTCACATTATAGTAAGATCTAATGCTATAATTTTATGGCCACCAAACACTTATTAAATATGAGGATAATTACACACACACAAAAAAAAAAGAGCAGCTAACAGAGGTTTGCGTAATTTCCCAAAAAAAAACAAAGAAGTTTCAAAATTACATACACACCCTTGAAGTTTGATTTTGTCTTACAAGATACCACAACATCTAGATGAACTGGCGGAATTTGCTCTAAGTCATCAGATATTTTAGATTACATCCCTAAAATTTTCTAAATATTACAAAAAACGGATATAGGAAGAAGAATAAAAAGCCAATTCAAGATCCAAATACATTTCACAATATATATTCTGCTTCTGTACTTCTGGTATGATGCCCCAAATGAACTGAAATATTTTGCCCCACTTTTTAATCAACCTTGCAGCTATTTCCATTGCTCTCAAGCTTAGGATTAGCAGAAGGCACTGTAAGAAATGACTTGATATACCTGTACAATTCCTTTGTCTTCTCCATATTAATTGCATGCCCTGCTTTCTTTAATACCACAAGCTGTGCATTGTGTTCCAAATGTCTGTAATGGAAGGATACTCTCTTAGAAATTAAAACAAAAAAAGGGTAATTACGAAAACTACCCATGAGGTTTAGTATTACCAAAAAAAAAACAGTTATCTTACAAAATTTCAAATACTCCTTTGACCTTTGTTTCTATGTTACAAATCGAACCGGGATGAGGGAGGGTGTTTGTAACACTTTAAGGGGCTATTTGTAATTTTGACGGATAACTGGAATTTTTTGTAATTAGTTTGAATCTCAAGGGTAGTTTTTTTGGTTATCTATAAAACAATATGCCTTTTGCCACAGAGAAGATACTTCTATATGGATTGAAATTTCCCATTCCACAATTTTATTCCACTTCATATTCTATTGCATTTGATGAATGTCACCGTGTATAATTATGATGTATAAGATGATTTCATAATTGCACACGTCATTCATCCAATAAAATAAGAATATGAATGTGGAATAGGGAATTGTCCCCTTTTATGTAATCTTGCTACATAATTGAGAAAGAGAGTTTGAAACAATGTCACTAAAAACATTACCTTACTAATCTATGAGCCAATTCGAGTGGGAAAACCTGGTCGTGTTCTCCCCAAATTATCAATGTTGGCTACACCAAGAGACAACATGAACAAACTTAGCCAAAGAGAAAGGATAGGACTTGATGAAAAGGGAAGAAATTAAAGTGTCAAGATTATGAAAGAGACCTGTGTGATTTTAGGCAGATCCGAAAGCTTTCTATCCTTATGTAACGCGTAGATCAACTCTTTTCTTTCATGAAAATTTTCTGAACACATTACCTATACATTCATCAACCGTGAACACAGAATCAGCTTCAGAAAACAAAATAAAAAAAGCATACAACTTTAAAGAAGGTGGTGAAACTTATGGAGCGTTTGCAAACACTAAAAAAAAGGTGATTCTCAGCTTTTAAGTTTTAGCTCGCAAAAAAAATCACTTTTTAGTGTTTGCAAATATTGCTTCTGCTTCTGCTTTATTTAATCAAAATCAAAAGTAGTAGGAGGAGGGGTTCTTTAGATTTCTAATTCTGCTTATGACTACACACAAATAAATCACTTTTATAAATTATCTACCAAACACTCTTTTAACTATTGATTTCAGCTTCTATTTGCAAACACTATCAGCATTTCAACAGCAATCACCCTCACCATCACCATGAAATCATGGTAATGCTATTGCAACTTAATCACAAATTTAGTTTTATCATGAATAATTAGCCAATAGCCATGGCATGGAAACATATATTCACAACAGATCAACCAACCACAATTCAAGTAAACCTCTTCATTGTTTTACAGTGGAATACAAGCTTATTACCATTTCCAATTTGCAAAGCCACATATAAAATAAAAGGATCAACCTCTACATCTCACGAAAAATCTCCATTACTTATCCACCTAACTAAGATATTTTCAATCGATACATAAGCCCCACATCAACACAACGAGCAACAAATGCCAACTCCAATAACAATATATCATTACTCAGGAGTGTTTGCAAAACCTTCTACTTTGAGAAGAAGTGATTTATCATAGTAGATCCAATGCAAATAGAAGCTAAAAGTTGAATAAGTTAAAAGAGAGTGTTTGATGAATAAATTGTAAAAATGCTTTATTTGTAACAAATCAAACCAGAATTAGAATCACAAACCTAAGACACCGCACATCCACCATACTTTTAGATTGTGGTTAAATACACAGAATCAGAAGCCCGTGATAACACTAAAAACTATTTTCTTCAACTTCAAAAACTGATAATCAATTTGTTCAAGTATTTGCAAACAATCCCTTAATCAACAACAGAATACTTGATCAACACACACAAAGATGACTACTCATGTGTAAAACAATTAAACTCTTACATCAATAAAATCCGAGAGAAAACAAGAAGGCACATTCTTAACCGGTTTGTAGAACGAAAGCCTCATCAACTCCCTCAACTTCTCGGGGGTCTGAGCCAGCAAAATACCAATAGCCTCATCCACACTCTTCACCCTAAACAAACCATCCTCCATATCCTTCTCCTCCAAGCACACCCCGGCGCACCCAATCACCACCCTCTCCACCGCATCGGGAAACTGCGCCGCCATGCTGTACGCCACGAATCCGCCGTAGCTCAGACCCACCACCCGCATCCTGCCACGCACCCCCATCGCCTCCATGGCCCTCATCAGGCTCTCCGCCTGAAAAGCCTCACTCCTCTCCGGCCTCGTCGTGTACGATTCCCCGAAGAACAGCAAGTCCGGTACGTAGACGTTGAATTTGGACGCGAGGGGCGAAACGAAGTCGTTCCACTGCCACATTGCGTTGGCGCCAATACCGTGGATTAGTAGCAGAGTGGGCCTGTTGGGCTTGTGGGTTTTGGGTCCCCAGCAGTGGATGACGGTGCCATCGCCGAGGTCTGTGGTGGTGGACTTGAGGCCCGCAGTTGAAAAGGAGCATCTGTAGCACCAGTCTCTAGATGCTGTGAAGCTGAAACACTTCGCCATTTTTATGGGGTCCTATTAAAGCTTGAAGATTTGGGTTTCTTTACAGATTATTGCAAAAGGAAAGATTCTCGGAAAAACTGGGATTTGGGGAAACAAGGGAGATTTTTTTGTTTTTTTGGAAGGGAAAAAAGGGAGATTTTAGAGTTGCCAAAAAAATATATGTTGTTTTTTTTTTTTTTTGCAAACAAAAATATATGTTGTTTTTTGGCAAGGTGATGAGATTAGACTTGCCAAAAAAATTTAATGCCGGCCTTTAATTTTTCTTTTTGGCATAAGGTCGAGAGTTATTTATTAGTTTACCAGTCCATATTTAAATTTTCCAATTTATGAAGTTTTTTGAGAAAGTTGATTGTATTGTTTTTTAATATTCAATATTATAAGGAGCTAGCGGCTCCCATATTATTTTTTTTTTTTTGAGGGAAAAGCGGCTCCCATATTATAATTTTACGTCAGTTAGCACTTTTTCTAAACATTACTAAATAATATAAAATCTACTTGTCTTTTTGTCATCAAATAGGTGATATAAAATATATTTGTTTATCTAAGTGGTCGGTTTTGGTTCCAACAATAGTCAGCCATGTGTAAGGTTATCAATATTTTGTTGCTTATTGAATATGGTAGTTCAACAAAATAAGAAGTTAGGTGTGTAAAAGAAATTAGTTGAATATACTAATATATAATTATTTTTCTAGCTTTAACAATTATATTTGGGCTTGATCGATAGTTAATCAGTCAAGTTTGAACGATTTTTAATTTAGTTAAACACAATTCGGTCTCTAGTAATTTGGTTGTGTTCAAATTTGATGTGTTATAATTAATGAACTAAGTTGAAACAAACTTTTATGAATTCATCCCACACCAATTTAAATCCATTTGATATTAGAAAATGCTGAAGTTATATAACTATGGCATGGATTCAATGAGACCAGCATCGTAGCTATTTAATTTTGGATTGCTCAGATTAAGTGACACATATAATTATTAATTAATTTACTTATTTACATTAAGGGTAAACTTGTAAAAGACCACAATAGATAACTACCTTATATAAGTAGCCGGTAAATGTTATGGAAGAGACTCCAAAACTGATTCACTTGAATCATAATGACATCCACTCACGAAAAATTAGCATCCCAAAAACCAAATTTCTTCCATCTTCTTAGGTGAACCATCTTAGACAGGAAAAAAAAGCAAAACTTCTTAAATTGGTGACTGCAACAAAAGTATTGACAAACGCAATATATTTTTGAAAAACATCCAGGACACGAATTGTTGTCAAAAGTGAATATAATACTCGTGCAACAAACAATAATAATAGATAATGTGAGACCCCAAAATTTTGATTAATCAAATTGTAATAATCCGGATATTGTATCGTGTGATTAAATGTCACAATTTGATATTAACAAAATATAGTTTAATTTTTTTTATTCTTAGTATTTTATTAATGTATTTTATCTCCCTAACTTACTAATTGCTAATTCTAACTATCCCTAATGATATATTATTAACTTAACTTATGTTATATGATTTAATTAGCAACTATAAGTATATGTGACTTATCACTAGAATTGAGATAAGGTAATGGGCTTATATAGGAGTAATGGAGTATAAGACATGTGATAAGGGAATTCTAATATAAAAAAAAAAAAGAAATTTGGATTGGAATTGAGAGGGGAACGGTCAAGTAGGAGTGGGGGACAAGGGATTTAATTCCAAGAGCATGCTTAGTAAGCATGCCCAACCTTTTACCTTACCAATGACTTGGGCCACTAAAATTGACAAGCCCAAAAATAGGAATAATACCAAACTTATTGCTGCCACTTAGCAAAAGGGAAAGGGAAGACTCTCATTCATTACACTTACAAATTTTCTCCAGAGGAAAACAAGCAACACCTCCTCTATCAACTTCTAAGGGGCGAAAATTTGAGCAATAAGGTAAGGAAAAAAATAAAAATCCTACAATTCTTCTTCTACACCAAACTTAGTTTTCTACTATCCCTTAACTAGAGCTTTTGACTTATAGGTTGAAGAAAGGGGGTGAATTTTGGAGAGCTTAAGCTTGAGGTTGAAGCATTGGAAGCACTCAAGAAGCAAGTTAAGGTAAAGACGTCACAATATTTTCCTTACTACTTCTTTTTTCCCATTTTTCCATCATTTTGCCACCTCAAAACCGCCACTTAGGAGGTCTGTTCTTAGAGCCTTGAGGGGACCTTGAGGAAGCTTGGGAAGGCTAAAAGCTATCTAGACCATCTTTACCAAAAAGCTATAGAAGAGGTGGGTGAATTTTTTTCTAAACTCATTTTTTTTTTGCATAAAAAAATAGCATCATATATATGTTTATTTTCTATATATAAATGTCCGGAAAAATTTGAGTTATGTGTATATGAACTTATGTTAAGAAGTGATTTTGCATAGGAAAAATAGCTTATGTATGCTATTATGCTTTTTTTGACATGAATGTATGTGATTAATTTTATTATATATTTCCGAAAATTTTTTTTTTTTTTTATTTCTGAAAATTTTGAAATTTACATGCTTGTGTGTTGCAAATATGATATAAGTGCTTTTATGTTAGAAATAGATTTATATGTATCTTATATTTGTATATCTTCAAGATGAATGATATATATGAGAATATATGTTTTAATGATATATTAATATTCGGACCCATACATTTGATCGTGTGGCCATTTTTGCAATTATAGCGAGAATATAGGGCCAAAATGATAAAAATCAAAAACTGCGAAACCCCACTGAAAAATCCGAAAATTGGTACTAAAATTACTGTAATATAAATAAAAAAATAATGGAAACCCTCCGGGTCAAACAAACGCGAATATGCGAATTTTAGACACTTAAAATGAAATTTTCCAATTCTTAGGGGGCTAGACTGTAAATTTTTAAAAATCTGGAACGTTATTGTCCCGGAAAATTTATGAGATTATTTTAATTAATATTCTGGACCTTTAGACAAAATTGCATGAAAAACGGGCTTGAAACGAGCTCTTAACAGTAAAAATTGCCTTTGGGGTTAAAAATATAATTTTCAGAAAAACGGTACTAAATCTGGAAATTTTCAAAACTATTTTTAACCTACATACTTACTACCTCAAAAACATTATTAGACTTGGAATCTCGTTAAAACCTTTTTCGGTTTAAGAGATATCTATTTTTAAATGTATCGGGTCAAAATAATAAATTTAGAGAAAACTGGGACTGACCTATAATTTTTGAAAATTTGACCCCGAGACCCAGAAAATAATATTCCTTAAATATTTAGTAAAATTAGGGACTGACCTTTCCCTTTTTCGAGTCCGGAATCACAACTTTTTGAATTTTTAAACCCGACATAAATCTTCTCTTCAATTAAAATATTTTATTTTAAAATAGAAATTTACCAAGGTCATAGGAATTATTTTATCTTTTAAAATTCAGTTTGTTTTTATAAAACATTAAATATTTTATTTAATTGAAATTTTTATTTATTTATAAATTATTATCCGAATATTATTGGGGATTTCATAACGACTAATTGTCATGATAATAAAGGCGACTACCTCGCCGCATAACTCGAACCTTATTAACAACTTTGGCATAATACATCAATCAAAGAAGAACCGGCTAGATTACCCTCCGATATCTATCTTTGTATCAATGTCTCTGATCGACGACCAAATATCGGTCGCGGCGAGTCTATGAACACGCCGGTCCAATCGATCGATTGTCGGGTTGGCGTCACACTTTTCGTGTGCAACCATCGATATGAATTGTGATTTGTGTAATGGATAAGTCGCGTATGGGATGGGTAGATTGGCTACGATCTCATACGGCCTCCATCGCCCAACTCCCAACCTCGAGCCGGACGGAGAGTTTGGCGGGTGATTGGGTCGTAGGATTGCAGGTATAATCATGATTATGACGTTCTTCGAGCTTAGCTGGCTCCACTGTGGAGACGTCGTGCCAACTGGGATAGCGGCTTCAGCCCTATCGACAGGAGGGATAAGGTGTACTGTTTGGGGAGATGATGTTTGATCGACACATCTCTACCGTATAAGGTGGTGCAGGTTGGCGTCACACTTTCGTGTGCAACCAACGATATGAATTGACGGATCGACTAGGTTGGTGTCACACTTTCGTGCCCAACCAATCCGATCTAAATTGATGGATCGATCGCTAAATAATATTAATAAAATTATTAAGTATATGAAAACGTCATTGCACGTTTCTTGCATCAAAACTCATGAAACGATTTTACTGCATAAAATATAAGCCCCACTTGCACACACACCTACCACACCCATTGAGAATTTTTGTCTCACTCCCGCTTTATTTTTCCCAACCGAGGAGGATGAGACCCTGGGCCTTAGGAAGAGGAAGGCGGCGAAGACTTTGATGCTACCGACTAATCTTATATCTTACCGAACCTTGAGTCGATGAATCTTATTTATGTTATTTTGATGAACGAACAATTGTGAAATTTGTAATAGCCGGGCGTAGGACCCGTAGAAACATTTTGAACAATGATGTACCTTTATTATTTCCGCTGCGACATTTGAGACTTAGACTATTTTGACATTATGTATGATTTGGGATTTTCTGTTATGATTGAATTACTTTTATGAATGGATAATTGGTTTATTTCGGGCTGGCTTAAGTAAACCGGCCTAAGTTCGTTTGACTGTGTCACGGCTCCGAGTTGGGGCGTGACAGATAATATTGCAAAAGCTTGCAGCGTTGGAGAACTCGACAATGGTATTTTCAACTCATACTCCTTCCAAATATTTTTTGTTGGAAATGTTGCAAAATAAATAGAATCTTGCTGCATATTTAACTATGCGTTATTGTTGTACTAAAATTACGTAAGCATGCAATGACCCAAAAACGTATACTCAACAACAATAAATAAAAAATATAGTGATATCCTTCTAATTAAGCAACAACATTATGTTAGCTCTGCAATGATCAAATACTATATATGTATCATCACTGCATAAAAAATGCAGAGACATCCTTCTAACAAGCATCAAAGTTACATTATGCATGCAATGACCCCAATACCATATATGCAATAATAATAAATAAAAATATAGTGGTATCCTTCTAAAATTATACTGGAAACATAAGTTCCAGAATTATACTATAGAAAGTTTGATTCTTCAAATGTTGAGAACTTGAAAAAAAAATCAATCTTCAATCGTGAATGAAGACACTCTCAAAAGTGTAAAACTTTGAAAAAAATGCCAACAATAATTACGGGATTGAAATATAGTAAAAATCTTTTAAGAAAATTGTGGTATTGATATCACTATTTTATCATTTTTGACTTATCCCAAAAATTAAAAAATTATTAGATTACCCCCAAATGTCAATTAATTACTCTCTCACTGCCTAGAATCAAAGAAAAATCTCATCCATTAAAACTTACTTCCAACAGTCGAGATTGGTCTATATAGCCTCACTCTAGGATATGGGTCCTATACTCATATTTGATCTAAATCATATTTGTTGCTTGTATTTATATATATGAATTGTTCAGTTCAATTTCAAAATTTCAATGTCAATTAGTTTGATCGATTTGCCAAAATATAGACTTTCCTAATTAAATACTTTTAGACTAGTAAAAGGGTGACATTGGCTCATTAAAACGAAATTGACCACCTAATGAACCCGCATTATTTATGAAAATATAAATATAAATGGCAAAAAACTTATATATGATCGTATTACAAGTCGCATTTCATGAGGCGGATCCCCCACGACTCGTGATCCAATCCAAAAGACCGATGACATTTTTATAAATATTAAGCTATTATGTGGGTGTGATGATAATTAAAAAGTATTAGTTTTTTATCGAAAAATATCACTTTTACTATAAAAGTATACGTCTAGGCGGTGACATCTTTCTATTTTTTTAGGGACAATGGCATAATATCTCCATGGGCGGTGGCATTTTTATAATATTAGGTCGTGACATAGTATCACGTTAGACTCAAAATATATCAATTATTATTAAAAAAGTATCAAATTTACTAAAAAGTATATGTTTACAAAGTAACAAAATTAATATTATTTATCCGGAAAATATTACGAGTTATAAGTGAAAAGTATTACATGTTGAACTTAAAAGTATTACAATTTTAAGTGAAAGTATTGCATGTTTAAGTGGAAAAATATTATATGTTGAACTGAAAAGTATTATACGTTGAAATAACAAAGTATTACTTATTTGCAGAAAAGTATACATATTCGAGAGTGCAACAGTGTACGACGTCGTGCACACACAACGATTGTTTTCATCCATTTTTCTTCCTTTTATATTCTTTTCTCGTTTTCCTTCATTTCTTCATCTTTTTCCTTTCTTTAATGGCTGATTTAAAAAGTTTAGATGAGAAAAGAAGTTTCAAACATGAAATTTAAAAATCTCCATTAATGGAGTTCTAAAGGTTTTTTCAAACTTAAAATCCATTAGATATGCGACTTAGAATTAAATAATAAATTCACAAAGATGAAAAGAAATATGATTTTCCTTCTCCATCCTCCAAATCGATACACCATTTCTTTGGGTAAAATGAAAATTAAGTCCTTGCTTTATGGGTGTAATATTTTTTCCTATTGTAAGTACTGTGGAGGCATTGTAGTAATTGACAATTTTTTTCCTGAAGAATCTGGATTTTATGAGATTTTTTTATGTACAAGCTTGCGTGTAGATAGAAAGAGAGAATGGGGACATGATAAATTCTTTTTTTTTCGCGGGGTGCAAGGGGGGTCGCTGTAAAATCCCACTTTTGGATAACTGTGTAATATCATTATAAAAAGAATATTTTGATTTAATATATTTTTATATGTATTATTTATGTGTAATACTTTAAATTCGAGTTTAACATCTAGTATTTAACCGGACGATTTCAGGAATTTTTAGGTATTGAAATTATTTAGATGTGGGTATTTTTTTTTTACTGAAAGTGGGTTCGCTTTAATGACGTAAAATTGTGTAAGATGAGGTTTATTTGTTATTTATACTATCCGATCGTACTCATTGTTGAACAATTAATTGATTAATTAGCCAGAATTAAGGTATAATTTCTTAATATTATTAGGATATTGATTTTATAATTTAGTCTTGAGTTGAAAAAGCTTATCTTGTTATCTTTAAAACCAATTTTTAAATCCCATTTTATTAGCAATTACAAGACAAATCCTAGCCTGCTTTCTTAATTATTTATTTGGTCATTCCAAAACCAATTCGTTAGACATTTCTAGCCCATTTTATTCCAAATTCAAGCTATTTCTTAATCAGTTCTTCTTTCCCGAACAAACCCAAATGTTGAGACCATTTTTTAACCATTTATTTTAACAAACTTGGTCCAATTTTCTATTCATTGAATCCAAACCTAAAACTCGTTAACCCGGATCACCACTAACCACCGACTCAATTTTCTCTTTCTGGCTTGCAAAAACACACGGCGCATTCTTATAAATGATGGAATGATCATAGAATCAAGAAATAATGTATTCTTCGAGAATATCTTTCCTAACAAAGAAAGGAAAGAAGAAAGTTCTAATGAAAGAACTTATGAAACTGCAGGTTTACCTCAAAGTGATGAAGAGGAACCAAGACGCAGTAAAAGAACAAAAGTAGCTTAGTCTTTTAGTCCTAATTTTCAAACTTATATGTTAGAAAACGAACCTAGAACTATTCAGAAAGCTTTGTCTAGTCAAAGCTCCTCTCGGAAAGAAGCTATCAACAATGAAATAGATTTCATCTTGCACAATAATACTTGGGAGTTGGTATCTCTCTCCGGGTTGCTACTCCATGTTCACCCGTTAGTCTTTAACGATTGACTAATGGAATGTGCCAAAAATGAGTGAATTTTGCAACGTTGAGTACTAATAATGATATGCCAAAAAAACGGGTACAAAAAATAAAAATCGCTAATATTTTGGATACTAAAAGTGCAATTAATCCGTTTTAAATACACCACGTCACTGCTTTCTAACAAACTATACATTAAAACCATATTGACAAACATCTATAGTGATTTTTTTAAATACACCACGTCAGTATTTTCTAACAAATTGTCCAATCAAATTCTCATTTTCAACACATCTTTTCAATCCTATTGTAGTAAAATACATTCTTTTAAAAATATATATTCTCAAAAAAACACCAAACAAAATAAACGTGACATGTATCATTATAATGGAATAAATAAAATAAGGCAAAAATCATATAGGACCGTCTTACGGGTCTAAATCAGAAGACGGATCCTATCGAGTCGCGGATCTGTTGACCAGTCCGCGGGTCAGAGCCACTTGCTTCTTTTTTTTCCCTCTGTTTTTCTTCCTCAGTTAAAGTAACACTTTTATGAATAAAAGTATCGGTTTTTTTAGATAAAGTATCATATTTTTAATATAGTCACAGATTATGATTACAGTGAAGGAAAAATATATCAGAGTTAAAGTAACACCTTTATGAGTAAAAGTATATATTTTTTGAGACAAAGTATCATGTTTTAAGAGAAAGTTTTTTTGAAATAAAGTATCATGTTTTTTAATATAGTCACATATTATGAATTCAATACAAAGAAAGATGAATACTAAATATAATATAGTTAAAGTAATACTTTTATAAGTAAAAGTATTTATTTTTTGAGATAAAGTAACATATTTTTTAGTATAGTCACAAATTATGAATATATTACTGTCACGCCCCAGACGGGACGCGACGACGATCCACAACTTAAATAGAAATAAATCAAACAGTCTAGACAAACGATAAAATATAACCCCAAGTGAAACATAGTCAAGTAGCAGCGGAAATAAACTACTACGAATTACGACTTACAGTCCATCAAATATCCGAATACAGCCCAACAGAAATATCCAAATTAAACTTACAATCCAAAGCTAATCAACATAAAGTCCAACAAGAGAAACAAGTACGCATTGCATCACAATCTTAAGTGTCAAAGGGTCCTACGCCATTAAGTTACAGTCCAAAATGGAAAAGAGAAGCAGAATAAAAGGAAGTCCAACATCAGCTGAAGCACAAGAAACAAGTACAATCAACAATAAAAGGGAGCAAGTCCAACAGACGGAGCACGGGAAATCAGTCCGTGGCAGGTTCAGCATCTTCAACGAACTCCTCATCTAGCCGTTAGAAAACAGGAGGGGATGAGACAAAAATCTCAATGGATGGGATGATCGTGTGCAAGTGTGGCGATATATATAGTTAATGCAAGAAAACTGTTGTATGAAAAATGTGTGAGTTATGATGCATGATTTCACACACAGTTCACAAGCATCATGATTTTTACACTTAAAATAATATACTTATAGAGTTCAAATGAGTTCATCATCATACATGGACTATGTGATACAAGCAACACAGGTAGGATTGCGTACGGAATGTAACGCCAATCCATGCAAGACAAGTAGTGGTTGCGTACGAATTTATAGCGCCAACCAAACGGGTCCGATTAACTTAATCGTGTGGATCGGGCAAACGATTCCTTCGTTCTTCCTAGTAATCGCCCGAGTAAGATGGTCCAAGACCTATCACCTTATCGCTCCATAGGCAAAGACAAATCCACAAAGAGATCTAGCTAGGCCCGGATTGTCATAATCATGATTATACCTCAATTACTACGACCCGCTTCCCTTGGACCAACTCCGTCCCTCAGTTGCGGGATTAGGATGATAGGGTCGGAGAGTGGAATAGCAGCCGAGCTGCCGGTGCCCATCCCCCGATGTATCCATTCCGATTGTGAGCTCGACACACCAAGTTGACTCAGCAGAAATAATTACAAGTACGGGATGTCAACCAGCAATGAGTATATTGATTCAGGAACAGATTCAAGATTTTTCAAAATTCGCGTGTGGCATTTAGGTGTTGGTGGAGTAATTTGGATGAAGATAAATATCGATAGGATAAGCAATCTTTGATGTCTGGAAGAATTAGGTGGGGCATAGGTCCCGTTATAGATTCGGAACCGCAAGACGAGGAAGTCGCCCCGCGATCGCATATTAATCGGTCAAGACGATCAGATAAGTCAAGGGATTTTAAGAAAATAAAATATTTTAAATAATTATAATAAGTCAGAGGGTCCAGGGCTAATCTTAAAAGAAAATCATTTGAGTTAGGTCCTTGTTAAAAAGGAAAATTTACAATTAGCCCCATTTTATAAAAACTAATACTTTTGGGTTACAATTGAATAAATAATTGTCCCGACCTTGAAACATTATGAGATCAGTTCCTAAATTCTCTAAATTGTTCAGAGATTCAGGTTTTTAAAGTTTTGAGGTTGAGGTTTTATAAAATTTTCACATTGGCCCCAAATTTGTAAAAATTATCATTTCGTGCTCTAAGTTTAAAATAATTGGATCTCACAAACCGGAAGGGATTTTAATGTGATTCCAGTTGTAAAATATCCTTAAGTTCAGGTGGATATTGGTACAAAAACAATTTTAAAAATAAATAAGTATAGGTCCCTTAATGTTTAAAAATCTCATTTTTGTCCCATTTTAAAATAATTGCCTTTAAGGCTTTTAGGAGTCCAATTTTTATAAGATTCGAATATTGAGTTCAAAATATCATTAAGTTATAGTTAAATTATCATTTTCAGGTACATGGACTGTATAAATCCTGGGAATTTCATTTGGGTCCTCAAGTTTAATCTTTTACAATTTGGTCCCTCAATTTTTATAAAATTACTTTCCAAGCTCTAAACACTTGGATTTTTGGAATACTCTTGAAATATGTTATTTCCAGTCCCTTAAGAGTTAAAATTTCAAATTTTAAAATAGGGGCCTGGTACAGTTTCAAAAATTATAATTTAGCCCTTAAACTTCTAAAATTTTACAATCTAGTCCTTGGGCTTTTAAGGGTTGATTTTATTTATCTCAAAACTCTTAAAACTTTATTAAAATGTCCAAACATCATTTTTGAACCTGAGTAAATCCCAAAATTCGAAAATTACCGAGGGATCCCTTAAGTTTTATTTTCTTGCAATTAAGTCCACCAACTTACCATTTTTGCATTTTAAGTCCAACAATTCAAGTTTAATCAATTATGCTCGACTTGTCAAGGTTATAAGTCATATAAAACATGGAATTCAAGGATCATAAATATTCATATCCATTTCATACAATAATTCATCAAATACAACATTAAAGTGTACATGCATGCACCTAAATTTCAATAAATAGCATTTTTGAGCAACACTTAAGAATTTTTACAACTTGATACATGAAATCAACATGCAATACATAATATATATATCTCAAGTGCTCAAGAACAAAATACTACATGCATTTAAGGAAAACACCTAAAAGTTGAAAGGATTTTTTCCACCCACCTTAAAATTGGATTGTTGTGAAATAAAAGGTTATATTTCACAACTTGAATATGAACTTACTTAGGACATCCCTTAAGTCAAAAACCAACAAAAAAAAATAAGAGTTAGAAAAATGAGGTAGAAATCAAGAAGAAAAGAAGAAGATGAAGAGGAGGGCATAACTACACTTACCTTGTGTAGTAGGTAAAATGTGCTAAGTAGAAGTTTCAAAAAAATGGTCTCTTGATCACCCTCAAGGAATCACTAAGGTCAGCCCCTATTTCTCAAAAATGAAAAAGGGTTGTTAAAATTTGAAGAAAATAAAAAGAAAGAGGAAAACGGCACTAGAGTCCAATATCTTACCTTATAGTCCAATTCTTCACAATTTCTTCAAAGTCTTGCTAAGATGATCACAATGCTTGCATGTCTCCAAGTAGTCTTCTAAGTATACCTCAAAATCAAATTCCAAACTTAAATTAATAAGTGAAAGGAGATAACTAGATGATATCAAGATAAGATGAGAAACAAAATTCTTACCTTGTTGAAAGGGGGGTGTTCAAATTTTTTTGTTGAAGTAGAAGAGGAATTCTTGAAATTTTGGTTAAGTGTTTGAAGATATGAAGAAGATGATGAACATATGCTTAGAGAGATGTTGGAAGATTTTAGAGAAAAGAGAGAGGATTTGCTTGAAGAGATGAATGTGTTGGTGAATTTTTGTAAGATTTTTGACAAATTAGGCCATATGGCCGTCCACCAAGAGAGAGAGGGAGAGGAATTTTTATTTTGTGTCATGTCTTTTAAATTGTCTCTTGCATGGAGACAATTAGACTAGTCAAAGTATGGGCAAAGGATGAGTTTGAATGGAATTTGATAGGAATAAGAAGAATGTTGGGAAGAATAGAATATGTTGGGGAATTTAATGATATAAAATTGAAGTATAAGATAATGTGTACAAGGTTTGTATTAATGGTGTAATTATACACAAGATGAATACATAAGGTATATGTGTACAAGAGTTGGATGGTATTTCTACACCAAAATACCCATGTTGGCCGCCCACTAAGGGGGTATTTGCGGTATCCATATATTTTTTTTGTCCCGAATTTGATGATAATAGATGAATAATATCAATCTCCAAAATATATAGTGATTTCCTTGATCACTTATAAGTCTCATGATCACTTATTCTAAATCAAATTCTTAATTCTATAAGGTATAAGTCTCTAGAATAAATAGTCTTTTAAAATTCTAAGGTAACTAATAAATGCACAAATAATAATAATGATCAATCAAGTGATCATTAATGTGAAATATAGAATTAATAAATGATCACGATCACAAGTAATAAATAAAATGAAATTAAATTCAAAAAATATATATTATTAATAGTTACCCGTCAAAGTGACGCAAAGATAAAATAGTCAAAATAGTACATAGACGATACATGAAATAAATACACGCTCGAAAAATCGGGGCTCCACATCCTCCCATCCTTAAAAGATTTTGGTCCCCAAATTCTCTTGAGAATAGCTCGGATATTGATTCTCATGTCTTCTTCCATCTCTCTTGTTGCGTCTTCATCTCGGTTGTGGTTCCGCCACACCTCTTTAACCATCGGGATCTCTCTCTTCCGTAGTTGATGTATATGTAGATCAATAACTGGATCGCCTTTTAGTGTCTCCATCAGAGGAGGAGTATCACGAGTGATGATATGCTCGGGATCTGGTCGATACTTCTTCAATCTCGAGACGTGGAATACGTTGTGCATTCCCGCATACTGCGTTGGTAACTCGAGTCAGTAGGCTAACTTCCCGATCCTCTGCAAAATCTTGTAAGGGCCAACATATCTCGGACTCAACTTGCCTCCTTTCTTCGGATTGATCAATCCTTTCCGTGGCGAGAGTCTGAGAAATACTTCATCTCCGACTTCAAATTCCAAATCCTTTCTCCTCTTGTCCGCGTAACTCTTTTGGCGGCTCTGAGCCGTGCGGATCCATTCTTTGATCAGTTTGACCTTCTCCATGGCCTCCTAAACTAGGTCAACCTTTGGAATCGAGGGAGGCTTTCGTTTCCCTTTTGGAGTCCATTGGCCATCAATTTCCCAGTGTAGTGGGGATCTACACTTTCGCCCATATAGTGCTTCGTAGGGTGCCATCCCAATCGTGGCCTGATAGTTGTTATTATAGGCGAACTCGGCCAATGGTAGGTGTGAATCCCAACTTCCTTGGAAGTCCAATGTGCAGGCTCGCAGCATATCTTCCAGGGTTTGAATCGTTCGCTCAGACTGTCCATCGGTTTGTGGGTGTCTTTGTTGTCTTGAAACTTAGCGAGGTACCCAATTCCTCGTGCAAGCACTTCCAAAATCTGGAGACAAACCTCGGGTCTCTATCGAATACTATGTCGACTGGTACTCCATGCAGTCGAATGATCTCTCGGATATAAATCTGTGCGGGTTTCTCGTAAGTCGTCAGTTTTGTGATAGATAAAAAGTGTGCGATTTCGTGAGTCGGTCTCACGACTACCCATATAACATCATGGCCTCCTCCTGGTCCTTCGTAGGTCCGTCACGAAGTCCATCGTTATGTGTTCCCATTTCCAATAGGGAATCCTCAATGACCGCAAAGAAACCGGATGGTCGTTGGTGTTCTCGCTTTTACTCGTTGACAAGCAAACATCTCGTAACGAACTCCTCTACCTAGTTTTTCATGTTTACCCACCAATAATTATGTTTCAAGTCCTTATACATATTGTTTCCTCTAGGATGTATAATGTACTTCGAGCGGTGTGTCTCTCGCTAGGATTCTATTTTCGATCTGCTCATCATTCGGACACAAACTCGATTTTGGAATCTAATAATCCCATCTTTGGTACCGAGAATTCCGATCTCTCTCCTTTAAGTATCTTCTCTTTCGACTTTTGAAGATGCACATTTGTCTCTGTCTTTGCCGCCTTGATCTCGTTTAGCAGATCGGGTTTAACCGAAATGTTAGCACATGAAATCCGAGTATTGGTTCTCGTCGGGTTCCAATTGCTCGCCTCTTCTAATGATTTCCACTCTCGAATCATTAGTCGGCTAAACTCGCCTTTTTTTCGCTCAATGAGTCGCCTACAACGTTAGCTTTCCCAGGATGGTATTGAATATCAAAGTGATAGTCCTCAAGTAACTCCATCCATCTCCATTTGCCTCATTGAGGTCTTTCGAGGAATAGATACTTTAGGCTCTTTCGATCGTGAAACCGTGAATGTAGCTCCATAGAGATAGTGCCTCCATTTCTTTAACGCGAATACTATCGCTACCAATTCCAAGTCGTGTGTCGGGTAATTGGCCTCATATGGCTTGAGCTTTCGTGATGCATAAGCAATGACATTTCCTTCCCGCATGAGCACGCTTCCTAGTCCTTCCTTTGATGCATCACTATAAACGACAAAGCCCTATGTTCCCTTCGGAAGGGCTAAGATCGAGCCGTAGTAAGTCGTTTCTTGATTCTTGAAACTAGCCTCGCACTTGTCATTCCACTCAAACTTGACTTGCTTCTCGGGTTAGTCGAGTGAGTGGTCCGGCAATCTTGGAGAAATCCTTGATAAATCTTCGATAATATCCACCAATCCTATGAAACTCCCCGATTTACATTCGACTTGGGTTATTCCATTCAACCACCTGTTTGTACCTTCGATGGATCTCTGCGATCCCATTGTCGGATACTATGTGTCCCAAGAATGTGACTTCACTAAGCCAAAATTCACACTTGTTGAACTTGGCATATAGCTTCTGTTCTCGTAGTGTCTCTAAGATAATTTTTAGATGACATTCGTGCTCTTCTCTAGACTTAGAGTACACGAGTATGTCATCAATGAATATCACTACAAACTTATCCAAATAGGGTCGAAAGACTCAATGAATCGAGATCCATAAATGCTACAAAGTGCGTTCGTCAAACCGAAAGACATCACTATAAACTTGTAGTGTCCATATCTGGTCTGGAATGCGGTTTTAGAGACATCTTCTTCACGGATCTTCAGTTGGTAGTATCCTTGTTGTAAATCAAACTTCGAGTACACCGTCGCCCGTGAAGTTGATCAAACATTTTTGTCTATCCTCGGGAGGGGATATTTGTTCATGATGGTCACGCTATTAAGACCATGAAAATCTATACACGATCTTAATGTGTCATCCTTCTTCTTGTCAAATAAGATCGTGCTCCCCATGGAGACGCACTAGATCGGATAAATCCTACATCCATCAACTTCTGCAATTGAATCTTCAACTCTTGCAACTCAATAGGAGCCATTCTATACGACGCGTTCTAGCAATCGGGCGGTTCCCGATAATACCTCGATGGTGAACTCGACTTCCCTATCCGGAAGAACAAGTGGTGAGTTCTGTGGAAATGCATCGTGTATTCCGATACTATAGGCACTTGGTGAATTTGTGTCTCAACCTTGAGTTTGTTAATTACAAATGCCAAGTACCCTTGTGCCCCTCTAGAGATTGCCTTCCTCGCTTTCATTCTTTGAAATGATTGGGGAAATCTTAACTCGTGCCCTTCCCAAAATTTCCACTTCGGGCTTTCCAGGTTCGCATAGTTTGATGGACTTGCGATGGCAGTCCATTTGTGCATGGTGTGTAGATAACCAGTTCATTCCCAGTATCACGTCGTATTCGGATATAGGTAATAAGATCAGATCGGCAGGAAAATTTATCTCATCAATCTTAACTTCGCATGCATTATAGATAATATCTGTTATCTGGCTTGCGCCCATAGGGGTTGATACTTCTAGACATATAGGCATATGTTCCATGCATGCATGCACCTTGTGTACAAAATGCGGTGCAACAAATGAATTCGATGATCCAGGGTCAAATAGTATTTTAGCATAGTGGTTAGATACTAGATGCGTACCTTCCACCATGTCCACTGCCTCCGGAGCCTCATGCCCGGCTAGTACAAATGCTCGAGTGGGAATCCTTGCCCGATTACCTAGCCATTGCCCGACCTCTCTCGGCCGCACTTTTTGTTTGGTTTGGTTCTCGTACTTTGGGCAATCCTTCGATTGGTGATTCTTACCTTGCCGCAAGCATCTTCTCGTTTGCGCCAACGATCATTGGCGGTATGCCTTGGTTTTACGGCAATGTGTGCATACATGTCCCGCTTTCCCGAACCGGTCCTTTCCTTTATCCGTCCCGTGTAATCGGTCCTTCAAACTTGGCAAAGCCGCTTAGATGTCTGTCCCACAACTGTCCTTTTGAGATTGTTTGATGGCCTACTCTACTGGATCTGCCCAATGCGGTTCAGTCCCGACTCGATGCGGAGAGCCGCTTTTTATCAAGCGGTGAGTAGATGGTCAGTTCAACAGTCAAAAGTTGTTTCTGGAGTTCCAGTTTCAGTCCCCTCGTGAACTTGTACAACTTATCCTCTTCTGTGTTGATCGTCCCCAGAGCGTATTTGGACAACCGATGGAGTTCGGACTCATACTGGGCCACTGACATGTTTCCCTGCCTTAATCAGTGGAATTCATCCCAGCGTGCCCCTTTACTACTTGGGGAATGTACTGTTCATTGAATTCAGCTAGGAAATTCTCCCAAGTTCGGGCTACCCTGTCCTAGTCCCACTTTCTCTCAACGGCTCTCCACCAGTCCATAGCAGCCGATTCCAGTCGAAATACGACGAGTGTCACCTTCTGTTCATCTGAGTATTGAAAAAGATTTTATTAATTACCACAATTAATACAACGTCACCTTACAATACCTCTTTGGAGATTACCACAATCTCCTTTGAAGATTACCACAATCTTCTAAAGACCTATGAAGATTACCACAATCTTCAACCTTGAAAGAACACCAAATTCTTCAACACCTCAAAGAGCACAAAACTCTTCAATAAGAATATTACCACATTCTTCTTGCACCTAACACCTAGATCACCCAAGTGTGTTCTTACCACAAGAACACTCACAAGGATATCTTGTGTTGAATGATGAACCCAAAAATTCAAGATTACAACTCAATAATGAATAATACAGTTTTGAGTGCAAGTGTAATCAAGAAATAAGTCTAGACCTCAAAATGTGAAAGTTAAATACTTAGGCTATAAATATAACAAGAGTGTTGAATATGAAAGCTTAGAAATTTGCGATTTTTCTTGTTGTGTGTTTGTTTGTGTTGTTCTTTTTTTGTGTCTTCAAAATCATCCTCTATTTATAGGAGAGTCTTCACAAACATAGACTCCTCCTTCTTCACTTTTGTCTACAAAAAGAAGATCACAAGATGTAGAAATAATGTACAAAATTGATAAAGTAAATCTTGCTTTGATAATGGATTTCCAATGGTTTGAATCTGCTTTGTCAAAAACATTTAGCGCGACCGGTCGCTATGTATAAATTTCGAACGTTAAAAAGTAAATCAAGATTCGGACGGGATGACGGGAAGGGCGACCGGTCAAGGGGGGTCCGACCGGGTGCCCTTATGTGGATTGGTTGGCCTCCCGATTTTCAAGTTCGAGTGTTCTTTTGTTTTCATTCTTCCGGACATCGGTCGACCATTTGCTCGACCGGTCGACCTCCCGGAACTTTTCAAACTTCTCGTTTCGCTTCAAAATCATTCCCAGTGCAGGATGCCCTATAGGCACACGGTTGGCCTCAAAATGAAGTGTTGTCCAATTTTTGTCAAAAATAAACTTCAAAAATTAGTAAAAACATTTTAAATAATTTGGGAATATTTGGACAATATTTAAAAATATTATTTTGGTGTAAAAACTCATTTAAACAAAATCATCAAAATCTTGATAAAAACATTTATCTAACACAAGACCTATCACCTTGTCGCTCCATAAACAAAGACAAATCCACGAGAGCTAGCTAGCTAGGCATTGTCATAATCATGATTATACTTCAAGTACTACGACCCGCTTCCCTTGGACCAACTTCGTCCCTCAGTTGCGGGATTAGGACGATAGGGCCGGAGAGTGGAATAGCAGCCGAGCTGCCCGATTCCATCCCCGACGTCTTTAAGCTCGACACACCAAGTTAACTCAGGCAGGAAATAATTACAAGTACAAGATGTCAACCAGACAATGAGTATATTGATTGAGTTAGATTCGAGAACAGTTTTGCCAAATTCACGTGTGGCATTTTGGTGTTGGTGGAGTAATTTGGATGAAGATAATTATCGAGAGGATAAGTAATCTTCGATGTCTTGAAGAATTAGGTGGGACATAGGTCCCGTTATAGATTCAGAACCGCAAGACGAGGAAGTCTCCCCGCGATCGCGTATTAATCGGTCAAGACGATCCGATAAGTCAAGGGATTTTAAGAAAATAAAATATTTTAAATAATTATTATAAGTAAGAGGGTCCAAGGATGATCTTAAAAGAAAATAATTTGAGTTAGGTCCTTGTTAAAAGGAAAATTTACAATTAGTCTCGTTTTGTAAAAACCAATACTTTAGGGGTTAAAAATTGAATAAATAAGTGTCCCGACCTTGAAAAATTATGAAGTCGGTTTCTAAATTCTCTAAATTATTCAGAGATTCAGGTTTTTAAAGTTTTGAGGTCGAGGTTTTATAAAATTTTCACATTGGCCCCAATTTTATAAAAATTATCATTTTAGGCTCTAAGTTTAAAATAATTGGATCTCACAAACCGGAAGGGCTTTTAATGTGATTCCAGTTGTAAAATGTCCTTAAGGTCAGGTGAATATTTATCAACAACAGTTTTAAAAAGAAATAAGTATAGGTCCCTTAACTTTTGAAAATCTCATTTTTGTCCCATTTTAAAATAATTGCCTTTAAGGCTTTTAAGAGTCCAATTGTTATGAAATTTAAATATTGGGTTCAAAATATCATTAAGTTATATTTAAATTATCATTTTCAGGTACATGGACCGTATAAGTCCTGGAAATTTCATTTGGGTACTCAAGTTTAATATTTTACAATTTGGTCCCTCAATTTTTATAAAATTACTTTCCAAGCTCTAAACACTTGGATTTTTGGAATACTCTTAAAATATGTTATTTCCAGTCCCTTAAGAGTTAAAATTTCAAATTTTAAAATAGGGGCCTAGTACAGTTTCGAAAATTGTAATTTAGCCCTTAAACTTCTAAAATTTTATAATCTAGTCCTTGGACTTTTAAGGGTTGATTTTATTTATCTCAAAACTCTTAAAACTTTATTAAAATGTCCAAACATCATTTTTAAACCTGAGTACAGTCCCAAAATTCGAAAATTATAGAGGGGTCCCTTAAGTTTTATTTTCTTGCAATTAAGTTCACCAACTTACCATTTTTGTATTTTAAGTCCAACAATTCAAGTTTAATCAATTATGCTCGACTTGTCCAGGTTATAAGTCATATAAAATATGGATTTCAAGGATCATAAACATGCATGTCCATTTCATACAATAATTCATCAACTACAACATTAAAGTGTACATGCATGCACCTAAATTTCAATAAATAGCATTTTTGAGCAACACTTGAGAATTTTTACAACTTGATACATGAAATCAACATGCAATACATAATATATATATATATATATCTCAAGTGCTCAAGAACAAAATACTACATGCATTTAAGGAAAACACTTAGAAGTTGAAAGGATTTTTTCCACCCACCTTAAAATTGGATTGTTGTGAAATAAAATGTTATATTTCACAACTTGAATATGAACTTACTTAGGACAGCCCCTAAGTCAAAAATACCAAAAAAATAAGAGTTAGAAAAATGAGGTAGAAATCAAGA
This sequence comes from Rehmannia glutinosa, assembly GCA_016081115.2. Classification (NCBI taxonomy): domain Eukaryota; kingdom Viridiplantae; phylum Streptophyta; class Magnoliopsida; order Lamiales; family Orobanchaceae; genus Rehmannia; species Rehmannia glutinosa. Next base: position 136,563 of record JABTTQ020002109.1, read on the forward strand.
AAAAAGAAGAAGGTGAAGAGGAGGGCATAACTACACTTACCTGTGTAGTAGGAGCAAAATGTACTAAGTAGAAGCTTCAAAAAAATGGTCTCTTGATCACCCTCAATGAGACGCTTAAGGTCAGCCCCTATTTCTCAAAAATGAAAAGGGGTGTTAAAATTTTAAGAAAATAGAAAGGAGGAAAAAGGCACTATAGTCCAATATCTTACCTTATAGTCCAAGTAGTCTTGCTAAGATGATCACAATGCTTGCATGTCTCCAAGTAGTCTTCTAAGTATACCTCAAAATCAAATTCCAAACTTAAATTAATAAGTGAAAGGAGATAGCTAGATGATATCAAGATAAGATGAGGAACAAAATTATTACCTTGTTGAAGGGGAGTTTTCGAATTGTTTTGTTGAAGTAGAAGAGGAATTCTTGAAATTTTGCTTGAGGTGTTTGAAGATATGAAGAAGATGATGAACATATGCTTAGAGAGATGTTGGAGGATTTTAGAGAGAAGGGAGAGAATTTGCTTGAAGAGATGAATGTGTTGGTGAATTTTTGAAAGATTTTTGACAAATTAGGCCATATGGCCGTCCACCAAGAGAGAGAGGGAGAGGAAGTCTTCTAAATTGTCTTTTGCATGTAAACAATTAGACTAGTCAAAGTATGAGCAAAGGATGAGTTTGAATGGAATTTGATAGGAATAAGAAGAATGTTGGGAAGAATAGAATATGTTGGGGAATTTAATAATATAAAATTGAGGTATAAGATAATGTGTATAATGTTTGTATTAATGGTGTAATTATACACAAGATGAATACATAAGGTGTATGTGTACAAGAGATGAATGGTATTTCTACACCAAAATACCCATGTTGGCCGTCCACTAAGGGGGTATTTGTGGTATCCATATATATATATATATATATATATATATATATATAGAGAGAGAGAGAGAGAGAGAGGATCTGTGAGACCACTCTAGGTAAGATCATAGGACCAACTCTACACCATCAAAAACATAAATCAATGGTCAAGATCTAAATAAATCTATACAACTTTTATATGAAAATATACATTGTAGGGGGTAAAATAAGAATCCAAAGCAAATTATATATAGTAACCGCTTCCTAAAAATTAGGGATGTGATCTTGTATTGATCATGTCCCCATAATCAAGCGATTCACTTTTCCTTTCTCTCCCTTCCCATTCGAACCTGCAAATTATTCAAATATGGCAATAGAATCATGCAACAATTAATGAAAAGTATACAATTACACTATACTAACTATACATTAAAACATTACTAAGTATACATAAATAATTAACTAAGTATACAATTACACTAAACTACCGTACATTAAAATATTACTAAGTATACGAAATATTTAGCTAAGTATACAATTACATTGAACTAACTATACATTAAAATATTACTAAGTATACATAAAAATTTAAGCAAATATACAATTACACTGAACTAAAGACACAATTCCACTTTGAATTACTTATATAACTAAGTATACAATTCCATTGAACTAAATATACAAATCCACAGTAACTAAGTATACAAATTCACTAAACTACTTACTAAACTACTTATATAACTAAGAATACGATTCCATGAACTAAGTATACAAATCCATGAACTAAATATACAATAAAACATGACTAAGAATACAAGTCCTTTGAACTAAGTATACAATAAAATGACTGTTCACAAATATGGCGGAAAGAAGTATCAATTTTGAAAAAAACACTTGAAGTTGATGATTTTTCCTCCCTAAAAATCGGGTAATTGAAAAGGTAGGATTGTGTTTCCTTAAAAATAGCTAATAACCGTCCAATTAACAAAACTGATTAAATATAAAAGTACAATTATACCCTTATAAGCCTAAATTAACTAAAATGATCTACACCATCCAAAATTTTAAATCAAGAGTCCATAAGTGTTCTTATGGACTAACCTAAAGGATTGGTCTCATTTGAACCAATCCCTATATATATATTTGTCCCAAATTTGATGATAATAGATGAATAATATGAATCTCCAAAATAAATAGTAATTTCCTTGATCACTTATAAGTCTCGTGATCACTTATTCTAAATCAAATTCTTAATTCTATAAGGTATAAGTCTCTAAAATAAATAGTCTCTTAAAATTCTAAGGTGACTAATAAATGCACAAATAATAATAATGATCAATCAAGTGGTCATTAATGTGAAATAGAATTAATAAATGATCATCATAACAAGTAATAAATAAAATAAAATTAAATATAAAATATATATTATTAATATTTACCCGTCAAAGTGACGCGGTAAAATAGTCAAAATAGTAAATAGACGATACGTGAAATAAATACACGCTCAAAAAATCGGGGGCTTCACAATATATATATATATATATATATATAACAGAGTTAAAGTAACACTTTTATGAGTTAAAGTTTCTGTTTTTTGAGATAAAGTAGCAGATAATGTAACATATTATTTCTTATTAAAAAATATGATGTAGTTAAAGTAACACTTTTATAAGTAAAAGTATCCATTTATTGAAATAACGTATCATGTTTTTTAATACAACAGATATTAAGAATATATTACGCTGAAGAAAAAAAAATAAATATAACAGAGTTAAGGTAACACTTTTATGAGTTAAAGTATCTATTTTTTGAAATAAAATATTAGGTTTTTTTTGAAATAAATTGGAGAATGAAGAAAAGAAAAAAATAAGAAGTGAGAGAAAACATGAGGAAAGAGAAAATTAAGAAGAGAGAGAAAAATACGAAAAAAATAAAAAAAAAAAGAAGGAGGAAAGAGAATGTTGTTGGCGGTGAAAAAAGGGAGGAGAGAGAGTGTTTGTTGGCGGTGAGAGGAGGGAGGAGAGAGAGTGTGTGAGGGAGGAGATAGAATGTGATGATCCGTCTTATGGATAGAGATCCATAAGACGGTCTTACAAGAGACCAACTCATAAAATAAATAGAATATCATATGCATTTTGCAGTGGAGGATCTTTTTACTCAACAAACTTTACTACAAAAATTACTTTCAATTTACCGATATATTTCACTTACAAAACTCGATTTTATCACTAAATTTTACAAATACCTACAAATACCGACAAAATTAAGAATATTATTTTTTTCCAAATTATACCGACTAGTTACCAACAAATAATCACCGCCAATAAATTTTAAATTTACCGACAAAAATATTGTAGGTATTTTATAAATAATTTTAAATTTTGTTGGTAAATAATTACCTATAACGATTTTGCTACACTTTACTTATCGTAATACAATTACACGATTTTTTTGCGGGTAAATTGGTTTTTCTTGTAAATTTTAGATTATTTATTACTTTTTTGGAAACAATTATTAATTATTATTAGTATTATCATGTTGATGTTTTTATTCTTAATGTGAAGATACATTATATGACATAGCTAGTTGGCGATATACCTAACTTAGATATAAATTTGACGACGTGCTCATTTCCACTAATGGATTAGGGATAGACCTAAGATCTAAGACCTAAGTTCCACTAATTTGGGTAATTCTCACTTTACCACATATACTTTCATTGAATATCACTTTATTCTTTTCTACTTTTAATTGTATCACTTTATCTCTTGTACTATCAATTTGTATTACTTTATCTCCTTATACAATTAAAATATCATTTAATCCTCATATTCCTTTATTAAATGGCCTAATGTCCTTGCTAATATTTTAATTTAACAATAAAATCAAATACATACAATTTGTTTTAGGAAAAATTATTTGCTATTTGTTAAAATTAATATAGTTCCTTTTAAATAACTATATTGTAGGTTATTTTCTGTAAACTAATATATTCATAAATTTTTTTCATAATAAATCTAAAAACTATGCATTAGATAGTAAAATAATATTTTCTATTAAAAAAACTAACCACTAAAATGACTATTTTTTTTATATAACATAGTTTTTATTAAATTATGATTATCAATAATTGAAAAATTACTAATAATATTTCACATCTTTAATAAAATTGTATTATAATTAATATAATTTTATGTTTGTGAGAACAATAAATTAAAAGTATAAATATATTATCTAATAGAAATATCATATTATATATTAATTTAGTAAGGACTATATTAAAATCAAATAATTAGCAACTAAATACAAAATAATATAATTAATTTCAAGCGTTAGTTAATCAAGTTGTGAAAGTTAATTTAGAAAATAAGTACAAGCACTACAACATAAATGACATTAGGTAATATAAATTTTGTAGCACTTTTTACATAAGGTACATATGTAATACATGTTTGTAACACTTTTTACATTACAATATTTATGTAACACTTTTGTAGCACTTTATCAATATGTAACACTTATATGTAATACTTTTATATAAGTAACACTTTTTAAGTATCACTTTTTTTTTGTTATTTCTATTATAACGCAAATAAGTAACACTTTTATCAATATGTAACGCTTATATGTAACACTCTTATATAAGTAACACTTTTTAAGTATCACTTTGTTTTTATTATTTCTTTTGTAACGCAAATAGGTATCACTTTATTTAAGAAGCACTCTTGGCAACAATATATTTTATTGATTATAACACTTTTTAAGCTATATTTTAGTAACACAAAATTATATAACTATCATTAAATCATGTCAAAGATTTATTTAATTAATTGATGTCACCAAACCTAAAAATTGTAGACATCATGTACTGCTTTTTTTTAATGAATTTTTGTTTACTTTTTACAAAGTATTTTAGTTTTTTTTTTTTTTTTTCGGCAATTAATTCCGTCTTAATACCGACGAAAAATGCGCATGTATATATTTTATTATTATTATTTATTTATTTTTTTAATTTTTACTAACGGAGACTAATTTAATCGTTAACCTTTTTTTATTATTTTTTTTACTTTTTTAAAAAAAAATTACCAATGAAAATTGATGTTGTCGGTAATTACTTAGGAATTTTTTCCGTCGGTAAATTATTTTTTGTTATTTTCTTTATTATTTAATTTTTTTACTGTTAGAACTTTTTTATCTGTCGATAAATTAATTTTATATTTTTATATATTTTTATTTTTACCAATTGAATATTTATTAGTCGATAAATTTATTTTATATATTTTTGATATTTTTAATATGTTGTGTCCTTTAATTTATAATATAATATAATTTTCCAACTATATACTATACAATATAAAACTTGATATATACAATGTATAATATAATTTAATATATATTATAAAATATAATCTTTATTATATAAAATATATTATATATACATATAATATATATATATATATGTGTGTGTGTGTGTGTGTGTGTGTTTGTGTGTATGTGTATAAATAAAACAAAGCAAAAGTTGTAATAAGAATCAACTTAGCTTAGTGACAAATTGCCACTTCCATACATAATAAAAGCCGTGGGTTCAAATCTACTTGGTGGCAAAAATAGTATTTCTACGAAGTGCTACAAAAAAGTGTTACATAAGATTCATATGTAACACTTTAGAAGTATTTTTTAAAGTGCTACAAATATAAAAATGTTACAAAAAAAGTGTTACATAAGATTTATATGTAACACTTTAGAAATATTGCTTCAAAGTGTTACCAATAGAAAACTTAATGTAACACTTAGAAAAAGTGTTACTAAAATCTAATAAAAGTGATACCTTTGACTATAGGTAAAGACGGCAAATCAGCCGCCATAAAAGTGCTACCTATTGTCTATAGTAATATTTTATGGCCATTAGGTAATATTTTTGAGTGTTACCTAATGTCATTTATGTTGTAGTGAAGTTTAATTAATATTAAATGTTTTTAAAATGATTTTGTTATTTCAATAAAACTAAGTAAGGATAACATGGTCATTGTTTTGAGTATATGATTATAAAATAATATTCTAAAAGCATAAAGGAGTAAACAATATTAATTAAAAGTATAAGGGGGTAAAGTGATACAATTGAGAGTACAAATGGGCAAAGTGATATTCAAGGAGAGTATAGAGGGATAAAATGAGATTTACCCTTATTTATTTCATCATAAATCTAAAAATTGTGTATTATATTGTAGATAATATTTTGTAAAAGTATACTATTAGTATTGAGTTTCTCATTATAAATGAATGACAATAAAATAATTTAAAAAATATATTATTTTAAATTTAACGATATTGATTGTGTATTAAAAAAATTAACCACTAAAACTAATATCTTTTCTATTTAACATAGTTTTTATTATTCAATAAAAAATTATTTTTTAAATAATATTTCACATCTTTATAAGAATGTAGTAGTATATATATTATGTAGTACACGTTTATTAATTTTAAATACTTTTAATTTTTTTTGCAATTTTATTAAAACTAATAGGTAAGGAAAAAATAGTCATTTTTTTATTATATGAATCCAAAATAATATTATAAAAGTATAAGCGGGTAAAGTGATACTAATTAAGAGTATACCAGGTAAAATGATACAATTAAAAGTACAAAATGGTAAAATGATAATTAAGAAGAGTATAAGGAGAAAAGTGCGATTTACCCTATTAAGTTTTCCTCAATAAAAACGAAGAAAAGAAATGGGAAATTATGTTGACCAGCGATAAGTATAAAAGGGAATCCCACGCCCCTTTGACTCATTTACTAAACTCTTTATTTATTTTGAAAATTAAATACTTGAGCCTTAGTTTAAGTTGATTGTTCATTTTGTTTTAAAATAATAAAAAAATTGACTGTATTTATTAGTTATATATTTGGATAAAAATTAAATGAATAGGGACATGTGACTTATACCCTCTTAATTATTCGACAATTATATATTTCGTTACAGCAATGAATTCGGACTTTTCCTCCAAAGATACTTTAAAATAATAATATGACAATGTTCCATGTGATAAAATTATATTGATGTATAAAAGAACGTCGTTTGTTTTAATATTTAATAAGCAACATTAATAAGATATTTATTGTACCCTATATATTTCATTTTCCATGTTTTTTCAATTTTACTATCAAAATATATTTTATAAAAATATTTTTAGACTAAACTGAAATAAATTCAACAAAGTTAGCAAGAAAAACCAATACCCCAATCCTCCTGTCTTCAACTTGGGGAAAGAGTGAAGACAACTCTAACATGCGCCATACCAACCAGAAAAGGTAAAAGGGTGATATAACGTCCGCTTCACTCAAATGACGCGCATCGTGGAGATTCGAATCTCCCTAATAACAGATTGAAGGAGGATTTGACCCATTGAATCATATATCCCACGAAGTTTAGGGGCGGGACAAAGATAAAGGTCCTTAGGGATTAGGTTCATCATTGGGAAAGAGTGAAGACAAACACATAATCCGTTGACTATCATTATTTTCTTGATTTCTTCCATCGCATTAAAACTTAAAAGGAATAGTTACAAAAGCTACCCCAAGTTTGGATTCATTACAAAAAGAACTTAGAAATTTTGAAAATTACAAAAACTCCTTAAAGTATGATATTATATTATACTTTACTAGGGATGTCGATGGTCTTTGGAGAGTCGGATATCTAAAGACCCGCCTTCTAGAATGGGACGGGGTAGGTCGAGCCCCTCGTCGGCCGGTGGGGCAAAAAGGTCGACCCATACCGATCCCATTAAATAAAATTAAATGAAAAAAATTGAAAAAGGAAAAAAATACACATTTATAAAAAATAATTTACAAAAGTTGTTACTATCAATTTATAGATGCTAGATAATATTAATATATAAAAATTATATTATAATATATATTTATATATTAAATATATTTAAACGAATAAGTTTGCCATCTTGGCGGGGCAAGCGACTGAGGGTGAAAGTGATAACCAAACTTGCCCGTCATGCCGTAGGTCACGGGGAGGGTGACCTAAACGGGGGACGGGTGCCGTGGTCGGGACAAAATTGTCATCCTTAAACTTTACCCCTTTCTTGAAAGCAAAAATATTTCAAACACCCCCTAACATTTGTAAAACTATTACAATTACCTCCTTACATTTAACACATAATCAAATCTCATTTTTTTTTTTTTTTAAATTCGTCTATGGAGTTTTTGTAATTAACTTAAACCTCAGAGGTGATTATTGTAATTATCTCAACTTAAAATTACAAACTTTCTCTCTCTTCTATCTTTGTTTTTCTTATAATGATCCCAAAATCCACGATAATATCGGAAAAATGCCAAACCAGGGTCCGCACAGCCCACCACCGCAATTTCTTTTATCTTTTTCATTTTTTTCGAGAGACAAAAAGTGTTGTGTATTGTAATAATTGCATATAGTGAGAGAGAGAGTGTGCTGTTTCACACACTTAAACATACAGAACACGCATTTACAGTGAGTCATAGTCAAAAAAGCCATTAACAGAAAGGAGCTTTATCAGAAGCTTCTTTTTTGTGCTTCAGATTTGCTCCAAAAGTACACAAGACTATCTTTGTTCAACTCTCTTTCAAAGGAAAAGAAGCCCATTTCTGATTCTTCACTTGGGTAATTTTCTAACAGGATATTAAGGCATATTCTTTTAAATTTTGAAGCTTTTTAACATAAATTTGACAAATAACTTCTACGCATGTAAGTATCTCTCTTTCTTCTTGAAATTATTGGGATTTTCAAGATTTGTGCTTCAGATGTTTTTTTTTTTTTTCTTCTGCTTAGTATGATTTTAATTGGGGAAATGAAGGTTGGTGCTTTTGTGCTTGATGTTCTTGAATTTATTGGGTGGGAACTGACATTGGTTTTATTCTTTTTCTTCAATCATTGTCATTAAGATTTGTGCTTTTATGTGTGTGTTAATTTTTGGATTTTTGTATTTAAATGTAAGGGGCAATATATAAGAGAAACTTGATTAATAAATTTTGTTCATTTATGTCACTGGAAAAAGTTGGGTAGTTGGATTGTTAATTTCTGAAAATAGAAGGATATTTGATAGTTGGTTTGTGTAATTTGTGGTTATATGTTTGATTTATTTATTGCAGGGTTGTTGAAGTGCCAAGATTCTTTATTACTCGATTTTCACCATTTATTTGTGTTATCCATTGTTGAAAATTTTGACTTTTTTGCCAAGAACATTGGATGAGTTACCTTATAAAGAATTGTGGGTATCATTTGTGGGTGATGAATGTTGAAAGTCAGTATAATTATGACTTGTTATTGTTCTATGTTGGGGAAATAATGGGCTCTTTTCTTGTGTGAATAATCAAAACATGGTTATGATCTCACAACTTGTCTTTGTGAAGGTATTTAACTGGGTGTCATTGAACTTCCTTGAGAACGGGAGTGTTTGCAAAAACTTTTGCTTTTAGAAGAAGTGATTTATTTTAGCACAAGTAAAAGCAATAGAGAATTAGAAGTCTGTATTGTTTGCAAATGGAATCATAAGTTGAAAATCTGAAGTCGAAAGTGTTTGGTGAAAAAGTTGTAAAGCACCCATCTTCCTCGCTTTTAGATTTCGATTAAATGAAGCAGAATCGAAGCAAAGTTGGCATTTACAAACATTAAAATGTGATTATTCTCAGCCAAAAGCTGAGAAAGACTTTTGTTTTTAGTGATTGCAAACAATCTGCTTAAGCACATGATGCCCCTGGTTAAACACTAGTCATCCTTCTTTCATCCTTTCATCCCCATTCATATGTTTATTATTAACTTCTACAAATTCTTTCTATATGGTGTCATGTTTCGCCCGCACGAGCCATAAAAACGTTTTAACATGTCAATGGAAACAGAGTTGCTACTTTTTGGATGATAGACTACGGGATGTGCTATGTTCAGTGGTAGCTCAGAAGCAGATTCTCACTTGCTACACATAATTTGATGTGATATTACTGGAGATGGACCTGCTTATTGGAGTCTTAGCTTTGGCGTGTTTAACTTCTTTTGTCGCACCTGATGCACAAGGTACTATTCTTATTGCATCTGTGAGTCATCTAATTAGTGGGTCATCTACAGTTGTCTTTTTAGTATCTAGAATCTGTTCTGTGGTGGATAATCATATCTTTCAAGAACACTTTTATTTTTTGGGGATACTTACAAAGACTACCCCTGAGGTTTGAGGTAATTAGAAAAAAATCCAGAGAAGTTTTAAAATTAAAAAAACAAACCCAATGTTTGATTCTGCTTTGAATGTAAGGGGGTAAGAGTATCTCCAAGAGAGTGCTCTATCTTCAATTTGGAGTAAAAATTTGCTCCAGCATTACACCAACACCAAAACTTGTGCCATTTTGAAGATGTGAACAATTTTGCTTTTTAAATAACGCAACAATGTAGCTGCGCTAAAAATTCCCTTTTCTTTTAAATAATGATTTTGGTGCATGGAAATATGTATTAAAATGGAATATTATGGAATATTCATTTTTAGTGCAGATTTTACTGCAAGCTGCTAGAGATGAAGTATTTTGCACTAAAATAGTACATAATATACGCTAAAATGGTGCAAATAAAATGGTGCAAACTGCTGTAGATGGTCTAACTATAATATTTTTACAAATGTAAAGAGGGTGTTGGAAATATGTTTTCTTATGAAGGGGGTAAAGTGTAATACAAAATCAAACCTCAAGGGATTTTTGTTATTTTCCAAAACCTCTGGGTTTTCTTATTATTAGCTCAAACCTCGGGCCTAGGGTGTAGTTTTTGTAATTATCCTTTCTTTTCCTTTTACCAGTAGGTAATTTCATTTGTCTTTTAGTTGGTGTATCACAGTTAGTTAATGGGATAACTCATTTTTGGGGACTCTTCAGGAGATGCACTGTATGCTTTGAAGACTTCACTTAATGCTTCCAGCAATCAGCTTACAGATTGGAATCAGGATCAAGTTAACCCGTGCACTTGGTCCAAAGTTATATGTGACGGCAGTAACAATGTAACAACAGTGTAAGAAATATTATTGCATTTATTTTTCTAAAAACTTTGTCTGTGTATAGCTTTCTTGAATTTCATATTCATTAATAGTAAGAATTCTCACATGAAACAGGACATTGTCTAACATGGGGTTTTCTGGAACCTTGTCACCAAGAATAGGGACCTTGAAGATGCTGAATACACTGTACGTATTGCGTACTTGTACCTGTATAATTGATTTGTTGTGCGAATGTTGTTTTTTGCATCTCTTTTTGCTTGAAATAATTTAACTGAAAATCCCTGCGTATGGAAACGATTGAGAGTTCTGATTTATATTCATATATTCAATCCTCTTTAGGAGTCCTGATAATTGTATTCGTCGTAATTTTGCTTTCCTCAATATTTTCCCTTTACTTTCTGCCTAATAATGTTCTAATAGTCATTGGAGTTTGCCCTGAAAGTACTTAATGATTATAATAACTGAATATTTTCTAGAATAGAATGAGGTTTAGCTGCCTATACCTCAAGGAGAACAGAAAAAGGTGCAATCAGTTATGAAAAGTGAGGATCTATAGGTGAAAACAGAAAAAAATTGTAACCTGTTGCCTCGATTTAGGGAGTGTTAAAGACTAAAAAAAGTGTTTCTCACCTTTTAGCTGAAAAAATCACTTTTTAGTGTTTGCAAATTCCAGCTTCAGCTTCAGCTTCTGTTTCATTTAATCAAAATCTAAAAGCAGGGAGAGGGGTGCTTTAGATTTTGATTTTGCTTCTGGTTTGACTTTTACACACACATAAAACACTTTTACAACTAATTCACCAAACAATCTCTCTTAACTTAATAAATTTTCAGTTTCTATTTGCAACCACTATCCACTTTTGATTCTCAACTACTTGCCGCTTCCATTGCAATAAATCACTTCCTCCATGACAAAAGTATTTGCAAACACTGCCTTACTTTCTGTTCTCAATAAACCCCGTCTTTATTAAAATTTGACTATCAAGAGTCCCAATGTAGATGTTTTTACCAACTGCTAGATATGATTTAGGTGCTCCAAGAGACCAAATAATAATTGTCTCGGTGCTGAGTGTGAATTGGTTAATTTGCTCAATTGTTAGATTGTCATTCCTGGAAGAAATCTTCATGTCTATTTGTCTAATGAGAAACCTTGAAAGTTAGATGCCCCTTCGCTCTGCATGAGAAAATGTTTCATTAGAATCTTTTCTTTTAATGCAGCCAGCTACAGGGAAATGGCATAACTGGTAAAATACCTGAAGAGTTAGGAAATTTGACGAGCTTGACGATGTTGGATTTGGAAAATAATCATTTGAATGGAGAAATACCGTCTTCCCTAGGCAATCTCAAGAGACTCACTTTTTTGTAAGCACGTTTTAAGGGCTTCATTGCCTTTTAATTTTTCGTTTCTGCTGTCAAAAGTAAGATGTGCTAAGTTTTGCATCGGCAGGATTTTAAGTCAAAACAATCTCTCTGGATCAATTCCCGAATCACTTTCAAGTCTATCAAACTTGGTTAACTTGTAAGTGACTTATCTTGTATATTGCACTCCATCATGACAAATATCTCAAGCTTTCTAACTATCAGCTTATTTAATTTTGGGATAATTACAAAACCACCCCGAGGTTTGAGCTAATAGCAGATAAATCCAGTGGTTTCTGAAAATTACAAAAGTCCCTTTGAGGTTTGATTTTGTACACTTTGCCCCCTTTATAAGCAAAATATTTCAAACACCCCTTTACTTTTGTAAAAGTATTACAGCGACCCCCTTACAATTAAGACTAAATCAAACCTCAGCTTTTTTTTTTTTTTTTTTTTTTTTTTTTGTAATTGCCCCAAACCTCAGGTGTAGTTTTTGTAATTATCGCTTTAATTTTTGTTTACATGGCATTTACTAAACTTGTTTTGCAGACAGCTTGCTTCTAACAGTCTAAGTGGCAACATACCTGAGCAGCTATTCCAGATATCCAAGTATAAGTATGGAATTATTCCTTCTCTATAATTGTGTGTTTTGGTAAACGAAAATGCTCGCATGGGTTTTTGGGCTTACTTATATATTTGCGTGATGTATGAATACCACCTTCATCGATTGAGATTAAGTTGCTTCTTAGTTTTTCAGGGAACCAACTGAATTGTGGCATCAGTTCTGCTCACAGTTGTGTATCCGACAATGGAGCCTGGAGGTATATCACATTGCATCAGTTTGTGCTGTGTCTATAGATGAAAAAGTGGTGGTTGTTGACTACAAACTTGTTTGGGGTGTTTCTTCTTGGATAAATTAAAGGGATAATTAGAAAACTATCTCTGAGGTTTGGGTTAATTACAAAACACCCCGTGAGGTTTGATTCTGTGTTACACTTTATCCCCTTCATAAGCAAAAACATTTCAATTGCAATTACTTCCTTACATTTAACACAAAATCAAACCTCAAGAATTCTGGAAGCTTGAATTAAAATAGGATGGGAGAATTACCTCTTATGAACGATTACAAAAGTAGAAAGAAAAATTGAACATTTACACACATGAATTAAGCCTATTCTCCCCTCAGCTGGGGAATGCCTATTATACAGAGTTAAACCCTCAGCAACTGTTTTATTATCTAACTAATCCTTCAACAACTCCAACTAACTTTCTGATATGACTAATTTTCTGAATATAGAAGTTACTCTAGGAATCTGGAAACAATTAGGAAGAAGTTGTTTCGAGATGAAGCCTAGAATTGCAATTAAGAGAGAAAGAGAGAAAAGACAAACATTTCATTGATCTCTAATATTCTTCTCCCTTGAATACAAGCTATATTTATACAATTGAGCTAACACTGATGATACAATAACCATTTTTTGTTGAAATGTAGTTATTCTGTTATAACCGACTGACTCCCCAACTAACTAACTGTCATACCCAACTAACTAACTGGCATTCTGCATCTATTTTTATTCTTCTATTTCCTGCATGTAACAATTCTTCCCCGATGAAAAGGTCATTGTCCTCAAGGACCAAAATGCGGAAAATGCTGTTTGAACTCAATTAGATCTTCCCAAGAATTCTCTTCCTCCGAAGCATTGAACCATTTGACAAGAACTTGGGTAGGTGGTTTATTGTTTTTCTTCACCAAGCGACGATCCACAATAGCTTCTGGTTCTAAAAGAATATGACCGTGGGATGTGAGAGCAACTGGTAAATGTGGAGCACAAGGAGTAAGCCCTTGTTTCTTCTTGAGTTTGCTGACATGAAAAGTGGCATGAATCTTAACATCAGCTGGTAAATCCAATTTGTATGCGACGACAACCACCCTCTGCAATACCTTGGACGGTCCAAAATATCGTGGTGCTAGTTTCTGATAGGAATGTGCCCTTAGGGACAACTGTCTGGGTGAAGTTTAACATACACCCAATCCCCCCACCGCTAACGTTCTTTCCGACCGCCCTTTATCCGCCTGCACCTTCATCCGATTCTGAGCTTGGTATAAATGTTGCTTGATCACTCTGAGAATTGCTTCCCTATGTTGCAGACTCCTGTCCAAACTATCCACAGAGGATTCCAGCGGGGTGTATTGAATGGAGTGTGGCGGAGGTTGACCATACACCACCTCATAAGGAGAGGTTTTGAGAGCTGAATGATAACTGGTGTTATACCACCATTCAGCCAGGGGTAACCCAGGGGTAACCAGTAGACCCATTCTCTTGGTCTGTCACAAGTCATGCATCGCAAATAGTTCTCCAAAATCGATTGACTACCTCCTTTTGGCCATCCGTCTGAGGATGGTACGCTGTAGAAGTATGCAATTGAACCTTCTGTAATTTGAAAAACTCCCGCCACAAATTCCGCCAAAATTTGCTGATGAAAATTGGATCTCTATCACTGATAATAACTGAGGGCATGCGATGAAGCTTGAAGATGTTATCCATAAACACTTGAGCAATATTAAGTGTTGTAAACGGGTGTCGAAGAGCGATAAAATGAGCAGATTTGCTCAAACGATCTACAACTACCAAGATGAAATCCTTTCCTCCAGATAAGGGCAACCCTTCCACAAAATCCATAGAAATTTCACTCCAAATTCGATTAGGAATAGGGAGTGGCTGAAGTAATCCTGGGGAAGCCACATTCTCTCCTTTACACCTTTGGCAAGTATGACATTCCTTGATGAATTTATGCACATCATTCTTCATTTTCTTCCAGTATAGAGTTTGCGGCAATCTGTGGACTGTAGAATGAATTCCAGAGTGTCCACGCACGACACTAGTGTGATAAGAATAGGATCATCGCCGACCACTAATTTTCCCTTGTTAAAACTCCATTCTGCAACATATACTTTGGTTTGCCATTAGGTGTGTGGGTAAGATCCGCAATAATTTTTTCAATCGATTATCCCCTTGGCAACTGAGTTGGATCCTGTCCAGCACTGAATGATTTAGGGTATGTATAGCTTGAAGCTGACCTTCTCCTTTTTCTGAAACATGAGAAACTTTTGATAAAGCATCTGCCACAATGTTATCACTACCCTTCTTGTACGTAATTGTGTAACCATATCCCATCAGCTTGGCCAACCATTTCGGTTGACTAGGAGTAGAAAGCCTTTGGTTTAATAAGTATTTGAGGCTGTGGTGGTCCGTTTTGATAGAAAAGTGTCTTCCAATCAAATATGGTCTCCATTTAAGTACAACCGTAACAATAGCTAGCATTTCCTTCTCATACACAAACATAGCTAAGTGTTTGGAGTTAAGAGCTTTACTCATAAAAGCAATAGGCTTTCCTCTCTGTGACAAAACATCCCTAATACCATTTCCTGATGCATATGTTTCTATAATAAATTTTTGAGTGAAATCCGGAAGAGCAAGGACTGGTGCTTGTGTCATAGCCTCTTTCAACTGAATGAAAGCAATATCCGCATCTCAGGACCACATAAAATTATTCTTCTTGAGTAACTCAGTTAACGGCTGAGCTATTTTTCCATAATTTATGATAAATCGTCTATAATAACTTGTGAGGCCCAAGAACCCTCTCAACTCTTTAAGATTCTGGGGTACTGGCCATGTTTTCATAGCTTGGACCTTGACAAGATCAGCTGCTACTCCTGAAGGGGTGATTATATGGCCAAGGTACTCAATCTGATCACTGCCAAATGTACACTTGCTCTTTTTCAAAATAGCTGGTGTGCTCTTGGAATCTGTAATGTCTCTCCCAAATGATGTAGATGTGATGACCAGGTAGGACTGTATATAAGAATATCATCGAAAAACACCAATATAAATTTCCTCAAAAATGGTTGAAATATTTTGTTCATAAGACTTTGAAAAGTAGAGGGGGCATTGGTTAGGCCAAACGGCATCACTAGAAATTCAAAATGGCCATGATGTGTTCTAAAAGTTGTTTTAAAAATATCTTGCTCCTTCATTCTGATTTGATGGTAACCCGATCTGAGATCCAGTTTAGAGAACACTTTTGCTCCATGCAACTCATCTAACAACTCTTCAATTACTGGTATAGGGAATTTGTCCTTGACTGTATGCTTATTAAGCTCCCTGTAATCAATGCACATCCTCCATGTGCCATCTTTCTTTTTGACCAATACCACTGGGGAAGAAAAGGGGCTGGTGCTCTCCCTTATAACTCCAGATTTTAACATATCACTTACCAATTTTTCTATCTCATTTTTCTGCTCTGTAGGGTCTCACACTAATTGCATCAGTGCCATCCTTCAATTGAATTCCATGATCATGATACCTTCGAGGTGGTAATGACTGTGGTTCTTCAAATAAATCAGAATATTCCTCCAACAATTTACTAGTTCACCTTGATTGTCCTCCTGCGGCTTCATAGGTTCAAGTGAACAAAGTGTAGCTCCTTCATGTTTAATTTTCCGTAATACCCCTGCATACAGTAATGCCACCTGGGAAGGATTTCGCAGCAGTTTATTAGCTTTCTTATTAGACATCAATTTAAGAGTGTTTGGTTGTTTTCCCCTTAAACACACCTTCTTCCCTTCAATCTTAAACTCCATTGTTAACTGACTAAAGTTCCAGTTAATGTTTCCCAGAGTGATTAACCATTGAACTCCCAAAACCACTTCACAACCCCCTAAGGGTAACACCATTATATTTGTGCTAAATTGTACCCCCTGCATCCTCCATTGGAATTTTTACACACAAATGTGTTTTGAATCTTGCTACCATCTGCCACTATCACAGGGAATGGTTTAGTGGGTTCCAATTTACATCCCAATCTCTTTGCCATGTTTAAATCCAGAAAATTATGAGTACTCCCTGTGTCAATTAGAATATGGATGGCCTTTCCTTTTGATGAACCTGTTACTCTCATGGTTCAGACACGTGTGAATTGACAATGTTACCTTCTCCTCTGTCTTCATGCTCTCTTCTTGGTTTTCTTCACAGTTATTAACTTCCTCAATTCCTTCTTCTTCTTGCTCCATAACCTCCATTATATACAATTGCTTTTTCTTAGTGCACTGATGATCTATAGTGAATTTCTCATCACACCAGAAAAAAGACCTTTAGCCCTTTCCTCATCTAGCTCCTGACTACTCATTCTTCTTGATGGGATTATTGGTGATCTTTGATTAGGAATACTCACCCTACCTGATGCAAAATTGTTACCACTTTTCTGATTCCAATTGCTGCTGGTATTATTTGGTTTGATTGGCTACCCCAAAATTCTTTGAAACCGTAGTGTTTGAACTGAAACTCATAGTAGGCATACTCCTCCTTCCACCCAAACTATTAGCTTGTTCCTGTAATTTAGCTAAACTAATAGCTTCCTGAAGGCTTTTTGGCTTGAACATTCTAACATGTACATCTATATCACTCCTCATTCCCCCAATAGACAACTAATAGCGTACGGTTCAGGCAATTCAATGCAATTTAACAATTCATCAAACTTATCTAGATAATCTTGTATTGTCCCTGTTTGTCTTAAATTCATAAGCTCTGACACTGGATCTTCATAAAGTAAGGAACCAAACCTGTCATTGAGTGCTCTCACATATTCTTCCCAATTAGGAATTATCCCTTGCTTTCATATACATCTGATGCCACTGTAAAGCCCTCCCTTCCAAATGTACTGCTGCTAATTTCACCTTGGCTTTAGAGGGAGTGTCATCGACTTCAAAAAACTGCTCACACCTGTAAACCCATCCGCGAAGATCTTCCCGTTGAATTTAGGAAACTCAATTCTTGCACATTTAGTAGATATCTGATATTCATGATTCCACCCATTGCCCGTTCGATATTCATGTGATTCTCCACCCAATTCTACCGATGCATTGTTTCCCCCGTTGTTCGGAAGGTTAGTTGCCATGGCTGTAATTAATGCTCTCAGTTCCTCCATATTTTTTTATGATTTTTCTGAATTTGCACGCAAATGCTCCCTCAAATCATCCACGTCTTTGTGAAGCTCCATCAATCTCGTTCCTTCTGCCATTTTCTCCGCCGCCAAAGATCGACGGCTTTGATACCAGTTGATATGACTAATTTTCTGAATATAGAAGTTACTCTAGGAATCTGGAAACAATTAGGAAGAAGTTGTTTCGAGATGAAGCCTAGAATTGCAATTAAGAGAGAAAGAGAGAAAAGACAAACATTTCATTGATCTCTGATATTCTTCTCCCTTGAATACAAGCTATATTTATACAATTGAGCTAACACTGATGATACAATAACCGTTTTCTGTTGAAATGTAGTTATTCTGTTATAACCGACTGACTCCCCCAACTAACTGTCATACCCAACTAACTAACTGTCATTTTGCTTCTATTTTTATTCTTCTAATTCCTGCATGTAACACTTTCAACTAACGGCTGAACCTGGAACTAGTTTGCAACTGTAAAAACGTGTGTGTTAATAATATTCCGCTTATTCCATTCTTCAAGTGAAACCCCGACTTTGTTCTCATGGCAACTTTCTAATTTTGTCTCTTTATTTTTGGTTCATATCAACTACCCACCCCTTAAAGAGTCTTTGTCCTCAAGGACTGAAATGAGGAAATTGCTTCTGAAGTTCCTCCAAATCCTCCCACGAATATTCTTCAACAGGAGCATTAAACCATTTGACGAGCACCTGAGCAGCTGGCCTGTTATTCTCTTTTAACAAACGACCATCCAAAATCTTTTCTGGCTCCAAAACAACCTGTCCATGTGAGATTAAAGATGTTTGAAGGTAAGGAGTGCAATGATCAGACCCATGTTTCTTCTTGAGTTTACTAACATGAAAGTAGCATGAATCTTGGCCTCCGCTGGTAAATCTAACAGGTAAGCTACTGGATCAACCCTTTGCAAATTTCGGGAGGTGGTTGAGGTGGTGCAATTGGTATTTTCAGACACTCCACCCAAGCATTAGCCAAATTCGAAAATAGTCCTGGACCTTGACTGGTTCAACTAAACTAATATTGGTAAAAATGAACCCCAATTCCTTTTTTCAAAATCATCCAGCCATGACATCTCGAATATCTTGAACAGAACCTGATGCTCCATAGTAACCTTATTGACATTCTCTTCATAAAACCTTGAGGATTACAGTGTAGTATCTTTCGCGGCCACGAAGCATACGATTGTCAGCTTTGTTTTCCCTTAACTCCTTTTCAGGCATTTGAACAAACACCTTTGTTTCTTGGATTTGAATCACATCTTCTTTAGTGACCAACTCATTCGTGCAGTTTTCAGTTTCATTCTCCACTGAACTTCTCTCAGACATTTCAATGGACACCATTGGTTCTTGAATTTCAGTCATATTGTTTCCACTACATTCCGGCAAATTTTCTTCACTAGACAAATCAGTAGGTATATCCACATTGATAACATCAACCTTCAAAATCTTTGAGGCTAACTAAATTGGGACTTACCAACATGATGATTCCCATTTTGAAAACCAAATGAATCATCTGTCGAAGTTCTTCAAAAGACTGATCCATTCTTTTTGAGGTTTCTTGAAATAATTCCTTAAGCTCCTTGACATAGTCACACAATATATCAATTTCCTCTTTCATTCCTGGACCGAGTCGAGGATCCAAGGCTCTGAAACCAATTGATAAGCGCAAAAACAATTATAGAAGGTAAAAGAGAATTCTGGAAGCTTGAATTAAAATAGGATTCGAGAATTACCTCTTATGAACGATTACAAAAGTAGAAAGGAAAATTGAACATTTACACACATGAATTAAGCCTATCCTCCTCTCAGCTGGGGAATGCCGATTATACAGAGTTAAACCCTCAGTAACTGTTTATTATCTAACTAATCCTTCAACTAACTCCAACTAACTTTCAACTAACGGCTAAACTGGAACTAGTTGGCAACTGTAAAACGCGCGTGTGTTAACAACATTCCGCTTATTCCATTCTTCAAGTGAAAACCCGACTTCGCATGGCCACTTTCAAATTTTGTCTCTTTATTTTTGGTTCATGTCATGTTTTGTTTGTAGTTAGGCTAAACTTCAAGGTTAGTATTTGTAATTATCCCAAATATTTGATAGTAGAAGTTAAGGTGGAAGATAGTTAAGTTGTTGAATCATCTTGACAGGTCGTTCGAGTAAGTCAAAGACCGGCATGGTAATCGGGATTGTTGGGGCTCTTCTAGTTATTCTTCTTCTTGGAGCTTTTCTCTTGTTATTTATGTGGAAGGGTAGGCATAAAGGCTATAGGCGTGAAGTTTTCGTCGATGTTGCAGGTTTGTTCTTATTTTAGTTGAATACGACTGCCATAACGCACTCTGAATATTTTGCTCTCAATTTACTGTCTCCTGCTCAAATGTTGTGAATGATAATTACATTTATTAAAATATAATAATATATGGGATGTAAACTGTTTTGTTTTATCATAAATAATTTTAAATACTTTTATCTTTTTAAGTATGAAATTCCTGAAGTGTTTTTTTTATTTTTCTTTAATTTTTATATATAAATGTTTAAAAATTTAGAATTTTTTAAAACTTGTAAAATATTTTATTTTATTATTTCCTACAAAATAAATTGTTTTCCAAATTATATGCCACGTATATTGCTAAGTAAACACCGTGTCACCAAATTCTATCCAAATAAGCATTAATTTTGCCACTTCAGCATTTTAGGATTACGATATCCCCAGAATTCAAAAATAAGACCAAATGTGCAACTTTTTAAAAGTTAGTGGTTTTCAAACGCCACCCCTAAAACATAGAGGACCATAAGTGTATTTACGCTAACTTTAAGGACCAAAAGTGCAATTTTTTCCTTACAAATACCCCCTGAGGTTTGTATTACCTAGCAAATACCACCTCGTGAGGCTTCTTGATGGTGCAATTTTGTAAGCTAAAAACAAATGCCACGGATATTTGTAATTTTAATAGATAACTGGGGTTTTTTAATTAGGCTAAACCTCTGGGGTACGTTTTGTAATTTACCCTAAAATCATACATATTCACATTTCCCAAAGTAGTTTAACCCAAGTACTCTTCACAACACCCTTGAACAAAAAAATAATAAACTGCTTTAGTTCTGATGCTTGGTTTGTTGAAAACTTAAACTGATCATGTTCAGGTGAAGTTGACCGGAGAATTGAATTTGGTCAATTAAGGAGATTCGCATGGAGAGAACTGCAGCTTGCTACAGACAGTTTCAGTGAAAAAAATGTCCTCGGACAGGGAGGTTTCGGAAAGGTTTATAAAGGAGTGCTTGCTGATAACACGAAGGTTGCGGTCAAACGTTTGACTGATTTTGAGAGTCCTGGTGGAGATACAGCATTCCAGCGCGAAGTTGAGATGATAAGTGTGGCTGTTCACAGAAATCTTTTACGACTAATTGGCTTTTGCACCACACCAACTGAACGCCTTTTGGTTTACCCTTTTATGCAAAACTTGAGTGTTGCCTCTCGTCTGCGAGGTATTACATTATTTGTCAGGATAATTAGAAAAAGTACCCTTGAGGTTTGACCTAATTACAAAAAAAATCCAGCCAACTTTCAAAATTACAAAAAGTACCATTGAGGTTTGATTCAGTGTTAAAATTATGGGGACTAACTGCAATATTTTTTTCTATAAATATGAGGGGGATTTTGAAATGTGTTTTTACTTATGAAGGAGGTAAATGTTAGGCATACTAAAATCTCAGAGGTATTTTTTGTAATTTTGAAAGTTAGCTGTGTTTTTACTTTGTAACTAGATCAAATCTCAAGGGTAAATTTTGTACTTAATCCTTATTGTATCAAAGTTTGTTAGTGTATCTTCATTGAGGTTAATTACAAATACTACGAGGTTAAGTCAAATTACAAAACCAACCCAGTTATTTTTAAAATTTTACAAATACTTCCTCTGAACATATGTTTCTATATTACAAACCTATTGAAAGGGATATTTGTAAAACAAACACAAACCTCAAGGCTCAAGGGGGTATTTGTAAAACCTCAAGGGGGTACGTGTAATTTTAAAACATGATTCTTTTGTAACTACGTTAAATCTCAGGAGTAGTGTATGTAATTATCCCTTATTTATTGGGGACATGTGCCATGCTTTCTTTGCTAGTACATGTTAACTGAGAACTATATACTGTGTAGCATATTTTATCTCGATTTGCGCTTGTATATAGGTTGTTGTGATTGCTTCAGATCTTTTGCGATCGTATGTCCGTTTGATGTAGAAGCACAATATTCTTATTCTGTCGATTTATTTTGGTTATCCAAACAGAGCTTAAACCTGGGGAGCCTGTTTTGGATTGGCCTACAAGAAAACGGGTGGCAATAGGCCACGCACGTGGATTAGAGTACCTCCATGAACATTGTAACCCTAAAATCATTCACAGAGATGTTAAAGCTGCAAACGTCTTGCTGGATGAAGATTTTGAAGCTGTGGTTGGTGATTTTGGCTTGGCAAAATTGGTTGATGTGAGAAAAACTAATGTTACAACTCAAGTTCGTGGGACGATGGGTCACATAGCTCCTGAATACTTGTCCACTGGAAAATCATCGGAAAAGACAGATGTTTTCGGATATGGCATCTTGCTTTTAGAGATTGTGACCGGCCAACGAGCTATAGACTTTCGCGATTGGAAGAAGAAGATGATGTGTTGCTGCTTGACCATGTAAGTTACCACTATTTATTGTTTCTGTATTTGGGTAAATTGCAATTTTAGTCCCAGAATCGTAGGGGTGTGACAAAATTGGTCATTTATAAATTAAGTGTGGCAAAATTACCATGTATCTCTGAAAAAGTCTTGGATTTAGTCCTTATTTCGCCAGGGCGAAAAAGTCAATTGCCAGGAAAATCTCACGTGAGTTGCATGTGAAAGCAAACAATTGTAGATTTCTCGAATATCCGACAAAAAAATAGGATTTTTGGTAATGTGGGTCTTTGGAGAACTGTTGGGAAAATCCCAATATTTGACCATAAACGCCAAATATCTTAAATTTTGTCGGAGATTCAAAATCCCTCGATTTATTTGCATTTACGTGCAATTTACACGAGATTTTCAAGCGTTTTGAATTTTTTTGGCAAACAGAGGACTAAATCTAAGAGTTTGCCAAAGCTACGGGGTGATTTTGCCAAATGAAATTTAAGAAGGATCACTTTGCTACCTCTCAAAGATATCAATGGACTTAATTGATCATGCTTGAATGCTTGCATTTTCTTTTGTATGTCCGAAATAACACTTTTTATTTTTGAAAATATTACTTTTCTAAAGTACTCTTACTCACTCGAGCACATGCGATGACTTATGGTGATACTCATCTTGTACTTATGAGGTTTAGCAATAGTTGTTTGATAATCTCACTTCTATAGTAATCAAACTTTAGATGCGTGAATATGGTGTATTTCGTTGTGCTTTTAAATTAGTCACAATTTCATCTTTGAAAAGATCATTAACTTATCTCAAACAGATTAAAGTTCAAATGAAGGAAGCAACAATTGCATGAGTTGAAATCACATTGTTATTGCGTGTCATGTTTATTTGGTTCTTCACCCCATCGTTAAAGAATGCACTTTGACTCGTACAAGCACGATCTCTCGCTTTGGGGTACTTTTTGCGCGTAGTGTATGTTGTGTACTTTTCGCAACTATGATATTTAATTTGGAAGGTGTTAGGATCCGGATCAAACATTCATATATATTGGTTATTTTGGTAGACTAAAAGATGCTTTTCATTTGAATCGGAATCATATTTGAAGTTCACTTGTGTTGCATTTGAATGGAAAGATTTGAAGCTAAGGATTCCAAATCCTTAATAATAAATTCCGTTGTGCTTGTTTGAGTAATCTCATAATTCAACGGATTTCAAATCCTTAGCTCCTATTTTGAGCTTTAATTGAGCCATTACAATGGATTTCAAATCTATGTTATATATAGTCATTTGGAATCCCTTCCCACGAATTCTCTCTTCAAATCCAAATTCTTCCATCCAAATGCAACCTTGGTGAATTTCCAAAACAGTTCCATTTAAAATAGGAAAAAAAAAAAAGTGTTTGTTTTTCTTAGGTTGCGTTTGAATGAAATAATTTGGATTAAGGAGAGATTGGGGAGAAAGATTTCAAATGAGTCCATAAAAAATATGTATTCGAGATCCACCACAATTACTCAAAAAATTGCTCAAATAAGAATTTTGAGGATTTGAAATTCATTGTATAATGAGGTAATCTAAACAAACATTGATTTGTGACTACGGATTTAAAATCCTTAACTTCAAATCCATCAATCCAAATGAAACCTTAGTTTACGTGACTATGCATGAGTCGGTATACAAAATAATGCGTAAATTTTCTTGTCATCATATTCCTCTAGCTCTTTGTCATATTAATAAGCACTTTGTGTATCAAAAACTTATTAAATGTGAATATATCCTTTAATACAACTTGATTTTTGAGAATAATAGTAAGTATTTTTAATTTCTACATATTTCCAACTCCTTTGAAAGCCTTACAAATTATAATCCCATGTTAAAGGTCAAGAAAGCGCAAAGGGAGAAAAAACTCGACGCCATTGTGGACCGAAACTTAAACAGAGACTACAACATTCACGAGGTGGAGATGATGATTCGTGTCGCGCTACTCGCACTCAATCATCGCCAGAGGAACGTCCGACAATGTCGAGGTTGTTCGAATCTTTGGAAGGAGAAGGGCTCGCGGAGAGGTGGGAGGAGTGGCGGAATGTCGAGGTTACAAGGAGACAAGAATACGAAAGGTTACGAGAGAAGATTCGATTGGGGTGAAGATTCGATTCATAATCGAGGATGCTATCGAATTGTCGGGGCGGACGATGAGGTATTGAGCGAACGAACGAGTGTGAGTCTTTTCTTGTAGTAGGTGGGATGATTAATGAAGCATAGTTTTTGTTCCATATTACAGATAATTTCAAAAAGCCCCTTGTGGTTGGCTAATTACAAAGAAACTCAGAGGTTTTTAAAATTACAAAAACCTCTTGAGGTTGTGATTCCGTTTTTACATTTTTCCTTGGCTAGCAAAATACATTCCAACAACCTCCCGAATTTTATAAAAATATTATAGTTAGCCCTTTAAATTTGATACAAAATCAAAGTTGAAGGTTTTGTTTTTTTTTGTAATTTTGAGAAACACGGGTTTTATTTTTTTGGTAATTAGCCCAAACCTCGGGGGTATTTTGTAATTTTCCCTCCATATCATAGCAGTTATATGTTTTCATACTTGTGGTTTCTTTGTGTCCTTGTAATTTCATTAGGTTGTATAATTGTGTCCTATTATAGTATTATTGCATTGAAGGTGAAATGGGCGTTTTTACGTGTCCGACCTGGGTGTGCTAAAGGTTTTCCATGTGTAATATTCTGTTTGGAAATGGCTGGAAAAGTTTGGACCTTTGTTGAATTTGTACTTGTCAACCGATTAGTTCACATTCTCATAAATAATATTTGGTCATTTTATATTGTGGCCTGTCATCTGTTTTGTAAGGATAAATCGAAATTTCAGATTGGTTTTCTTAATAATATAGTATTTTGAAACGGAGGAGATATGCGTTCAAGTGCGGGAGTGATTGTTTGATCTATCGTTTCGCTCCTCTCCACTTCTCTCCATTTTTGGAGAAGATATTGTGAAAAATTTATTTGGTAAAATAACAATGAATTTTGAGATCACGTGATTGAATATATAATGAAAAGATGTGATGATCTTTTTAGGAAATTAGTGATTAGCGCGAATGGTGATTGAAAAAACATGAGAGAGTGAATAGTGTACTTGGATGTAATTGTGTAATCATCATGGTTGATGTAATGTTTTTCGGTTAAATTATAATTGGATGTGGTTAGTGATTAGAAAATGGAGAATGAGTTAATAGTTTTTCTTTAAATAATTTTATAAGCAATTGCATGTTGAGACAAACAAAGTTTCTGAGTGGAAAATTTGTTAATCTTTTTAACTATGAAGGTAGCGATTGGATATGAATTAAAATCAGAAATTTTCACCTAGTGAGAGAAAATAAAAGGGACCACATGATTATCTATATCAATACTATTTATAAAAACTCATATGGGACCGTCTTACGGGTTTTAATCCGTAAGATGGTTCCTATTTTGATTCGCGGATCCTCGTTGACTAGGTCATGGCGGGTCAACAACATCTCCTCTTTTTTTCCTGTTTTTCTTCCTCAGTTAAAGTATTGAGAAAAAGTATCGGTTATTTTAGATAAAGTATCATATTTTTTAATATAGCCACAAATTATGATTACATTACATTGAAGGACAAATAAATATATCGAGTTAAAGTAACACATTTATGAGTAAAAATATATATTTTTGAGACAAAATATTATGTTTTAAGAGTAAAAATATCTGTTTTTTTAAATAAAGTATTACATCTTTTAATAATAAATATAAAGAAAGATGAATAATAAATATGATAGATTTAAAGTAATACTTTTATAAGTAAAAGTATTTGTTTTTTGAGATAATAACATATTTTTTAATATAGTCACATTATGAATATATTACAATCAATATATATATATATATATATATATATATATAACAGAGTTAAAGTAATACATTTATACGTTAAAATATCTATTTTTTGAAATAAAGTGTCATGTTTTTTAATATAGTCACAAATTAGAAATGAAGGAAGAAGGAAAAATAAAAAATAAATATGATATAGTTGAAGTAACACTTTTATAAGTAAAAGTATCCGTTTGTTGAGATAAAATATCGATTTCTTAATACGATTACAAACTAGGAACAAAAAAGAGAAAAATAAAAAATAAATATGATGTAGTTAAAGTAACACTTTTATAAGTATCCATTTATTGAGATAATGTATCATATTTTTTAATAGACTTGGGTTCGATTCTTAGCCTTTACATTTTTAGGCATTTTTATTTTTTTAATTACGGGCGTATTTATGAATGAGTTTATATACATTGTTATACGATATTACACAATAAGCACTACTGTTGCAATGGTAGAACACCACCTTAAGCATATCAAGGTCGCGGGTTCAATTCCCCTGTGGAGCGCTGAAGTAATTTTTTTTTCAATAACAGGTGCTGTAGGCGGGTGGGCTGGGCGGTAGGCGGGTGGGATCCGTCTTACGAAATAGGATTATAGATGAAAGCTACATACTTTAGATAATTCCATCCCAAAATGTATTAATTACTTTGACATCAATCAAAAGAAATCTCTTGTTTTGCCATTAATCCAAGACAAAACATATGACTTCTTTTAACATCTTAAGAAAAGAACATGGATTGCTCAAAATTCAAGTCACCAATTTTAATACATAGTATAAGATAAGAAAATTAATATTAAAAATGAAATCATACAAGGTCAAATTGAGGTCCTAAAACATTAAAATTTAGGGCTTTAGATTTAACTTTGGCCACAAATGGGTATATCAATGTTTCATTTTATGTGAATACAAAATTATTGATTGTAACTAATCGGAATTATACCTAATTGTTTGTCTTGAAAAACATCTACATTAGAGAATCAATTGGTTGTCTAGTGGTATGATGTTTGTAAAATTCAGGCATGTGTCTGGGTTGGATTCCCATTTGACTCCCACCCTCTCAAGATTTGTATTAAAAAAACCTTGAGAAAATTACCCAAAATACCATCTTTTTTTAAAAAAAGACAAAAATACCACACTATCACAAATCTACCCGACCCGCTCCTAACCTTCCCAAATATACCCGCCCAGTTACGTTCCTTTTCAGTTTTTTACCCCCTCCAGTTTCTTAACCTAGGTAATGCAATTTCTTACTGATTTTCCATACTCTTTCCATACTCGATTTCGCGCGCGTTTTTTTTGCGATTCTTCAGTCGTTCGTGGCCACGTTCTCCACCATTGTTTCGGTTCACTGTTCGAGCTTCATCACTTTCTCTCAGACCGTTAATTTGTTTTTCAAACCTCTGGTATTCGTATTATTTTAATGGCTCCTAAAATGCTCCTTAAAACTCTCCTCATAAGAGAATTTTGAGAAGTTCTTCGAAGGTATCAGCAGATTCCTCGAAAAAGAGGAAAGTTCAAAAGGTTGCTGCTGGTTCTATGGCTTCTAAGAAGAGGAAAGTAGAAATTTTTTTTGAGGAAGAAGCGGTTCTGGATGTTAAATCGCCTTCCAAAGGTGTGAAATCGAATGTTGGTGTTAAAGCTGCTGGGAAGAAGAAGGTTTTCTTTGAAGAAACCGATGTTGCTGAGGTATGAGTTTTGTGTATTTTGATTTGTACTCTTTTGTTTGTTTCGATGTTGTTTCTTATTTGTTTCTTATTTGTTTCCGTTATGTTTCATTTGTTCTTTTATGTATTTAAGTTGAAGTGATTGTTGATTTTGTGTTTCTTTTATGTTTCTGTTTTGTTTCATTGTTGTTTCTAGGGTTTCAAGTATGTTCTTGACCTCCGACCGGGTTCGATCTTTCGAGTAAAATCGCTTTCTCCTTTGATGTTATTAAGAATATTAAGAAAACCTTAATCGACACAACCAATCGAGGCATTTAAGAATACATGTTTTGGATATTTCCTGGACATGAAAGAAGTTGATTTCAGAATCGCCTTGTCCATTCTCTATTGAAACGTCAAGTCGTCCACTCGGGAGAAGGACAAAATTGTTGTGTCGTGGGTGGGAAGTTGTTGCGGTTTGGGTTGGGGAGTTTACTATTGTGGATCGGGTTTGAATTGTGTTGGTGTTAGGCCTTCGTTGTCGGGGATGTTTGAGCTCGATTATATTTAAGTATTTTGCTAGTAGAAACAAGTTTAATAGCAATCGATCGAGGAATATTTTTTATGCGTGTTTGGGGTGATGAGGATTTAGGCACGCCCAAATTGGCTTTACTTTATTTTATCCATTTTTTCTTTTTACTTCTACCTAGGTAGTCTTTGTTGAGATGTCATTTTTGAGTTGGTTGACAAGGATATGGATGTTTTTGATTATATCCATGGGGAGTGAGTTGTTTGATGTGACTATCGTGAGTTGATGCAACAAATCTTGTCAGTAAAAACAAACTTCAAGGCGAGGAGAATCCTGGTGGGAAGCGTCACGAATTTTATAGAATTCAAGGATTTTCGTTGGCTTTCCGGATATGGTTCTATGAGTCTTGCAGGTGAACGACAAGTTTTGTGCTCGGGTTATTTGTGAGATCCCGAGGATTTTGTTCAAAGGGAAACACAACAAAGTTCGTGCCGAAGACTTGGAGATGAAGATCTTCAATCGGTCGGCTAAACAGGCAATATGATTTTACTATTTTTTTTTCTTGTTGTTTTGTTTCATTTATGTTTCAGAATTGTTTCTTTTATGTTTCTGACTTTTGATTTATTTTTTCTTATTTCAGTTGGGTTTGAAGAACTTGTGGCCTACTGAGGATGAGCTTGTGCAGCTGTGCATTCAGACATTTTATGATAAATCAAAGTACACATTCAGCCCGGTTGACGATGATTTTGTTGTTGGAAGGTTGAAGCGGAAGGAGGCTGTGGTTGGTAGTGGGTTGAATCATACCGTTGATGACATTGCTAGGAACCAGCGGTTGTTTTCTAAGGATTTTGAGGCTTTTAAGGTTTCAACTACAAAATTCTTGGAAGAACAATTTGCTATTGTTTTCTCTGAGCTTGCCGATATTAAGAGGAAACTAGAGATTCTCATACTTTTTTTTGTTATTTTTAATTATAAGTATTTTTTGGTTATCTTTCTAGATTTTTCTTGTTGTTTCTTCTTTGTTTAAATGTAGTTTATTTGTTGTTTGTTCATCACATGGTTGTTGTTTTTTTATGTAGGTTCGTGGTGTTGTCGAGGTAGTGGAGAATGTTGATGAATCGAGTCACTAGTGAAACCGAATCTAATGGCATGTCATTAGGTTCAGGTTCGAGGAAGATGGAGATGAGGAAAACGATGGAGAGGATGAGATTGACGATGGGAATGTGGATGTTCCGTTGGGGAACTGGAAAAAATGATGATTTGGTGAAGCTTATTTTGAGTCTTTGCGGAGGGAGTTGCGGCGAGTGGGTTAGTGAGTTTGGAAAAGAGTATGGATAACGTGGTTGATGAATCAAGGAAGGGCGGTAGCAAGATGGATAAGGCGGTTGATGAATCAAGGAAAGACGGTGGTGAGATTGAGAAGGTGTCGATCAATCAATCAAGGACCGTGGTGAAATGAAGAAGGTTGATGATGAATCGAGCAACGACGGTGGTGAGGAGAACAAATTTCTTAGTTCTCGGGAACTTGACAATATCAACCTTTCTCAAATTTATGACATATTAAACAACGCAAGTCAAGCCGCACCGGGAAATGTGTGTTTAAATTATAGTTTTTGTTATTTTTTTTTTTGGATTGTTTTTGTTCTTTGTTATTTTATTCCCTTTTGTTTTTTTTTTTTTTTGTTTCAAGGTGCTCGAAAAGTCGGTTGGTGTCTTCTCCGATCGGTCTCCTTCTATGAAGAGGGTTTTGAAACCGTCCGTTGCGGTGAGAACTCCGTTCACCACTAACGTTGAGTCTTAGGTGATGATGTATTTGAAGGTGGTGAACCCGCGGATGTCGTGATTGGATTGGAAGACGTTGGCGACAAAGATGCCGTTGTGGATCTTTGGCGAAAAAGTTCCAAAGCCCTTGGTTAAGGGAAGGTGCCTTCTTTGGACGAGAATATGGGTGAAGGTCCGGGGATAAGGGCCTGTCGGATGGTTTGAACATCGGCTTGCGAAGGGTTTGATTCTCAAGGGTATACACCTTTATTATTTTCATATTTGTAATTAATAACTATCTCGAAACAATTGTGAAACAATTTTGAAACATATATGAAACAATTACATAAATATTTATAAATTTGTGATTAGTTTGTTGTTTTTGTTTTTGTGTTTATTTGATACTCTTTTTAGCCCGAATCGATACTCGGAGGAAGGTGACAAAGTTGAGCCTTCTATGAAACTTGGTGTGCGAAGTGAAGTCGAAGTCGTTGGAAATTTGGTCTTGAGAAATGGGTGTTGACTCGATTTTGACCAAATAATTAAGTGGTTTCCATTTGTGAAAAATGGAATTAAATTATTTATAAAAATTCTACTAAGAGAGTAGATGAGAATAGCATTTGAATTTCTCAAACCGATTTAGGGTGAATCGAAATTAATGCTAGAAATTAGCCACTTAATACAAATAAATGGTATGGAAAATGAAAAATGTGGGAAGGAGAGATGCTCCATCCCACATAGGAAAAAGAGGATAAAGTTGCACACTTAATATATCCCAAGGTTGACATATGGGTTTGAGCCCTCGGGGGCACCTAAGTTTTTAAAGGGGTGAGGACCTACATGCTTGTGGGTTTGGTTCAAAAGCACACACGCGGCGCCGCCGCCGCCCGGCTCGGCCACTCGGCCCGGTCCGGGTCCGGGCCGTGGGCCTCGGGCTTGGGCTTCAAGGCCCTTATTCTTTTGGACCAAAACCTTTAAAATTAAATGTTTAATTAATTTTTGTAATTAATTAAATAGATTTAATTAATTTTCGTAATTAATTAAATGAGTTCAACCGGGAAGAGTTTGGACCCGCGTACTGCCGAAAGTTTTGCGCGCACGCATGGGCAAAGCGCACGGCCGTCAAGGCCCGTGTCGTGGTGAAAAGTCGAACTTTTGCGCACGAGCATGGGCAGCGCAAAAGAAATATTGCCAAGTGAACAAAAGAAAGAAGAAACATTTTGACCATCCATGATCAATGTCAATACCACGATTGCGGACTATATTATGGGATATGATATAGCGTGTGGACGACCATGGTCGGAAGTTGATCACATCTTGTTCCCATTCATTGCATTGATATGGAGCATTGGGTAATGGGACGGTTGAGCGTGAAGGAGAAAACTATCTATATATACAA
The DNA here is from genome assembly GCA_016081115.2 of Rehmannia glutinosa. Classification (NCBI taxonomy): domain Eukaryota; kingdom Viridiplantae; phylum Streptophyta; class Magnoliopsida; order Lamiales; family Orobanchaceae; genus Rehmannia; species Rehmannia glutinosa. The sequence continues at coordinate 168,702 of JABTTQ020002109.1, forward strand.
TTCGTTGAAGATGGATGATTCTCTTAAAGTCGCTTGAAGTTGTGAAAGCTTACTGACTCTCTCATTTCTAGGTTCCCCGTCCTTGGTAGCCTTTTATGGTGTCCATCCCAATGCTATTCTTGGCGAGGGTGCATATTTCGGTGATCCGAATTCTGCTATGAAAGTCGTCGCTGTGAAAAACATTCCTTTGCAGACCAAGAAGTACGTTTTTTCTATGTATTTTCGATTTGTTTGTTCTTTTTTGTTGTTTTTGTTTTTGTTGTTTTATATGTCCGATTGTCCATTCCTTCATTTATTTTGTAGTGATTTGTATGGCGTTTTTGTTGCGTGTTACGCGAGTATTTTGTTGCCAGGAAGAAAATAGATCGAGGCGTTTGATGTAGAGAATGAGCGGTCAAGGTTTAGTCATTTGCTCTACAATCACGCCGTCGGTCAAGCAACAAAACGGCGACGAGGATGACAACGACATTGAAATTCTCCGCCTCCACTCCCTAAGGATTGTAGGGAATTGTTGTTACGAAAATCTTGATAATTTGTGTAACCACCTGAACAAATTTGTCTTAAGTTTGGTACTTTTAGTAGTATGGGATATTTGGTATTTATAGTAGCTTTCCTTGGAGGATTTGGATCGTTATTGGCTGTTTTGATTATCGATTAGATTTTGTTGGTTGTACGTTTTTGAACAATTTGCAGATTTGAGTTATGAGATGTTTTTCGAGCTTAATGTATTGATGTTGCTTGGTTTGGGATTCAAATTATTGTGCATTTTGTGTTACGTTTCTTATCGTCTCCATCCGGTAAATGGTTTCGTTGTGCAATAGAAACATATCTCGAAACACATTTGTTTTGTCATCTTATTGTAAGAAACATATTTGAAACAACATAGAAACAATTTGCTTTTGATTTTCTATATGTGGAAGTCGTATCAATTACACGTATATTCGTAATAGTAATATTCTACTATGAGTCCTATTTTATTTTTGGTTGATTCCTACATGTTTTTCTATTATGACCTTAATCCCCACATCTACCACATTTGGTTTTGTCACTTTTCTCCCAAGTGCGCTTGTGTCTTCTTTTCTTTGGCCTTCAGATTTTGCCTTGCCTTCCGACGGTAGAATCATCATTGTGTTGATTTCTTCCGGCAGGACCTAGGTACCTTCATGGGATTGGATACACTTTGTTTCTAAATAAGCCACTTCCATTGTTTCCTTCATGTAGTATGCCGAGCGAAGATTGCACGAATCGCATTCAATTTTTTTATTACCGCTAAAGCATGTGGGCAAGGAATTTCATCCATTTGAAACTTGTTGCATGTGCAAGTCCTTTTTCCAGGTCCACAACAAATATTTTCTCCACGTGACTTTGAAGATAAAGTATTTGACCGCTTCACCGAAACATAAATGAAACATATAAGAAACATGTTTGAAACAATGGACCATCCGATGAAAGTTTGTATAGTCGATGTAGTCAATCGTGTTTTGGCTCATGTTTTCCTTGATGAGCTCTCTATAGACATGACGCTTGCGTTCCTTCCGTTACATTTTCTTTGGTTGTTATTTCCAAGCTCGGTTCGTTTCTTACTATGTCTATGCACAAAGGAAACTTCATCCCGTTTCTTTGCTTTTCACTTCCAGGTAGAATTTGAGATTGTAATCACTTTCAATCTTCAATGGTGGTAGTCTCTGTCAATTTGTATCTAATGCATAGCTTCTCGCATCTTTTTGTATTGAATTTGTTGTTCTAAAATTTCCTTTAGTGTGTCTTGAATGTCTTTCGCCCATGGAATGAGTATTCCTTTTATCTCAAGGTTCCTATACTCTCTATTTTCTCCCCATTGTCCATTGTGGTATACGATACGGTGGGATTTGCTCCTTGAATCGTGGATTTCAATGAAAAATTGGCTAAGTGAAACATAAATGAAACATGAATGAAACAATGTTTATGTACGCCAAGAATGTCTTTGTAGACAGTAACGAAATAATTGTGAAACATAAAAGAAACATATGTGAAACATGAAAGAAACATATGTGAAACAATCACGTAATGTACTGCATTCAGGTTTTTTCCAGATTGACACGTTTTATTTGTAGATAATCATGAGAAGCAATTTTTGTAGAATTTTGGATCACAATTCGAACAAAATAAGCATTTTAAATCTCACAACGCCAGGTTTTGGGTTTGCATGCAAAATTATTGGTTCAATTCAATATCAATCTCTCAATACACATTGAATCCTAAATTTCAATCTGTAAAATCATGAAATATATCTAAACAAGGTATTCTCAGAACAAGATAAATAGATCGCGTTTTGTTACCGATTTGGTATTCTTCTTCCTCTTGATATTGAGCTTGAATTGTGATCTCTAACAATCCAGTTTTTTCCTCGATTTTGTTTTCCTCGTGATTCGTGCGTTTTTTCCTGTTTTTCGTTAATATTTTGGGATGGGAGGATTATATTTTTGATCGGAGATCTTCTTTGTGATCAACACCGTGATTTTGGAGAGGAAATATTGCAATACGTCAAGAGGTCAAGAGTGCTATTTTTGTCCGCAATTTATTGGATCTCGGTATATTTGGGTAAAGGATCGGGCCTCGATCGGGTATTTTTGTGAAAGAACCAGGGCATGTGGACATTTTGGGGTTGGGTATGGAAAATGGGGTATTTATGTCCTTTTCCCAAAAACACTCCATATTCAAATTGGATTGGGAAAAGTTTATATTGTAATAAAAGGCCTTCTACATGACCCGGATGCCTGGCGGGCTTTAACCGAACCAGTTTAATAAAGACTTGTTAATGTAATTAAAAAAGTATTTAGTTGGTAACAAAAAGGGCTTTAACCGAATGGAATATATTGTTAACAATGTTAACGCGAAATGTACTAAAACATTCACATTCCTTATTTTACCAACCATTAGTATGTTTTTCAGATTACCAATATGGAATTTGTCAACATTTGTTTATACATCAAATCCTTTCACGATATTAAAACGTGTCAAGCCAATTTTACTCATTTTAACACCAAATTCAACATTTAGTAATACAAATGTTTACGACATATTTGAAAAAAATTAGATAGTTAAGATATTACTACATGAATATACCTCAATATAACTACTCTTGTGACAAAACCCATGCAATGGAAAGTAGTGACTTTGTGGTCAATAAAATCATGGTAGATAAATAACAATACAATACATGCATGTTTGGGAGTTATATTGTATTGGAAAAACAATATAATTATGTTGGGTCACATGTTTGGAAACATGAACTCGACATTTGATGCGATTTGGGCTCGTACCTTAATCCAAGAATCTTTGGATTATGTATCCATAATACATTCGATTAATGTAAAATTTGGGCCCACTATCCCACCCAATACAAAATTCCATTTCCGCCTCATTTTCCACAAAAAACCTCATATACCCCGAAAAATCAGTAAATGTCATCCATGCCTCGTATATATTGAAAATTATAAGGTTCTACCTCCGCCGCTACCGTGTAAACCCTAATAGTTAATGGTTTTCTCTCTGTCCTTTAAATCTATATATTTGGTTCTCCATTTGTGTACATTTCTCAAAATTGATAAACTTTGCTCGACGATTTTCTTGTTCGTATTTCTAATTAAATTAAAATCTTATCTCCTTATGCATGTTCTCACCTACATCTTCTTGCATTTCCATTGATTTATGCATTTGTTAGGAATCCAATATATAAGAGGTAACATATCTGTCATTGTTTGTATTTGCGTAACAACTCTTTGTTGGTGTAAAATTGGTAATCCTAACGCCGAACAAGGTAAACATTTTTCTCATTTCTTGATATTCTTTAGATTTAAATTTAATCGTTCTTACGTGTTTTGTTACATTAGAGGAAATTGAAGTTTTTTTGTTCTCAGTATCTAGTTGTGAATAATTAATGCTTAGCGTTTGTATCTCGTCATTTACCTTTTTTCATTTTTCATTATTTGAGTTTCTGGAAATATATATATCTATGTTTATTAAAATTATACTTATTTCTATTTTTAATTTTTATTGTCTGTTATATTTTTTAAATCTTTTCTTGTAAACTACTAACCTATACCGACATATAGAAAATCCGATAAAACAAAAATTTTCAATTTCGCAAAACTATATGACAACAATCTAAATAGGGCACTCTCTTGTGAGACCGTCTCACGGATCTAGATCCGTGAGACGGAGCTCCATTTAGAATAACCCGCCCCGACCTAGAGAAACCCGCTAATTTAGACTAACCAATCCCCCCTTTTATCGCTAGGTTTTAAATCGGACCAATCGGCTCGGCTACCACGTGCCTAGCTCGTGTTTCCCCAAAGACGTGTGTCGCCTTTTCAAGACTCCTAGCTAGTGTTCCCCAAAGAACATGGTCGTCTCCTCAACTCGTGCCCTAGCTCGTGTTCCCCCGTAAACAGTCGTCTCCCTCACGGTGGGACGAATGAAACTTGAAGAGAGGCGAAAAAAATCCTCGCTTGTGTTCTCTCGTCTCCTCTCTCGACGTGAATTAACATAAAAACCTCACTCGCGTTCTCTCATTGTGTCACACGGTATGTAGAATTTCGATTCGGTTTACCTTTTGTTACAAAAATATATGTATGAAATTTGTGTTAGTATTGGTGTTTATTATTGTAAGAAAAAAACTTTTTCTTCTTTTTTGTTTTCCGGCTTACGTGTGAGTTTTGTTGAAGAACAAAAATGGACAATATAAAAAGAGTTTGCCAAAGAAGGTATGAATTCTTCCATTAAGCCTAAAAGTATTACTTTTATAGCTAAAAGTATCACTTTTTCAATCAAAAGTATCGGTTTCTAATGGAAAGTATTGCATTTAGATGTTGTCACCGTCATTGACTCTAGTGATGAGGGTGACGAAATCAAAATTGACGCAGATGATGATTGTGATGTAATGCTCCAAGAAGTCAAGGTAATGTATTGCCTATCTTTTGTCACTTGATTTTTCAAGTATTGATTTTCTAGTAAAAGTATCACTTTTTAAGTGAAAAGTATCACTTTTTGAATGAAAAGTATCACATTTCTAACCAAAAGTATTATGCTTAGATGTTGTCACAATTCTTGTGTCGCTCCTCAAAATGACGAAGTCAATATTGCCACACAGGATGCAAATGATACAACACTCCATGAAGTGAAGGTAATGTGCTTCCCATTTTTTGTCGATTAAGTTTTTGAAGTATTACTTTTTTATTAAAAAGTATCACTTTTAAGTGAAAAGTATCACTTTTGGAATGAAAAGCATCACATTTCTAACCAAGAGTATTACGCTTAGATGTTGTCAATTAAGTTTTTGAAGTATTGCTTTTTCATTAAAAAGTATCACTTTTAAGTGAAAAGTATCACTTTTTGGATGAAAAGTATCATATTTCTAACCAAGAGTATTATGCTTAGATGTTGTCACAATTCTTGGTCTTTGCTCCTCAAAATGCCGAAGTCAATATTGCCACACAGATGCAAATGATACAACACTCCATGAAGTCAAGGTAATGTGCTTCCCATTTTTGTCGATTAAGTTTTTGAAGTATTACTTTTTTATTAAAGAGTATCACTTTTTCGTTGAAAAGTATCACTTTTGGAATGAAAAGCATCACATTTCTAACCAAAAGTATTACGCTTAGATGTTGTCAATTAAGTTTTTGAAGTATTACTTTTTCATTAAAAAGTATCACTTTTTAAGTGAAAATTATCACTTTTTGAATGAAAAGTATCACATTTCTAACCAAAAGTATCACTTGAGTTTTTCGGTATTGCTTTTCTAGTAAAACGTATCACTTTTTCAATTAAAAGTATCACATTTCTAACCAAAAGTATTATGTTTAGGTGTCACAATTAATGCCTCTAGTGATGAGGGTGATAAAGTAAGTAATTCCAATGGGCCATTTTGTAGTTGATAATGGAGATGAAGATGAGTTTGATGTGGGTGGTTGTCTTCTCGCATATAACAAGAAAAACAATTAAGGATATGCATCAGTTGTATTGTCGTCATGCTCGTCTTTGTTGGGTTTAGTGTACGAAAATCGACTACTAGAAAATCTACATTTGACAAACAGGAGTTGTTGTTGAGAAATACTATGTATGTTCTTCTCATTTGGATTTAAGCAATCTGCCGTAAAAGAAAAAGGCTAATGTTACACGACCTAGGATGTAAAGCTTCAATTAGAGTAAAGTTAAATGGAGAGGGGCTTTACGAGGTAGTTCAAAGATATTGTGGAACACAACCATCAACTCACAAGAACGAGAATGGAGCCATTTACATCGTTCCGAGAGAGTCATTACAAATGAAAAAGGCAAAGCTATTGAGGATATGATATCTTGTGGGATGAAAGCCACTCAATCTTACCGTTATATGGTACGATGCGGGCGAACAAAGCCTTAGTCATACTCACGAAAGACCATTTGAATTTTGTTAATAGATTGAAAATGAAAGCAATAGAAGGTGGCGATGCCTGACAGGCGTTAATTGACATCTTATATCAACAAGATGTCGAAGAGGAGGATTTCTTTTTAGAGTGAAGTTGGATGAATTTGGTAGATTATCTAATGTCTTTTGGAGGGATTCCATGATGAAGGAAGACTATAAGATATACGGTGACGTTATGATATTTGACACAACATATCGCACGAATAAATACAACTTGATTTGTGCGCCATTTGTTGGGGTCAACAACCATTTGGAAGAACGTCATGTTTGGGTGTGCTTTTTTATCCGATGAAAAATCAATCATTTGAGTGGCTTTTTCAAGTCTTTACAAAATCAATGGGTGGAAAATGTCCGTAACTTTGTTCACTCGATCAAGACACTGGCAATAAGCAATGCGATTGAAAAGGTAAATACTTTATGACAATAATCGATACTTTTTATCGTGATACTTTTATAGCTAAAAGTGATACTTTTAGCTATAAAAGTGATACTTTAGCATGAGAATCAGATACTTTTCCCCCAGAACATATATGGTTAATTTTGTCTGTGATACTTTTGTCTGTCTGTGATACTTTTATATCTAAAAGTGATACTTTTAGCTATAAAAGTGATACTTTAACATGAAAATTACATACTTTTCCCTCAAAACATATATGGTTAATTTTGTTTTACTTCTTCTGTGCAGGTTTTTCCTCAAACAAGGCACAGGCTATGTCTTTGGCACCTTCACCAGAATGCTATAAGTCGGTTTGGACGTTTGAAAAAAAATAATTCTTTCAAAGAAGCATTCAATAAATGTTTGATTTGGTTGTGTTGATGAAAGATACTTTGAAATTTCTTTGGAATTCTATGATTTTGGAGTATGAATTGCATGATGATTCTTGGTTTCGGCGCATGTATGATTTGAAGGAGAAATGGTGTACTGCATTAAGCAAGGATATTTTTTCTGCGGGGATATTATCTTCACAAAGGAGTGAGAGTACGAACAGCGCAATAGGATTTAATGCAAAGAAAACAACAACTCGATTTGAATTTTATGGAATTTTTTTTCAAGGAACATTAAAGCGTTGGAGGAACAATGAAAAAGAAAACGAATTCCAGTGCTCAAGATCAATTCCAACGTCGTACTACCATTGATCGGAATGTTGAGACATCTTCACGAGGTATATACATTGACCCTTTTTAAAGAGTTTGAGAGTGAGTTTATTAAAAGTATCTCTCTTGAATGCATCATTGTGCGTGTTGAAGAAAACATCATGGTTTATGACATTTCAATGCCAAGTGATGGGGGTTCTTTGTCATCGTGTGGTGTATGATTGTTTAAATATGCTCATAAACTGTTCTTGTAAGAAATTTGAGGAGTGTGGTTTACTCTGTTGTCATAGCTTAAGAGTATTTCATATGCATTCTATCTCCAAGATTCGAGTGTTACATTGTCAAAAGATGGACAAAATTTGTCAAAACAGAGTTGTGGGGAAGTTCAATAAGATGGTGAAAGTTCTCACTGAGGATCAGAAGGATTGTGTTTTGGCGGCATCAAATGGCAACGAAACTATTATAATCTTATTCTAAAATGCCAAGACAATGAGGAGGCGAGAAGAATCATCGAAGATGGCTACAATAGAGATTCTTTAGCTGTTGATGCATTGATGAATACATCGAATTTCTACGGGGCAACATGAGGTTTCTAATTCTTCTAACAAAGATAATGGATCCTACACGTTCGATTACAAAGGGGAGAAGGCAAAGGATCAAGGGGCATTTTCAGCGAGAAAAACAAGAAGAAGAAAATCGATACAACAAGCTCACATCCATCCAAGGAGTTTGGTTCAAAGACTCTAATCCTCGATTATTTTAGTATTCCTCTTGTTTTAGATTTTTAGTATTGTTGGGTTGTCCAGATTTTTAGTATTGAATTGTTGATTTTTAGTATTGTTGAATTGTCAGATTTTTATTATTGAATTTTGGTTCAAAAAACGATACTTTTGTAACAAAAAGTGATACTTTTAACCCAAGGGTGATACTTTTCTAATGGGAAGCTATGCTTTAATGAGATGGTACTTTTTTAACGCTAAATGATACTTTTAAACGATACTTTTGTAAGAAAGAGTGATACTTTTAACCCAAAAGGTGATACTCGATTGAGAGCTATACTTTAATGAGATTAAACTTTTTTAACAATAAATGATACTTTTAGCCCAAAAAACGATACTTTTGTAACAAAAAGTGATACTTTTAACCCAAAGGGTGATACTTTTCTAATGGGAAGCTATGCTTTAATGAGATGATACTTTTTTAACGCTAAATGATACTTTTAACCCCAAAAACGATACTTTTGTAAGAAAGAGTGATACTTTTAACCCAAAAGGTGATACTCGATTGAGAGCTATACTTTAATGAGATTAAACTTTTTTAACAATAAATGATACTTTTAACCCAAAAAACGATACTTTTGTAACAAAAAGTGATACTTTTAACCCAAAAAGGTGATACTTTTCCAATTGAAAGCTATACATCTTGGCGTGATACTTTTGTTAACAAAAGTGATACTTTTAACCCAAAAAACGATACTTTTTTAATAGAAAGTGATACTTTTGTAACAAGAAGTGATACTTTTCGGTTGGAGGCTATTCATCATGACATGATACCTTTTTAGAAAGTGATACTTTCAACCACAAAAATGATACTTTTTAAAGAAAGTGGTACTTTTAAAACAAGCAACGATTACAAATGTGCTTATTCACAACCACACCAATTTAGAATGTGAAAAACACTTTTCTGTCATCTTCCCGACAAATCATACAACAAAAAACTATTCAATACCTATCAATGTAACTTGCACCAAACTAGTTTATACATGCATAAAAATTAGAAACAAATCTTCTCTTTCATTCTATACCGAGCCCTACATACATCAATCAACTTGTTTGATTTATAAATTCAATTGCTTCCTTCTCAACTTGCACTCTTAATTCATTCCACCGGTGAGAACAATCTTTGCGCAATAAGAAGCCCTTAATTTGCGTTCGTTCACCAACCTTCAATAAAAACAACACAAAACAAAGGTAAAATAAATAAAAATAATATAAAACAAAGAAATTTAATCTAATCTAATTTGCAAAAACATTCATACCTTACGCAAATCCGGTTCTGAGTAAACAAGCCCCTGGAAATTTTCCATGTGGTGCATTAGGAAGACACCACAGTCAATGTTGGCTATTTTTCTTTGCCATGGAAATTTGACATTATCAAATTCATATTTTGGAACATCATCAGCCTTGGGGTGGTTTTTCTCCTTCAAGAAAATGCTCATTTCTCTTTGCTGAGAATTAAAGAACGAGATCACACTACTGAGTAATAATGAGTAATACTTTTCACTTCAAAGTATTACAAATAATGAGTAATACTTTTCACTTGAGAAGTGATACTTCTCATATGAAAAGTGATACTTTTCACATAGAAAGTGATATTTTTTAATTCAACGTATTACAAATAATGAGTAATACTTTTCAGGTGAAAAGTGATACTTTTCAAGTGAAAAGTGGTACTTTTCAAGTGAAAGGTGATACTTTTCACTTCAGGTGTATTACAAATAATAACATGAAAACTAACATCAATAATAACATCAACTAAATAATTTACCACCAATTTTGCTAGACTGATATAGTCAGGAGCAACATTTTCATTATGCACCAAATTATCCAGGATATTGCACTTTTGCATCTAACAGGTATGTATCCGTTACCCATTCACCCCTTACTAGCACAAAGAATAGAGCTTTTTTGCTTTATTCTTTTCCTCGCTTATCGGGGTCCAGTGAGATATCGGTGGTAGTGTGGATGGTTCAGCGTTTCCCTGCCACTTCGAGTCTATGGAAATACAAAAACAATAAGACCAAAACACACCCTTTGATGTATTTAGCTCTGGGATTCCTATTGTATTTGTCCACCCTGTCTGACTTTTTCAAAACATACGAACACCAGTCATAGTCCCCTATTTTCTCGACATCGATAACTGATCTAATCGCATGCAAGTCAACTTTCCGATTCGTCCTCGGAGTCAAAAAACAAGACAAGCAATAAATAACAAAAAGGCGCTTAAAATCATCACCGCCATCCACCAACCTACTCTCAATCACATTCTTAACCTTGTAAACCAAACAATCCGCGTCGATGTCGTACTTCTCCTTCAACTCAAGACTCAGCAAAATATGCTCTCCCCGATCCAGTTCCAGGACATCATTCCCAGCTTTATTGGGCAATAGGAAAAGATCACATATGTCATCTGATGTGACAACAAAACTCGCATTGTCGAACTTCAACATCCGACTGGTACCATTAAAATTCTTTACCAGATTTTTAACGATACCCATAGGGAATGCTGAATCAATACGGAGACTCAACAAACCACCAAATCCTATACTGACAACATCAGCCTTTTGTTGATCAGTCAAATTTTTCAGAAACTCACATAAATCTTGGGGTTTACATTGGCTGATAAAGTCTCTGCAACACATAAAGAGTGAAACTTTTAAAAGCATTAACATGCCAACTGATATGAGAAGTGATACTTTTAATACAAAAAGTGATACTTTTAACACATAAAGTGATACTTTTAACACATAAAGTGATACTTCTATATGAAAGTATGTTAAAAGTGATACTCAGTTAAGTGATACTTTTAACAGGAAAGGTGATACTTTTGATACAGAAAGTGATACTTTTAACACATAAAGTGATACTTTTAACACATAAACTGATACTTTTATATAAAAGTATGTTAAAAGTGGTACTCAGTTATGTGATACTTTTAGCAGGAAAAGTGATACTTTTAACATACAGAGTGATACTTCTATATGAAAGTATTTCCATAACGCAAAAATATGTTAAAAGTGAAACTCGGTTATGTGATACTTCTAACACGAAAGTGATACTTTCAACACAAAAAGTGATACTTTTCATATGAAAAGTGATACTCTTATATGAAAGCATATGTTACCTGGCTTTTCGCCTTTTCTCTACGGTTACCTCAACATCAGAGCTATTCCTATCATCTCCACTGCAACAGTAAATACAATCAAATAAATTAACACAGAAACATCAAAACAACACAATATAATCATGCATTAAAACAGTGACTATACCCAGTTTTAACTTCATCTACTTTTTCAGCCTTTTGTGGTACTTTTCTCTTCTTTGGAATAGGCTTTGAATCTTTTGCTTCAATATTTTCATTTTCCTTAGCTTTCCTTTTTTCGGGAATATCTTTTTCATTTCTCGGCGCGAGTTTCTTTTTTATAGGAGAAACCGTCTTTCGTGCCTTCATTTTGTAATACCTGTTTTTAGGGACAATCGACATACGAGTACGAGGTGTTTTAGGATCTTCTTCCATTATCACGGGGGATATATAAATGTGCACAAACAACCTTTTTTAGCTTAAAAGCGCAAAAATATAAAAACAAACACAGATTAAAATCCGAAAATATATAAATCTAATAAGAAGAAATTAACATGACTACTTTATGAACACTAAAATGAATTTCGCATAAAAAAACTCATAAACCCTAAACAAAATCGAGAACATAACAACCCCAACACAACAGAGAACTGAAAACTGAACAGAAAGCGGGAGAGGGATGAAGAAAAATGGGAAAAAAATGAACACCAACACCACCCCCTGTACACCAAACCAACCCCTCAACGCCAACCCTAGGTAAAATGGGAACATAAAAACCCTGAGAACTGAACAAAAAACGGAAAAAAAGGGTAGAAACTACACGGTTAACAAATCGCATGGAAAGTTGAACTAAAATCAAGAAAAAAACATAAAAACTGAAGAAAAACGGAAAAAATGGCTTACCAGTTGACAAAATTGAGGAGTCGCGGGAGAGGCCGAGCGGAAATCGGAGAGAAAATGGGGAGAGGATCGTGACCTCGAGCGGGAGAGACGGGGAGAGATGAAACAGGGATGGGAGAGAAAGGGTTTAGAAAAAAAGCGGGGAAGAAGAGTTTGTGTAAAATGGGGCTTCAGTTTGACTTGGTGGGGTAGGTCGTGACCGGGGCTGGCTGGCGGGTCGGTTTAAGTAAAATGGGGCTCCGTCTCACGGAACTAGATCCGTGAGACGGTCTCACACAAGTTTTTGTGATCAAAAGATCGGGCATGTGTAGAGTCTGCCCACGAGCTAGTTAATCTTGGTGTGTTTCCAACATTTTCTATTTCTTGTCAATATTCTTGCAACATGTGATTAACATATTATTTCTTTTTTTATAATTTGGTTAATGATAATAATAAATTATTTAGGCGGAGCTGGCACTAGTAGAAATCGACGCCAAAGAAACTTTAATGGTGATTGCTATGGTACGGAGATCTTCCAGAAATGGGATCTGGCACAAAAACCTGTGAATCCTTACTTTGTTACAAAAGTAAGGGAAAAGCGGAAAAGTCGACTTGGTAAAGTTTATCATATCCACATCTTGAATGTAATTAGCATTTAAATGGAACTATTTTTGACATTGAAATTTTTCTCTTTTGTCTATGGTTCGAGTAGATTTTTATTATAATATTATATGTGCAAAGATACATTGTATTGCACAAATTGTCCTGATTACCATATAGTGTAAGCTTTATAGAATAGCTAACGTATAAAAGAGATCACATCAACTAATTTTATATGTGACAACAATTGTTGAAATGCAAAGTGTTGATGTAATACAATATCGCAATAGAAGTTAAATAAGTGTTGGATTAATGCAACTACTTTGGATATCTTTTTTATAAAATATTTTCTTTTTAATCGTGATAGTTCATTCCGAGGGAGGTGATCATAAATTCCAACCTTGACCTCACACAAGAGATTACACTGGTTGATCCTAGAAGGAGGGAGTTTGGTGCAAAGTGCAAGAAATGGAAGGATAGAAGAATGATAATCTCTGGAGGATGGAGAAGTCTATGTAGAGTGAACTTAATCACACCGGATGACATATGCATTTGCGAATTCGTGCAAGGAGAAGGTCGACGTCTATACCTCAACGTCAGTTTTGTCCGTGGCAATATGCCATAAAACTAGGGTACGGGGATATTTTTTAAACTTTTATGGAAAAGTTATGTGGAGAAAAGTATGGACTTGTCACTCATTTATACTTGGTATAAATGTTTTAAAAAATTCAACAGATATTGATATCAATTGTTAGAAATTATTGCAGTTATTGTGCTATACATGATAACAGTTCATCATGATGAATTTGTATTTTTAAATTAGTAATGTGGACTTTTAAGGGGAACCGGGCTCCACTTCTCGAATAACAAGTCCATTACGAGTGGATTTTTCAATATCGATTTTTTAACACATCTTTATATTGCCAAGTGTTTCATAAAAAAACACTCTTCTGCAAAATAAGGTTTTAAATATGCACCTTATTTCATAAATAATTCAAAATAATTCAAAGGCATAGCTTCCGAACGTTGAAGAATGCGACGCAAAATGGAAACAAAAATTAAAAAGAAATCTAAAATTAATGATTTTACCTTATTATTTATATCCTTGTCACTAAAAAGGTAAACAATCTCCTCAATTTTATTCACTTTTCTTCTCCATTCCGATCTGTACGAGTGAAAAACATTAATGGCATGGCCCAATTCATTCTATTGCCAAAAATCGTATGTCATTTATTTATTATTTAAATCTAAATCTCCTCACACTGTAACAAATCCAATACAATTCTCAGCAGGCAATCCACTAATTACTCCCTGTTTTTATAAACCCTAAATCCCAATTCCCATCCTGTTCATTTTAGTCCTTTTCATTTTCCATCTCCGTTAATTTTTAATCATATTTAATTTCACGAGAAGGATGACGACAACTCCAGCTTTCTTCAAGGTCTTCATAGCTGAAATCAATGAGAAAGACTTGGTAGTTTTTCTATCTATGTTAATTTCGACTTTAATTTCGTTTAATTTCTCTTCTTTTTTTTTTGGCAATTAAAAATGGTGTTTTTGGATGGAAACTTTTCTATAATTTATTCTTTGATTTATAGAGCAAACAGATTTAATTTTGTTTGTAATTAGCTGATTGTTGGAAGTGGGCACTCATTGAAACTGAATGAATCGAATTGAAAAATTTATAACTTAATTTTTAATGAGTCAAAATATTATACCGAGTACTGAATTGAATTAATCAATTCAACATATTTTTCTTTTTACTTTAGGGTTTCCAATAATTCGAATTAAATAAAGGAAATCATCAATAAATATAAATACTAATATAAATATACATCCATGTTATAAAGTAAAAAAGTTTTAATGAGAAATTTTGAACAACTAAGATATATTTAAGTTGCATGTTTTAAGGGTTGAATAGCATTTTGTTCCCATGGGTTCTGAAAAGGGCATATTACCCACTCTGTTTTGAAGAAAAAAGGCATATAAACCCCTTGTATTTTTTTAATAAAAGTAAATAATGCCCAAATAAACTTCTATCATTTGGTAAAAACAAAATAACCAACTTATAAAAGATGGAAATGTCTATCTTATTTATCTTTTCTGTTTCGCCTTTTCATTTGTATTTGGAGAAGATGTCATTAAATATAACATAGGTTTTACTTTTTCTTCAATATTAGCACGCATGGTGACTTTAAATATAAACATGTAGAAAATGCATTTATTACTGATGTATATACTATTTTCAATCACGTGATTTCTTTTTATGAACATTTATTTGAAATTTTGAAAAATGTAAAATCGATTATTTCCTTTTAAAAAAAACAACTATGCATATAATGCGCCCGTTTTTTAATAATAAAAGGGGTAAAGTAAAAATTCACTTATTGTGTATTGAATCTACTCTTTGATCCAAACATGTTTGAATTTTTGCATGCTTTAGAAAATTCCTCCAAAGCATTTATTCGGAGCCTCAAACAAGGATTGCCGGAGAAAGTATACTTCAAAGATCGATACAACAACTTATGGACAGTAAAAGTGGGAAAAATTGGGGATTATTGGTACTTTCTTGATGGTTGGGTCAAGTTTGCACGTGATAATTTGCTTACAAGTGGAGACATATTGGTGTTCGAATATTATTATGGTAATTGGTTTTTTGTCAAAATGTATGGGACATCTGCAACTGAAAAAAAATCACCATTTATGCGCGAGGATTTAGAAAAGAAGGAGCAGGTCTCCCAACATGTTGATGGTGATGATAAGGATAACGATGATGGCTCTGGAGATGGTTGTGGTGATGATAACTATGATAACACTGAACGAGATAACAATGAGAATGATATAGGTGATGATGAAGAGATTAATACGGGTATGTTCTAACATTTATATTTCTTGTCCATATTCTTGCAACATGTGATTCACTTATTCATGGTTTCTTTTAATCTGCTTAGTGATAAATAAAAAAGGTGGCGCTGGTACTAGTACAAGCACACGCCAAAAAAAATCTAGTCGTGATTGCTATGGTATGGAGATCTTCCAGGCTGGACTGGCCCAACAACCTATAAATCCTTACTTTGTTACAAATGTAACGCAGACGCGAAAGACTGACTTGGTAAGGTTTATCGTATCTACCATATCTTAAGAGTACTTAACATTATAAACTGAATTTTCCATTACAATTTTTCTTTTTCTATGCTACGATTTGATCGAATATATGTATTTTCTATTACAATCTTTCCATTATAATATTTTCGCCACAAATTCCCCTTTTGGTTTGTAGTGAAAGCTTATGTCAACTAATTAATTTTACACGTGATAGCAATTATTGAAATGCATTAGACGATATATATAATACAATATCTTAATAGAAAATAAATAAGAGTTTTAATTATTGCAACTACTTTTGGTATTTTATTTTTTAATGTGTTACTTTTATTGCATGATAGTTTATTCCCATGGATTTTATCAAAGATTTCAACATTGACTTCTTCAAGAGATTACGCTAGTTGATCCTAGAAGGAGGGAGTTTCGTGCGAAGTGCAAGAAATGGAAGGACGGAAGGACGGTAGTCACTTGGGAGGATGGAGAAGACTTTGCAGATTGAACTTTAGTGACAAAAGATGTGGATGCATCTCGTGAGTTCGTACAAGGAGAAGATCGACGCCTATTCCTCAACGCGTTTTATCCGTGACAATATGCACTAGGACTTGGGTTGGAGAAACAAAGGGGAAATTAATTTCTTTGCAATTTTATAAAAAACAAACTTACTGTTGGATATCCGTTAGTGGTGATGACTTGGTAGTTTTTCTATCTATTTTGATTTCGACCTTAACTTTTATTAATTTCTTTTTTTTTTCCTGATTAAAAATGGTGCTTTTGGATGGAACAACTTTCGTATTTATGCTTAATTAGCAAACATATTTTTATAATTTATTGTTTGATTTATATAATATTTTTTGTAATTAGTTGACACACATACACAAATATATATAAGGACAGAAAGAGGTGTTTGCAGGCAGCTGTCACCCTCAAGTTTATGTAAAATAAAAGCAATATATAACAATTAATGAAATATTATATTTTCTTACCTTAAGAATAATAAATTATTTTTTGCTTGTTTGAAAATATATATTTGTTGTTTAAGAATCGATTCAGTTTTTATTACATGAAGGACAATTTCTCTCTAAACCTTTTATTTCTCTCTCCAGCAACATATCTATGTCATCATCATACATCTCTCTCTTTTAACTCTTTGATACTCGATATTCATTTATTCCTTCTCATGTATTTCTTAACATTTTTCTTCATGTAAGAATATTCAAACAAATATAAGCAAAGCGTAACGCAAGATTTTAACTTTGGGGAGGCAAAAAACGAATCGAGTTTATAAATTTAAACAATGAAAAATACTCATATATTAACCATAATTAATGGGTTTTTATATTGCAAATGACAACTATTTGAAGTTTTTATCAAAATTTTCAGGGGGCAAAGTCATCTATTTTAACTAATTTTTTTTTGAAAATTTTAGGAGGGAAAAATGAAATTTTGGAAAATTTTGGGGGGGGCAATAGCCCCCCTTGTCCCCCTAGGACCGCCACTGAATATAAGGAAGTTGCATAAAAGTAACTTATTTTCTATATTTATAAAGAATTATGCATATATTTAGCGAGCTCACAAGGTAGCTAGTACGAATTTTTTTGCGAGTTATTAATTTATATAATACCACCAGGGCCAGTTCTATCAATTTTTTGGCCCGAGTCGAATTTTAAAGTTAGGCTCTCTTTTTTTCTATATAAACTTAAGGGGAAATTCTTTAACTACCCACTATGTATTGTGGGTATTCTTTCACCCACCAACTTAAAAGACACTTTTTTTTACCCAATTTGACCAAAATGCCCCTACTTTAATTTGAGGATTTTGAATTTTTAAACTGATGTAATTATTATTTTTCTTGAAAACCGTGTACACTCCCCCCTCCCCCCAAATACACACACCCCTATGTATCATGCTAAAATCGTGCTCATATCATGTCAGATCGTGCCCATATCGTGCCATATCATTCCAACTCCTTTGACATACATATCATGATATATATATATATATATATATATATATATATATATCGTGCACTTATCGTGCCAACCTCTATGAAATATACATATACAAAGAAGAAGACAAGGATACATATACATAGAGGAAAAAGTGCAATTTTGGTCCCGAAAATGGATTTATCCAAAAATTGATTAAAAAACAACATAAAAAATTATTTGAAAATCTGAAAATTTGTCTATTAATTTTGAAAATTATTTCAGTAAAATTTAAAAGTATTTGCAAATAAATGTTAAAATATAAAAAATAAGATAGTTTGTTTGAAAAACATAAAAAGAACCGAAGTTATTTGTTTATAAAATAATATAACTCATAATTATTTTCAAAAGGTTATTTTTATACTAAACAATTTTATAAAAAATTGATTTTGTTTTAAAAAACTAAAATTTGTGTTAAAAATCTGAAAATAAAAAAAAATATTTTATGTGAGAGAAATATGATCCCACCTAATTTTTGATTTTGTACTCAAGTGTCAAGGGTATTTAGGTAAAAGAACCATAAAAATGGGTAGAAAAAATAATTTTTTTTATCTCGCATGTTAGAAAAGATTTTGGCCGATCCATAATGGGTACTTTGAACAATTTGCTCTAAACTTAAGATCAACATAAAATAACACTACAAGAAATTCGCAATAACACTATTATAGTTAAAATAATATGACAACAATGTTCAAAAATCAAAATAAATATTTAAAAACAGAGCTCATCTTATAATTTGAGTGTAAAACCGTTAATCAAGTTAATATAATCAAGTTGTTTAATAGTTCATTTCTCAATCGATAACATAACTAGCCCATTGAACCTTTCTTGTGTTTGCATAAGATTTATGATGAATTTCAACTTTGAGAAAAAAATTTAAAAAAACTAAGTGTGATAATTTTTTTTGCAAGATTGCAAGGACAATTGATTTATACTCTTCATTCTAGGTGGGAGAGCTCAACCATTAGGTTTCAATTGAGAACTTTTAATTTCTTTATCTACAATAAAAAGTAAAAATAATAAGACAGTCGATCTGGACCCTTCATTCTTGGTAGGAGAGCTAGACCACTAGTTGCGATTGAATTTTTTTAATTTATTTATCTAAATTTAAAAGTTCAAAAATTATCTTGTTGCAAACATATTTGAACCTAGGTCACATTAATTTAAAGTTTCAAGGGTGACAATCATTCAATCATTAGTCTAAATTTATCTTTGGTGCAATTTTTGAATTATTTTTATATATGTACAATATATGTGACGCCCTTGATTTTCAATCGTGTACTACTATGTATTTTTCGCGGCCACTTTTATCGCGTCATTTTGACGGATCATTGATAATAATATTTTCGTATTTTATTGTTATTTTGATTATTTGATCAACTACTTGTTTAATTATTGATCGTTTATTATTTTCATTTCTATGTTTAATGATCACTTGATTGCTACTTGTGTATTTATTAGACACCTTAGAATTCTAAGAGACCTATTTCATTTAGTGACTTATATCCTATAGAAATAATGTAGGTCCCAAGGGGTGTGAGTAAGATTTAGAAGGGGGGAGGGGTTGAATAAACCTTACCAAATTTTCGATTTTAGTCCTTTTAAAATTACAACAGAGTTGACTCAAACAGCTGTGTCCTAGAGGGACAACTAAGTTGGTTATTCAGCTAAGTTAGCCACTCAACAGACTCGATAGAGCTGTTGATAGAATAACTCGGATGTTTAACCTAAACTTAACTTGGCTGGTTTGGTTTTATCAGCGGAAGACTTAACACTCTTGATTTGTTTTAAGTTTGTTTTAACACTTGATTTTTAGCATTTGGTTAATAATCAGTTGGATAGCAAATATGATTCTAACAGCCGATATGATGTAAGTATGCAAGAAAGTAAATGTGCTGAAAGTAAATGACACAAATAATTTTATAGAGGTTCGAAGATGGGGTAATTATTCTAATCCTCTCTTCTCCAACTCTTGGAGGAATCCACTAAGTAATAGATCAGTTTACAAAGTGGTGAACAGTCTGGAGACAACCTTGATCACACAGCTGGCTTCTCTTGCGACTCAGCTTCTTCACGGGGCTGCTTTGCTGCTTGCTATTTCACTCACTTCTCAAGTTCTTGGATTTGACCACGTAGCCCTCCAACAAACTTGATACAGGTTCGACCTTGAACCTTTCTACAGTTTTCTCTGGAAAGTAGACCCCTTTTGATTCTTCAAAAGTTTTCTCTTCAATAAATTTGAAGTTGTCTTTCCTTCATAGCTTGTGTTGGATCCATTTTCTTCGAGTTTCAGGCTTGAGGATATGCCTGAATATACTTGAGAATTTTGTAGGTTAAATGCTTGAATATTGCTTGCTTGTTCGTAGTTCAGGTCATCAAGGTTTCCTCTTCTCAATAAATTACTTAGCCTTTTATAGTGCACTTTTGAAATTTTGCCCGTTGAAGAGATAGGCTAATTTCAAAAGTCACTTGTGTTCGTTGGCTTGTCTTGTCTGCAGTCCTTGATGTTAACATTTCCTCGTATTAAATGTCTTGCAGCATTGCAGACTACCTGACACACGGTGTAGTGCTTCCCATTGGTTTATTCCTTTTGCACAAATTTGGGACTAATACTTTACACCTGACAGCTTTGACATGCTACTATTCTGAGTAACATTCTTGACTTTTAATCCACGGATCTAAGTCAGTTGTCTTGACTAGACTGCTGTCTTTACCCCAGGTGACTTGAGTCAGCTTCCAGTCTTTGGATGACTCAACTGTCAATTCAACTTTGAGACTTGGCTACTTGAGCTAACTTGACTGACACTTCTTACAGCTGTTCCTCAGCTGACACTCCTTCAGCCGAGTCCTTGACTTCCTTCTTGGCCATACTCAGCTGACACATAGAAGAGTCTTCAATCCAGTCCGTAGTTGACTTCTTGTATTCCTTGGTATAACTGACTTGACTCAACTTTTCCAGCCCTATCTATTACAATACAAATTACAAGAAAAATGGGTGCCAACTTCCTAGTTTAAGTTTTACATGGTATCATCAAAATCTACTTAATAAATTTCCTAACAAATAAGAATTTGATTTAGAATAAGTGATTATGAGACTTATAAGTGATTGTGGGAATCACTATTAGTTTTTGAGAATTGATATTATACACCTATTATCATTAATTTTGGGACAAAAACATATTTATGGATACCACAATTAAACCTATAGTGGACGGCCACATCACCTCTTGGTGTAGAAATACCTCCCAACTCTTGTACACATACCCCACATTATTCTATACCTTATACCCTAAACATATCTACATATACTAAGCATTATACTTGTATTATACAAGTATTTTACACATTCTATACACCATCTTCCAATTTCCAACAAATTCCCACTCAACCCCAACATTACCTTCAAAACCCACCCATTCTCCCACTCATCCTTCTTGACCATACCTTTGACCATCCTATTGTTCCCCATGCAAATGACATAACACAAGACAACTCAAAAATCCTCCTCCTCTCTTCTCTCATTTTTTCGGCCAACAATCCCCAAATCAAGCCAAAAATTTTCATTCTCTACTTCACTCTCAAGTTCTCCCAATTCACTTCTAATTCTCTCCAACTTCTCTCTAAAAATCTCCCTCTTTCTTTTTTTTTTTTTTCTTTCTTCTCACTACTCATATGGTTTGATACTTAGCAAAAATTCTTCAAAACCTCCTCCTACTTGAAGAATTCGAACACCCCCTTGAACAAGGTGAAGAAAATGACTTTCAAGATTGGAGCTTCAATTTTCAAGCCTTTCTTTTCATCTACTAATCTATGTTATTTTCATTTTTGAGGTACTTAGGAGCTTCAACTTGAAGGTCATTAAGGAGTTTGGAGACTAACTTGAAAATGACTTTCAAGATTAATTTTAGAGACAAGACATCAAGGTAATATTTGAGGCTTTTTAGCACCTTCTCACTTCTCTTTTATTTTCGGATTTTGACATAAAACATCTCATTTTGAGGTTATTAGGGACTGGCCTTGGAGCCTTGATCAAGAAGTGGTCAAGTTCTTAGAGACCCTCCAAATTTTGACTACAAACTTTCAACTACACAAGGTAAGTGTGGTACCTTTGGCCTATTCCTTCTCTTTTTCCCTCCTTATTTCATTTCTTCATTTTCTAACTCAAAAATCCTTATATTACTTGACTTAGGGGCAGACTTAAGTGAAGATTGAAATCCTCAAGGTCTAGTGACATATCACTTTACACCAATCAACCAAACAAACAAGGTGGGTGGAAAAAAATGTTCTCAAAACCTCAAGTGATTTTTGAAAAATGGCATGTAGTATCATTAAAATTTTAAGATATATGATTATTATATATTTCATATTCATTTAAAGATGTGATATTCCAAAAATTTCACAAATTATGTTTAAAGATCCAATTTTTGCAAAATAGGTGCATGCATGTGTAATTTCACGATTTATTTGATGAATTCTTGTATGATATGTAATAACATGTTTATGTACTTAAAATTTCATGTTTTAATTGTCGTATATTCTGTAAATTTCATTCATAATTGGAATAATTACAATTTTGGACCTTAAACGTAAAAATGGTTGGTAGACTAAATTGCAAGAAAATGAAAATTGTGGGACTCCTATGTAAATATTCAAATTTGGGTCTGTACAAATATTAATAAATGAAATTGTGATATAATAATAAAGTCTTAAAAGTTTTTATATAACAAAATTCAACCTTTGAAAGCCCAAGGACTAGATTGTAAATTTTTGAAAGCTTAAGGGCTAAAATGCAATTTTCAAAACTGTACCAGACCATTTTTAAAATTCAAAAATTTCCACTTTTAAGGATTTAAAAACCCATATTTTGAATAAATTCCAAAAATCAAAATGTTTTGAGTAAAGAAAAGCAATTTTTGTAAAAATTGAGGACTAAAGTATAAAATACTAAACTTAAGGACCAAAATAAAATTTCCAGGACTTGAACAGTCCATGTACCTGGAAAAATATTTTAACCATAATTTTATAACATTTTGAACCCTTGGTTCAAATTTCATAAAATTGGACCCCAAATAACCCTTAAGGGCAAAAAAACTTAAAAATTGGACTATAATGAAATTTTTAAAAGTTAAGGGACCTAAACTAATAATTTTTCAAAACTGCTTGTCACAATAACCCACTGATATAAGTGATATTTTAAAATTAGAATCACATTAAAAACCCTTCCGGTTTGTCAGATCCAAATATTTTAAATCCGGGGTCCAAAATGATAATTTTTGACAAAATTAGGGCCAAAATGGGAATTTACCAAAACCTCAACCCCAAACTTTTAAAAACCTGATTCTCTGGAAAATTTGAAGAATTTAGGAACTGACCTTATAATGTTTCGAGATCGAGACAAAAACTTATTCGATTTCAAACCCGATAAAGACTAGTTTTCCAAAACGGGGATAATTGTAAAATTTTCTTTTTCCAAGGACCTCAAATTTATTATTTTTCATATTACTGACTTATATAAATATTTATGAAAATTAATTTCTCAAAATTATCCGTGGCTCAACGGACCCTTAACCGAATAATACGCATTTTTGCGGGGCGACTTCCTCGCCTTAAGACTTCGAACTTACAACGGGGCAAATCTCCCACATAATATAGCCAATCCATCGAAGATTAGTTATCCTCCCGATAATTAACTCTATTCAATAATTACTCCTCCAATGCCGATAAATGCCACGTACAAACTTTTCGTGTAATTGTACTTGTACCACTTTTTCAAATATTATCATACTCGAACGCCTTGTTGACATGTTATATCCGTGTATATCTATTTGCTTGAGTTAACTTAGTGTGTCGAGCTCACAAATCGGAGTGGACCATCGGGATGGAATGGGGGCAGCGATCGCTATTTCACTCTCCCGCCCCATCATCCTAATCCCACCCTTGGCGGACGGAGTGTCCAACGGGAGAAGTGGGTCATAGGCGAGGTATAATCGCAATTATGACAACTGGACCTTGCAAGCCATTTTCTTGTTGGATTGTCGTGCCTATGGAGTGACGGAAGGCCTTGTGCCTATTGCCTGGGGGAGTCATAAGGTAGAACGAAGGAATCGCTCGATCCACACGATTCTGGAGTTATACGGACCGTCTTGCTCATTTGGGTTAGTGCTTTACATTTAGTACGCAACCACTACTTGACTTGCTTGAAAATCACTTATAGTGCACGCTTGTTCATGAACTTCTTTCATCAAACCGTATAAGTATACCATTTTTTAATATCATGTTGCTTGTGAACTTTGTGTGATGCACGCATCATAACTCACACATTTTCCACATAACTATTTTCTTGCATATATATATATTGCCACACTTTCACACGATCACCCATCCACTGAGAATATTCGTCTCACCCCTTCCTTTTTAAGCGACCAAATGATGAAGGTCCATATGATGATGATGTGGATGGGGAAGACCAGACCATGGAGTGATCCATTCCCGTGCTATTCGACTTCCATGGATTTCTGTTTACTTGCTTTGTTGGACTATTTTTCTTAAGTTGTAATCTTAAGGGCGTAGGACCCTTGAACTTTCCTAAGTTTGTAATCAGGATGTAATTTGGTTTTGCTTGACATTTTGGACTGTAATTTATTCCGCTGCAACATTACTCTGTTTTATTTTGGGATTACTCTTGATGATTGACTAGACTTATTTGACTTAATTATTGTTTAAGTTATTTATCACGTAGTGGTCTCTACTGGGCGTGACGGTTTAAGTGGTATTAGAGCTCGGCTAGTAAGATGGAAACTTACACCAAGCTGACCCCGGATAAGACCCTCTGTCTGTGTCGGGTAGTACCGCTATTTGACTAATTTGAGCTTGAATTCGATCTAATAAGGACATAGACCCCGATATTAAGTTTAATGACCAATCATGGAGAAGGGTATCACTAATGTTTAGACTGAGTTAAGAATTTTATATACTTGGAGATGCCGTAGTAATAGATGACTAACTGAGTTGATTCTTGATTAGTTTTACTTTTCTTCACTATCTTTCCGTTTATACTTGTTTGACAAACCCTAGTTGTGTTTTGACCATAATGGAACCCAAAACTCCGACGTGGGATATGTTCAGGGATGCTCGTACAAAAAAGGACTATCATGAGGAGATGGCTACCCACTGGCACAAGGAATTTGTTAGAGTTAACTCTGAATTACAAGAGGAGTGGAATCACACGCGGGATTTGGAGCATCTCCTGGCGCAGAAATGAGAGGAAAAGTATGCCTTGAATTTAGAGATTAAGGACCACGAGAGGACTATACGCACCTGCAAAGATCGATTTGACTGTTACAAGAGCGCATCGATGGCATGAGTGAGAAGATGAAGCGCGTCGGTGATGACCGATTCAATTGGGAAACTGAGGCCTACCTGCTAAGGGATAAGGTTGACCGCATGGAAGACGCCCTTATTAAATAGATGAACGCTATTCAGGACCTTACTCAAGCCCTAGTCCAAAGGGACCTAGCTTTGGAAGTTGCTCTTGCGACAAGCGCCCCAACACCACCACAGCCCGAGGCGTAACCAAAAGCAGACCCAGAGGCGGAACACAAAGAGGATCCGAAGAAGATCTAAGGAGGATCTCAAGAGGATCCCGAGGAGGACGAAGAACCTGAAAAAGCACAAGATGCGGCCCTAATGGAGATCATACGGCGCAGAAGAATGGCAGAGCTCGAAGAATGGCCCGAAGTTGAAGAGTGGCAAGAACTAGAACCCGTCGACATCATCAACATCAAAGATGATAGCGATGACGACAACACCATTACAGATTAAATAGTATTGTATTCCTTGTTGTTGATGTATTTGATGTTTGTACCCGGATGGTTGTATTTCTTTAGTTTCGTTGTATGGCATCATTGTATGATTTTATTTTCTTCTCATGTATTCCGTATTTTATATTAATGGATGTTCCTTCTTACTTGATGTTGACTTTATGTCTTGGTTGTTATCATTACTAGTGATTTGTTATGACTTATGTTACTTTCTGATCATTAATTGAATTCATTTATGTTATGTATCCCAACTAACATTTTGTGATACAGAATAGCCGAGCGTAGAGGATGGGGTAGACCTCGTATGGTGCCCAGGGAGGACGCTGATGTCCTGAGGGACCGGACTTCATCACCTGAACTGCCGACACCTCTTCCCCCAGCTGCGGGAGAAAATTTGATACTCAAGTGTTGCAAAGCAAATCGATATGCAACAACAAGCGTTCCATAGAAATGTGCAAGAAACCATCCGAAAAGCTAATGATAGGGTTTTGGAACGGTTCTTATGCTTTGACCCGCCGACTTTTTTTCGGGAGAGCCAAATGATGCTAAGGCGGAAGATGGATTGAAAAACTAGAAAATATCTTCAATGCCTTACAAAGATAATCGATGAACATAAAGTAACTCTCACCGTATTCCACTTAGAATCGGCAGCCCGCGATTGGTGGAGAGCTGTGGAAAGAAGATGGATTCAGGACAGAGTGGCAAGGACCTGGGAGAACTTTTTGGCGGAATTTAATGAACAGTACATTCCACAAGTCGTTAAGGAAGCCCGTAGGGATGAGTTTCACCTACCGAGACAAGGAAATCGACAGGTGGCTCGATGAGTTGGAATTTCATCGGTTGTCCAAGTATGCCTTGGGAACTATCAAGATCTTGAGGAAGACAAGTTATACAAGCTCACCAGAGGGATGAAATTGGAATTACAGAAGCAACTGCTGACTATTGAATTGGAGATCCCTTCAGCTGCAGTCAAGCGGCTCTCCGCATTATTGAGGCAGGGTTGAATCGCATGGAGCTGATGCAACAGGGCAGGGCTGCCAACAATATCAAAAGGCCAGCTTTCGGGCAGTCATCTAAATAGCCCGCCAAATTTTAGAAGGGTACTGTTGGAATAACGGATAAAGGAAAGGGACCGATACAAGGGACCCATGGAAAGCTATGTACACACTGTCAGAAAGCAAATCACACTGCCAATGACTATTTGCGCAAACATGGAAGGTGTTTGAGATGTGGCAGTAACCAACATCAGGTGAAAGATTTCCCTAGCATGAATAACAATGGAAACAAACCGGCTCAGCCGCAGAGGCAGGAAAATATGGACAAGAAAATCGAGCGTGAATGCCAGCTCGAGCATTTGCATTGGCCGGATATGAGGGTTCGGAGGCAACTAATGTGGTGGAAGGTACGCTTCTAGTATCCAACCACTATGCTAAAGTGCTATTTGACCCTGGATCATCACACTCATTCGTCGCATCGCATTATGTACATAAGGTGCATGCATGCATGGAACATATGCCCATATGTTTAGAAGTGTCAACTCCAATGAGCGCAAGACAATTAACGGATATTATTTATAATGCACGTGAAGTTAAGATTGGTGATATAAACTTCCCTGCCGATTTGATATTATTGCCTATATCCGAATACGACGTGGTTTTGGGAATGAACTGGTTATCTGCACACCATGCACAAATGGACTGCCATCACATATCTATCAAACTATGCAAACATGAAAAGCCCAAAGTGGAAATTTTAGAAAGAGCATGAGTCAATATTGCCTTAATCATCTCCTCCATTAAAGCTAGAAAGGCAATCTCTCGAGGAGCACAATGGTACTTGGCGTTTGTAATCAACAAGCCCAAGGTAGAGACTCAAATTCACCAAGTGCCCATAGTATCGGAATACACAGATGTATTTCCAAAGGAACTCACGTCCCCCACCAAATAGGGAAGTCGAGTTCACTATTGAAGTATTACCGGGGACAACCCCAATTGCAAGAACACCGTACAGAATGGCTTCTGTGGAGTTACAAGAGTTGAAGACTCAATTACAGAAGTTGATGGAAGTGGGATTTATCCGACGGAGTATATCTCCGTGGGAAGCATCGGTACTTTTCGTCAAGAAGAAGGATGGAACATTAAGGCTGTGAATAGATTATCGCGGTCTTAATAGCGTGACCATCAAGAATAAATATCCCCTCCCGAGGATAGATGAATTGTTTGATCAACTTTAAGGAGCGATGGCATACTCGAAGTTTGACGTGCAACAAGGATACTATCAGTCAAAGATCCAGGAAGAAGACATTTCTAAAACCGCATTCCAGACTAGATATGGACACTACGAGTTTGTAGTAATGCCATTCAGTTTGACGAATGCCCCTGCAGTGTTTATGGATCTGATGCATCGAGTCTTTCGGCCTTACTTGGATCAGTTCATAGTGATATTCATTGATGACATACTCGTATACTCCAAGTCTAGAAAAGATCATGAGTGCCATTTGAGGATCGTCTTGGACACACTACCAGAGCACAAATTATATGCTAAGTTCAGCAAGTGCGAATTTTGGCTTAAGAAAGTCGCATTCTTGCGACATATAGTATCCGACAATGGGATCGCAGTGGATCCATCGAAAGTACAGACAATGGTTGAATAGAAACAACCAGAATCAGTAACCGAGATCAGAAGCTTCTTGGGATTAGTGGATAATATCAAAGATTCATCAAGAATTTCTCCAAGATAGCCGGACCACTCACATGATTGACTTATAAGCAAGTCAAGTTCGAGTGGAACGACAAATACGAGGACAGTTTCCAATGGACTCCAAAAAAAATGAAAGTCACCAGTAATTCCAAAGGTCGACTTAGTTTAGGAAGCCATGGAGAAAGTCAGAATAATCAAAAAAGGATCCGTATGGCTCAGAGTCGCCAGAAGAGTTATGCGGATAAGAGAAGAAAAGATTTAGAATTTGAAGTTGGAAACGAAGTATTCCTTAGGCTCTCACTACGAAAAGGGTTAATCAATCCAAAGAAAGGAGGTAAACTGAGTCCAAGATATGTCGGACCTTACAAGACTACAAAGGATTGGAAAGTTAGCTTACCGATTTGAACTACCATCACAATTTGCGGGAATGCACACCGTATTTCATTCTCGAGGTTGAAGAAGTATCGATGGATCCCGAGCACATCATCACACATGATACTCATCCTCCGATGGAGAACTTATCTTACACCAGAAGCCGATTCGGATCATTGACCGAAGTGATACGACAACTACATGAGAGAGAGATTCCGTTGGTTAAAGTAGTGTGGCGTAATCATAACCAGGCGAAGATGCCACGTGGAAGATGGAGGAAAACCTGAGGAATCAATACCCCGAGTTATTCTGAGAGGAATTTGGGGACCAAATTCTTTTTAAGGAGGGAAAAATGTGAAACCCTCTTTTTCAATCGTGTACAAGTGTGTAACTAATGACGTGTATTGACTGTGTATTTTTTGCGGCTACTTTTATCGCATCATTTTGGCAGATCATTGATAATAATATTTTCGCATTTTATTGTCATTTTGATTATTTGATCAACTACTTGTTTAATTATTGATCGTTTATTATTTTCAATTATATATTTAATAATCACTTGATTGATCATTATGCTACTTGTGTATTTATTAGATACCTTAATCATTTAGTGACTTATATCCTATAGAAATAAGAATTTGATTTAGAATAAGTGATTATGAGAATTATAAGTGTTGTGGGAATCACTATTAATTTTTGGGAATTGATATTATACTCCTATTTTCATCAATTTTATTTGGGACCCAAAAAATAATATGGATATCATAATTTAACCTAGAGTGGACGGCCTCATCACCTCTTGGTGTAAAAATACCTCCCAACTCTTGTACACATACCCCACATTATTCTATACCTTATACCCTAAACATACCTACATATACTAAGTATTATACTTGTATTATACAAGTATTCTACACATTTTATACACCATCTTCCAATTTCCAACAAATTCCCACTCAACCCCAACATTCCACTCAAAACCCACCCATTCTCCCACTCATCCTTCTTGCCCATACCTTTGACCACCCTTTGACCACCCTATTGTTCCCCATACAAATGACATAACACAAGACAACTCAAAAAAATCTTCCTCCCTCTTCTCTCTTTTTTTTTCGGCCAACACACCCAAATCAAGCCAAAAATTTTCATTCTCCACTTCACTCTCAAGTTCTCCTAACTCACTTCCAATTCTCCCCAACTTCTCTCTAAAAATCTCCCTCTTTCTTCTTTTTTTCTTCTTTTTTTTCTCACTACTCATATCATTTGATACTTAGCAAAAATTCTTCAAAACCTCCTCCTACTTGAAGAATTCGAACACCCCCTTGAACAAGGTGAAGAAAATTTACTTCTTCTTCAAGCACTTCTTCCATTTTCATGTCTTTCTACTAATCTATGTTATTTTCATTTTTTGAGGTACTTAGGAGCTTCAACTTGAAGGTCATTAAGGAGTTTGGAGACTAACTTGAAAAAGACTTTCAAGATTAATTGTAGAGACAAGACATCAAGGTAAGATTTGAGGCTTTTAGCATCTTCTTCACTTCTCTTTTATTTTCGAATTTTGACACCGAAAATCTCATTTTGAGGTGATTAGGGGCTGACCTTGGAGCCTTGGTTAGGAAGTGATCAAGTTCTTAGAGACCCTCCAAATTTGACTACAAACTTTCAACTACACAAGGTAAGTATGGTATCTTTGGCCCATTCCTTCTCCTTTTCCCTCCTTATTTTAATTCTTCATTTTCTAAATCAAGAATCCTTGTATTATTTGACTTGGGGGCTGCCTTAAGTGAAGATTGAAATCCTCAAGGTCTAGTGACATATCACTCTACACCAATCAACCAAACAAATAAGGTGGGTGGAAAAAAATGTTCTAAAACCTCAAGTGATTTTTGAAATATGGCATGCAGTATCTTGAAAATTTTAAGATATATGATAATTATGTATTTCATGTGTATTTTAAAATGTGATATTCTAAAAATTTCACAAATTACGCTTAAAGTTCTAATTTTTGCAAAATAGGTGCATGAATGTGTAATTTCATGATTTATTTGATGAATTCTTGTATGATATGTAATTGCATGTTTATGTAATTAAAGTTTCATAGTTTAATTGTCTTATATTCTGTAAATTTCGTTCATAATTGAAAGAATTATAATTTTGGATCTTAAATGCAAAAATGGCCAAATTGGTGGACCAAATTGCAAGAAAATAAAAATTGTGGGACCCCTCTGTAAATATTTGAATTTGGGACTGTACTAATGTTAATAAATGACATTGTGATATAATAATAAAATTTTAATGGTTTTGAGATAATAAAATTCAACCTTTGAAAGTCCAAGGGCTAGATTGTAAAGTTTTTGAAAGTTTAAGGGCTAAAATGCAATTTTCACAACTGTACCAGCACCACATTTGAAATTTCGAAAATTCCAAATTTTAAGGACTGAACAACCCATATTTTGAATAAATTCCTAAATCAAATTGTTTTGAGTAAAGAAAAGCAATTTTTGTAAAAATTGAGGACTAAAGTGTAAAATACTAAATTTAAGGACCAAAATAAAATTTTCAGGACTTATACAGTCCATGTACCTGGAAAATTTTTTTAACCATAATTTTATAATATTTTGAACCCATGGTTCAAATTTCATAACAATTGGATCCCAAATAAGCCTTAAGGGCAAAAAAAACTTAAAAATTGGATTAGAATGAAATTTTTAAAGGTTAAGGGACCTACACTAACACTTTTTTAAAATTGCTTTTGTCCCAATAACTCACTGACATAAGTGATATTTTAAAACTGGAATCACATTAAAAACCCAGACGGTTTGTGATATCCAAATATTTTAAATTCGGGGCCCAAAATGATAATTTTGACAAAACTAGGGTCAAAATGGGAATTTACCAAAATTTCGATCCCAAAATTTTAAAAACCTGATTATCTAGACAATTTGGATATTTTAGGATCTGACCTTATAACTTTCCTAGGTCGAGACAAAAACTTATTCGATTTCAAACCCGATGAAGACTAGTTTTCCAAAACGGGGATAATTGTCAAATTTTCTTTTGCAATGACATCAATTTTTTTATTTTCCATATTAGTCCTGGTATTTACTGACTTATATAAATATTTATGAAAATTAGTTTTTCAAAATTATCCGTGTCTTAACGGACACCTTAACCGAATAATACGCGTTTTTGCCAGGCGACTTCCTCGCATTAAGACTTTGAACTTGCAACGGAGAAAATATCCCACATAATATACCTAATCCATCAAAGATTAGTTATCCTCCCGATAATTAACTTCATTCAATAATTACTCCGCCAATACCTATAAATGCCTCGTGCAAACTTTTCGTGTAATTGTACTTGTACCGCTTTTCTGAAATATTATCATACTCGACTGCCTTGTTGATATGTTATATCTGCGTATATCTATTGGCTTGAGTCAACTTGGTGTGTCGAGCTTACAAACGGAGTGGACCAGTCGGGGATGGAATCGGGCAGCTCGGCTGCTATTCCACTCTCCGGCCTCATCATCCTAATCCCACCTTTGGCGGATGGAGTATCGAAAGGGAGAAATGGGTCGTAGAATAGAGGTATAATTGCAATTATGATAATCTGTGCCATAAAAGCCATTTACTGTTGGATTATCCTGCCTATGGAGTGACGGGGAGGCCTTGTGCCATTTGCCTGGGGAGTCATAAGGTAGAATGAAGGAATCACTGTCTGATCCACACGATTCTGGAGTTATTCGGACTATACTGCTCGTTTGGGTTGGCGCTACATTTAGTACACAACCACTACTTGACTTGCTTGAAAATCACTCATAGTGCCTGCACGTTCATGAACTTATTTCATCAAAACTGTATAAGTATACCATTTTTTTAATACCATGTCGTTTGTGAACTTTG
The DNA here is from genome assembly GCA_016081115.2 of Rehmannia glutinosa. NCBI lineage: Eukaryota > Viridiplantae > Streptophyta > Magnoliopsida > Lamiales > Orobanchaceae > Rehmannia > Rehmannia glutinosa. The sequence continues at coordinate 201,472 of JABTTQ020002109.1, forward strand.
TGTGATGCACACATCATAACTCACACATTTTTCACATAACTATTTTCTTGCATCTATATATATCTCCACACTTTCACACGATCACCCATCCACCGAGAATATTCGTCTCACCCCCTCCTTTTTAAACGGCTAGATGATTAAGGTCCATATGATGATGATGTGGATGGGGAAGACGGACCACGGAGTGATCCATTCCGTGCTATCCGACTTCCATGAATTTACATTTTACTTGCTTTGTTGGACTATTTTTCATAAGTTGTAATCTTAAGGGCGTAGGACCCTTGGACTTTGCTAAGTTTGTAATCGGGATGTAATTTGGTTTTGCTTGACATTTTGGACGTAATTTATTCGCCGCAACATTACTCTGTTTTATTTTGGGATTACTCTTGATGATTGACTAGACTTATTTGGCTTAATTCTTGTTTAAGTTATTGATCATGTAATGGTCCCGTCAGGCAGGCGTGACAATATACAAAAGGTACACAAAACTTTTGGGCCCCTAAATTGCAAAAACATTAATCGGGTCTGCAGGTTGACCGACTCGTTGGCCTTATGAAAGGAGTGGCCATGAGTACCATTAACTAGGGAAGCCTTGGGAAGGGGAAGGTGGTGCCTGCCTCCGCACAGACTGAGAGTTATATATAGGTTTACTTTATATACATTATACATATACAAGGTGGCCGAGCGGCTACACTTTTATCTTCATCTTCAATCCTGATATCAAGATTTTCAAGATCCATTAAGATAGATTCAAACTCGTCAATATGAGAACCGAGAGGTGTCCCTTCACTCATGCGAAGTGTATAAATACATTATGTTTTGTAGAGTTTATTTGTGAGGGTCTTTTTCCAATAGAAAGACTCCATTTTTTTCCACAACGATTTTGTGGTCTTTTCCGAAATAACCTCACGCAAAACTTCATCCGAGAGAGATAATTGAATACCAGAAAGTGTCTTTTCATCCATCTCCTTCCAGTTTGCATCACTCGTGTTGGTTGGCTTAACACCTTTAACGATTTTCTAAACTCCGCTTTGAACAAGAACAATTCGCATTTGAAGTTGCCATAAAGTGAAATTTAATCTTTCGATCAAATTTCACGAAATCAAATTTTGTCATCAACATCCTTAACAAGGATAATGGCAAAATAAATGCACCAACAACCAGTGCTCTGATACCAGTTTGTTAGGTTAGCAATATGATCAATTGATACATCTATTTATATTGAAAGACAAAATTAAGAAAATAAATATAAAAAAATAAGTAGACACAAGAATTAACGTGGTTCGGCTAGAAACAAGTCTACATCCACGGGCATAGGAGCGATTCCAATTATAACAGAAGTAACAATTGAGAGCTTACAACTTTTAGAGAATATATCTCTAATTAATCCCAACACCCCAAGAAAATAATCCCACTCTTAACTCAATAGAATCTTCTCTCAAGTGTTTCGCAACTCTCAATTTATATCTCTCTTTTTTTTGTGTGAGTTCAATGAATAACATGATCATCTATTTATAGATGAAAACTACATACCTTAAATAATTTCACATCCAAAGTATATTAATTACTTTGACATCAATCAAAAGAAATCTCTTGCTTTGTCATCAATCCAAGACAAAACATGTGATTTCTTTAACATCTTAAAAAAAGAACATGGAATTCTCAAAATTCAAGTCACCAATTTTAACACATAATATGAGATAAGAAAATTAATATTAGAAAATCATATAAGGTCAAATTGAGGTCCTACAATATTAAAATTTAAGGCCCTAGGTCTAACTTTGGCCACAAAGGGTAAATCAATCGCCCAATTAGTTCGATTTTATGTGAATTTTGTTATAATACAAAACTATTGATTGTAACTAATCGGAATTATACCTAATTGTTTGTCTTAAAAAACTTCCATATTAGAGAATCAATTGGTAGTCTAGTGGTAAGATGTCACGCCCCCACGGGACGCGACAATCCACAACTTAAAAGAAATAAATCGAATCTAGACAATGATAAAATATAACCCCTGTGAAACAAAGTTAAGTAGCAGCGGAAATAAAATACAAGTACGAATTACAACTTAATGTGTAACAAAAATCCGAATACATCCCAACAACATCCAAATTAAACTTACAGTCCAAAACTAATCAACATAAAGTCCAACAAGAGAAACGAGTACGCATCACATCACAAGCTTAAGTGTCAAAGGGGCCTACGCCCTTAAGTACAGTCCAAAATGAAAACGGAAAAAAAGACAATTACCCAACATCGCAAAGAAAAAGGTACATGTCCAACAATAACAATAAAAGAAAGTAAGTCCAACAGGCGGAGCACGGAAAATCAGTCCGTGGCAGGTTCGACATCTTCAACGAACTCCTCATCTAACCGTTAGAAAACAAGATGGGATGAGACAAAAATCTCAGTGGATGGGGTGATCGTGTGCAAGTGTGGCGATATATATAGTTAATGCAAGAAAACTGTTGTATGAAAAATGCGCGAGTCATGATGCGTGGTTTCACATACAGTTCGCAAGCATCGTGATTTTTATACTTAAATAATATACTTATATACAGTTTTAAAAAGAGTTCATGATCATACAGACACTATGTGATACAAGCAAGACAAGTAGTGGTTGCATACGGATTTGTAGCGCCAACCAATGCAATACAAGTAGCGGTTGCATACGGTTGTGTAGCGCCAACCAAACGGGTCCGATTAACTCCAGAATCGGGTGGGCGATTCCTTCGTTCTTCCTTGTAACTCCCCGAGCAAGATGGTCCTTCGTCACCTTATCGCTCCATAGGCAAAGACAAATTCACATGGGCTAGCTAGGCCCGTATTGTCATAATCATGATTATACCTAAAGTACTACGACCCACTTCCCCTGGACAAACTCCGTTCCTCGATTGCGAGATTAGGGACGATGGGGTCGGAGAGTGGAATCCGAGCTGCTCGGTTCTATTCCCGACGTATCCATTCTGACTATGAGCTCGACACACCAAGTTGACTCATGCAGGAAATAATTACAAGTATAGGATGTCAACCAGGCAGTCGAGTATATTGATTCAGGGAAGCAGTTCAAGAACAGTTTTCGAAATTCGCGTGTAGTATTTAGGTGTCGGTGCAGTAATTTGTATGAAGATAATTATCGAGAGGATAAGTAATCTTCGATGTCTTGAAGGATTAGGTGGAACATAGGTCCTGTTATAGATTCGGAACCGCAAGACGAGGAAGTCGCCCCGCAATCGCGTATTAATCGGTCAAGACGATCTGATAAGTCAAGGGATTTTTAAGAAAATAAAATATTTTAAATAACTATTATAAGTCAGAGGGTCCATGTCTGTTTTTAAAAGAAAAATAATTTTGACTTAAGTCCTTGTTTAAAAGAAAATTTACAATTAGCCCCATTTTGTAAAAACCAAGATTTTTGGGGTTAAAAATTGAATAAATTAATGTCCCGACCTTGAAAAATTATGAGGTCAGTTCCTAAATTCTCTAAATTATTCATAGATTCAGGTTTTTAAAGTTTTTAGGTCGAGTTTTTATAAAATTCTCACATTAGCTATGATAAGGATAAAATCATCATTTATGTGCGAATTTTTATAAAATTCTCACCCCTACAAATGTTAAAACATACCTGGATAAAATCATCATTTATAAAATCATCATTTATGTGCGAGGATTTAGAAAAGCAGGAGCAGGTCTCCCAACATGTTGATGATGATGATAAGGATAATGATGATGGCTTTGGTGATGGTTATGGTGATGATGACTATGATGACACTGAACGGGATGACAATGAGAATGATAGGGGTGATGATGAAGCGATTAAGGATGTGCGGATGAGGCATCGAGAGATAAAACATGAAGAGTCAACTCAAGAACTAGTTAATACATGTATGTTTTAACATTTATATTTCTTGTCGATATTCTTGCAACATGTGATTCGCTTATTCATCGTTTCTTTTCATCTGCTTAGTGATAAATAAAAAAGGTGGTGCTGGTACTAGTACAAACAAACGCTAAAAAAATGTCGTCTACGGTATGGAGATCTTCCAGGCTGGACTAGCCCAACAACTTATAAATACTTATTTTGTCACAAAAGTAACGCAGACGCGAAAGGCTTACTTGGTAAGGTTTATCTTATCTACCATATCTTAAAAGAACTTTACATTATAAATTGAATTTTCCATCACAATTTTTCTTTTTCTATGGTACGATTCGATCGAATATATTTTTTTACAATCTTTCCATTATAATATTTTCGCCACAATTTCCCTTTTTGTTTGTAGTGAAAGAAGATTTCACCTAATTAATTTTACATGTGATAACAATTGTTGAAATGCATTGGAGGATATATATAATACGATATCTTAATAGAAAACATATAAGAGTTTTAGTTATTGTAACTACTTTTGGTATTTTATTTTTTAATGTGTTACTTTCATTGTCATGATAGTTTATTCCCATGGATTTTTCAAAGATTTCAACATTGACTTTATCAAGAGTTTACACTAGTTGATTCTAGAAGGAGGGAGTTTCGTGCGGAGTACAAGAAAAGGAAGGACGGAAGGATGATAGTCACTAGAGAATGGATAAGACTTTGCAGACTGAACTTAGTGGCAAAAGATGACAGATGCATCTGTGAGTTCGTGCAAGGAGAAGATCGATGCCTATACCTTAACATCATTTTTATCCGTGGTAATATGCACTATGACTTGGGTTGGAGAAACAAAGGGGAATTAATTTCTTTGCAGTTTTATAAAAAAAACAAACTAATTGTTGGATATTCATTAGTGAGTGGGAATGATGACTTGGTAGTTTTTCTATCTATTTTAATTTCGACTTTAATTTCTATTAATTTCTTTTTTTTCCTGATTAAAAATGGTGCTTTTGGATGGAACAGTTTTCGTATTTATGCTTAGCAAACTTTATTGTTTGATTTATATAACATTTTTTGCAATTAGTTGACACGTGCCCAAATATATATAAGGACAGAAAGAGGCCAGGTGCTTGCAGGCAGGTGTAACCCTCAAGTTTATGTAAAATAAAAGCTATATATAACAATTCATGAAATATTATATTTTCTTACCTTTAGAATAATAAGTCATTCTTTGCTTGTTTCAAAATATATCTTTTTTGTTTAAGAATCGATTCAATTTTTATTACATAAAGGGCAATTTCTCTCTAAATCTTTCATACACCTTTCATTTCTCTCTCCAGCAACATATTTATGTCATCTATCATACATCTCGATCTTTTAACTTACTACTACAAAAATACTGATAGACACCGGTTTTAAATCGGTGTATATTAGTAAAACAAACTGGCGTTAGAGCCACTTTGGTGTTAAAAGTCATAACTTTTTAACAACGATTGAGAACCGATTCTTGTCGTTTCCTTGAAAGACACCGGTTTTAAACCGGTGTCGTAGGGATAAAATATCCGCTTTCTAAGGCCCTGAGGTTAAAAGTTTATATATTTGACACCGGTTTAAAACCGCTGTCTTTAAAGAAATACACATCGGTTTTACACACCGGTTTTAAACCGGTGTCGTTTTATTTGAAGACACAACTCAAAACCGGTGTCTTTTGTATGAAATAAAATTTGTAAACTCTAGATATAATACAAATAGACATCACCAAAACAACATCATTGTTTTGATTTTTCTGTTGTCTAATCTATTTTAAGATCGGCGTTTTACAAAACCGATTTATGAGCGGATTTTTCCAACAATCGACATCGGTTTATTATACGGATGCCTATTAGCGGACAAATTTGCTCATAGACATATAGTAATTGTGGGTGTTTTATTTTTGCTTAGAGTTGCCGATTCAAAGTAGGTACATATTTGGATCTTGCTAGTTACTTATCAACTGAAATGCCTAGCTATTTTCGAACATGTGTAGTTTATCAGATATTCTTTTTCTCGTTTGAATTTGTTATAATATGTCATTTTGAGCCTCTGTTCGGGAAGCTTGGGTACTAATGAGCCTCTACTTGAAGGCTAAACATAATTTTTCATCAAGTAAGGCTAAACATAATTTTACATATATCTTTTGTAACTCCAGGTAATTTTGCGGGTGGTTCATGCCCTTTAATATTGCATTCGTGATTGGTTCGAGTTCTTGGTTGGGTGGTCATTCAAATAACAAGAGATCCTCATGAATCAAGTTGCTTCTAACATCAAATGTAAGTGATTAACGATCAAAAACCTTCATAACTTGAAATGGTTATTCCGTTTGATCGCAAGATAGCCGCTTTATTGGCTACTTGATCACATCAATGAAAAGATCACCATCATTGACTGCAGATTAGATCGATCGAAGACCAGACACTCACATCCTAATTTCCATGTGGGATTTTTTTACATTAACAATGCTAATACCTAGTTTTCACTTATACAAGATTAATAGTTAGTTTTGTGTGATTGTGAATTTTCGCCGATTATCACCACATGCACACTTGCAATGCTTTTGCATTATCGTACGCAGTAATTACCTAATGTATATGCAAAAATAAATTTTGGACTTGGTTTCACATTCAAACTTTTCATAAGTCAAGCTTTGTTTAGACTTGGCTAAAGTTTTGTTTTTTGTTCATGGTTATACTCATGGTTATACTAAATATACACAACAAGTACCAGTGGTCTAGCCATAGAATAGCACCTTGCCTTGGTACGGACCGGGTTCAATTCCTAGCTGGTGCAAATTTTTAATTTTTTGATTAAGCGGATCCAGCCATGCTGGCCCATCCAGGCGTCTTGGGTGGGCGGGCGCGCCCAACTTGGGCCGGGTGCTGGGCCAGCGTGTAAGGGTCTTAGATGTTGTTTTTTCTTTTTTTTTATATCCAGGCGTCGTCGGGCGGGTCGGGCGGGTGGGGATCCGTCTTACGGAATAGGATCCGTGAATACACGGTCCTATACAAGTTTTTGCCATTTAATAATGCTTGGATATTTCAGATTAGTTTTTTTCTTTTTACGGTCAATTTATTATGTCAAGGTCTCTCCTGAACGTAATTGTCTGTACGATGTTTTGTAGGTTCCTGATTGCTGATTACAATGAAGATGTTGATATGACTTGATCGGTTGATTTGGGAAGTTGCAACCGAAAAAGTATTCTATTTCTGTATTTATAAAAAAGTATGCATATATTGAGCGAGCGTTCACAAGGTAGCTAGTACGAGTTTTTAGTGGATTATTGATTTATTACCACAAGGGCCATTTCTATAATTTTTTTAGCCTGAGTAAAATTTTAAAATTGGGCCCTCTTTTTTCTATATAAACTTAAGAGCAACATAAAATAACAAAAAAAAAAGGATAATGTGCAATGTACAAAATAATTCTATTATAGTTAAAATAATACGACAACAATGTTCAAAAATCAAAATAAATATTTAAATTCAGCTCATCTCATAATTCTGAGTGTAAAACAGTTAATCAAGTTAATATAATGAAGTTGTTGAATAGTTCATTTCCCAATCGATAACATAAGTAGCCCATCGAACCTTTCTTGTGATTGGAGAAAATGTGTGATGAACTTCAACTTTGAGAATTTTTTTTTTAAAATTAAGTGTGATAATTTTGGTAGCAACACTACAATGACAATTGATTTAGACTCTTCATTTATGGTGGGAGAGCTCGACCATTAGGTTGCAATTGAGAACTTTTAATTTCTTTATCTACATTAAAAAATTAAAAATAATAAGACAATCAATCTGGACCCTTCATTCTTGGTACGAGAGTTCGACCACTAGTTGCAATTGAGTAATTTTAATTTATTTATATACATAAAAAAGTTCAAAAGTTATCTTGTTGACAAACATAAATTAACCTAGGTCACATTTTAAAGATTCAAGGGTAACAATCATTCAATCATTAGTCTAAATTTACTTTTGGTGCAATTTTTGAATTATTTTCATATATGTACTATATACAAAAAGTACACAAAAATTTTGGTCCCCTATTTCAAATAAATAATCAGGCCCAAGTCGACCGATTCGTTGGCCTTATGAAACGAGCGCCACGAGTACCACTAACTAGGGAGGCCCGGGGCGCGAAGATGGTGCGTCCGCACAGACCCCGAGTTATATATATATATATGTTTACTTTATATACATTATACATATAAAGGATATTTCAACAACAAGAAAACGAGGTGGCCGTGCGGCTGAACATTTATCTTTCTACTTAGAGATCATGAGTTTCGTCCTCTCATACCTGCAAATGTTGAAAGTTTATTTTTCCATGCAATAGTAGCCTTGTGCTCACCTTTCATGCCTTTAACTTTTGCAAACAAAATAAAAAGAATTCGTCACAAAAATAAGGGAGTTGGAAAAATTTAACCCTCCAAATTAGAAACAGAGTTGACACCTTACTCTTTCGCCAAAATTCTCAAGAAAGAGTAATAATGTCACGCTCCAAACGCGACGCGACGACGATCAACCACTTAAATAGAAATAAACCAACAATCTAGACAAATGATACAAATAACTCCATGTGAAGAGAGTCTAAAGCAGCGAAAATAGAATAAACATAAGTACAAATTGCAACTTAAAGTCTAACGAGGTCCAAATACATCCGACATAATAACCTGAATAAGTTTACAGGCCAAAACTAAAGCGTAAAGAACACCATATCCAAATCTTAAATGTCAAGGGTTCTATGCCCTCGGTTATAGTCAAATAGAGAAAAGAGTAGCAGGATAAAAAGGGAGTCCAACATCCGCATAAGTACAATCATCAGAAAGATGGTACAAGTTCGACAGGCGGGGCGAGGGTCAACAATCTGCGGTCGGGTCGACATCCCCAACATCGTCCCCTTCTAAAGGTTAGAAAACAGGTGGGAATGAGACATAAATCTCAGTGGATGGGGTGATCGTGTGCAAGTGTGGCAATATATATTTTGATGCAAGAAACAGTCGTATGAAAAATGCGTGAGATATGATGCGTGATTTCACACACAGCCCACAAGCGTCGTGAGAAATATATTTAAGTAATATACATATACAGTTTTAAGAAAATAGTTCGTGGTCACACAGGTACTATGTGATTCAAGCAAGACAGGAGGATTGCGTACGGATTTGTAGCGCCAATCCTATGCAAGACAAGTAGCGATTGCGCGTGCACGGATTTGTAACGCCAACCAATGCAATACAATAGCGGTTGCATACGGATTTGTAGCGCCAACCAAACGGGTCCGATTAACTCCAGAATCGTGTGGATCAGACAACGATTGATTCGTTCTTCCTTGTAACTCCCCGAGCAATTAAGTCCACCAACTTTCCATTTTCGCATTTTAAATCCAAAAATTGAAATTTAATCAATTATGCTCGACTTTGTCCAAGTTATAAATCATACAAAACATGGGTTTCAAGGGTCATACATATACAAGTCCATTTCACACAAGAATTCATCAAATATCACAATAAAGTGTACATGTATACACCTATTTTTCAACAAATAGCAATTTGAGCCATACTTGAGAAATTTTTAACTTGATACAAGAAATTAACATGCAATATATAAAATATATATATCTCAAGTGCTCAATATCAAAATACTACATGCATTTTAAGTAAAAACACCTAGAAGTTGGAAAGATTTTTCCACCCACCTTAAAATGAACTTGTTGGTGAAAGATGAAATAAACCACTCTTACCTTATAGTCCAATTTCTCTTCAAAATCTTCAAAGTCTTGAAGTCCTTTTCAAGATGATGGTAAGGCTCTTAGTGTCTCCCAAGTCTTCTAAGTATACCTCAAACCAAAAATCAAACTTAGGTTAAAAGTGAAGATGATGAGCTAGAGGATAACAAGATGATTTTTAGAACACAATTTCTTACCTTGTTGAAGGGGTGTTCGAATTTGTTGTTGAAGTAGAGGGTATGTTCTTGAAATTTTGGTTAAGTGTTTGAAGGTTTGAAGAAGAAGATGAACTTATGCTTAGAGAAAATGTTGGAGGATTTTTTGGAGAGAATGGCTTGAGGGATGAATGTGTTGGTGAAATGAAGTGGGATGATTGAAAGTTGAACAAAATTTCTTGCCCATCTAAGGCCTTTTGGCCGTCCACTAGGAGGGGAGGGAGACAAATTTTTTTTTGTTTTGTTTTTGGTAAAAAAAATAACTTAGTGGGAATAATTGGGTGATTTAGGAAATAAAAAATTAATTAGAGTTCTTTTACTAGGGACATGAAGCCAAAAGCTATGTTTAGGGAATTATTTGTTTGTTGACCAAGATGTAGTGGAATATGTAGGGTAATTTAAATGTAGGCTTGAAAAATAAATTAAAAAATTCTCCAATTTTTAATGAAATTTCGAAAATTAGTAAAATAAAATAACAAAATAAAATATTTGGTTTCTTTCTTTTATAAAATTAAGGGAAATACAAAATATATAAATATCCATAATTGAATATTTAGAAATTTAAAATTAAGGATGTGAAATAAGAAATGTGTATTTCAAAAACAACAATTTGGAAGTTATTGGGAATGAATTATAGAATAAGATCAAATATTTGGATAAGGGTCAAAATGTACTCCTAAATTATCGAGGGTCTAATATTTCTAAAGTTGTAGTCATTCGATCAAGTATTAATACTAGAGGAGAATATAAAATTGCTAAGCTCAAAAATGCGAAATGCGTAATTGACGTTGGAAGAAATAAATAAAAGTAGAGTCGCGTTTCATTAATAATAGGTTTGTGATACATAGCCGAATAAATAATCACTACATAACACCGTATCTCACGTTGTTAAAATTCGGGGCCTCACATTCACCCCTCCTTAAAATAATTTGGTCCCCAAATTCTCTTCAGAACAACTCTGGATATTGATTCCTCATGTCTTCTTCCATATCCCACGTTGCGTCTTCGTCTCGGTTGTGGTTTCGACATACCACTTTAACCATCGGAATCTCTCTATTACGCAACTGAGGTATCTGCTGGTCAATGATCCGGATTGGTTTCTCGATGTAGGATAAATTTTCCATCAGAGGAGGAGTATCTTGGGTGATGATATGCTTGGGATCTGGTTGATACTTCTTTAACCTCGATACGTGGAATACATCGTGCATTCCCGCATACTGTGATGGTAACTCGAGTCGGTAAGTTAACTTCCCAATCCTCTGTAAAATCTTGTAAGGTCCAACATATCTCGGGCTCAACTTGCCTCCTTTCTTCGGATTGATCAATCCTTTCCGTGGAGAGAGTATGAGAAATACTTCATCTCCGGCTTCAAATTCCAAGTCTTTCTCCTCTTGTCTGCGTAACTCTTTTTGCGGCTCGATTTGTGTAGATCCGTTCTTGATCGCTTGACCTTCTCCATGGCTCGAACTAAGTCGACCTTTGGAATTGAGGGCGACTTTCGTTTCTCTTTTGGAGTCCATTGGTCATCAATCTCCCAAAGTGTAGTGAGATCTACACTTTCGCCCGTACAAAGCTTCGTGAGGGTGCCATCCCAATTGTGGCATGATAGCTGTTATTATAGGCGAACTCGGCCAATGGTAAGTGCGAATCCCAAGTTCCTTGGAAATCCAATGTGCGGGCTCGATATCTTCCAGGGTTTGAATCGTTCGCTCAGACTGGCCATCCGTTTGTGGATGTCCTTGTTGTGCTAAAACTTAGCGAGGTACCAAATCTCCCGGGCAACCATTTCCAAATCGGGAGACAAACCTCGGGTCTTTGTCGACATAATGTCGTCGGCACTCCATGCGGTCGAATGATCTCGGATATAAATTTGCACGAGTTTACGCAAGTCGTCGGTTTTTCTTCATGGGTAAGAAGTGTGCAGATTTCGTGAGTCGGTCTATGACTACCCATATAACATCCTGGCCTCCTCTAGTCCTTGGTAGATCCGTCACGAAGTCCATCATTATGTGTTCCCATTTCCACTCGGGAACTCTCAACGGTTGTAATAAACCGATGTCATTGGTGTTCTGCGCTTTTTACTCGTTGACAAGTCAAACATCTCGCAACAAACTCCACTACCTGGTTCTTCATGTTTACCCACCGTAATGCCGTTTCAAGTCCTTATACATCTTGTTTCCTCCAGGGTGTATAATGTATTTCGAACGGTGTGCTTCTGAGAGAATTCCACTCCTAATCCGCTCGTCACTTGGTACACAAACTCAATTTCAAAATCGATGATCCCATCTTCATGTATCGAGAATTCGACCTCTCTCCTTTAAGTATCTACTCTTCCGGTTTTTGAAGTTGCACATCCGTCCCCCCTGTCTTTGCCTTGATCTCGTTCAAGAATCGGGTTTAATCGAAATGTTAACACAAGAAATTTGAGTATTGGTCTCGTCGGATTCCAAGTGCTCAACTCTTCTAATGATTTCCACTCTCGAATCATTAGTCGGCTAAACTCGCCTTTCGCTCAAGGCGTCGGCTACTACGTTAGCTTTCCAGGGATGGTATTGGATATCAAAGTGATAGTCCTTTATTAACTCCGTCCATCTTCGTTGCCTCAAATTGAGATCCTTATGAGAGAATAAATACTTCAGGCTCTAATGATCCGTAAACCGTGAATGTTACTCCGTAGAGATAGTGCATCCATTTTTTAACGCGAACACTATTCGCAATTCCAAGTCATGCGTTGGGTAACAACTTGAGTTTCCATGATGCATAAGCAATGACCTTTCCTTCCTACATGAGTCCGCTCCTAGTCCTTTCTTTGATGCATCCTTTGTAGACGACAAAGTTTTTTGTTCCCTTTGGAAGGGCTAAGATCGGGGTTGTAGTAAGTCGTTTCTTGACTCTTGAAACTAGCCTCACACTTGTCATTCCACTCAAACTTGACTTGCTTCTCAGGTTAGTCGAGTGAGTGGTCCAGCTATCTTGGAGAAATCCTGGATAAATCTTCGATAATATCCGGCTAGTCCTAAGAAACTTGATCTCTCATTACATGACTCGGGTTGTTTCCATTCAACCACCTTTGTCTGTACCTTCGAAGGATCTACGATGATCCCAGTCTTAGGATACTATGTGTCCCAAGAATGCGACTTCACTAAGCCAAAATTCGCACTTTGCTGAATTTGGCATACGGCTTGTGCCCTCGTAGTGTCTCCAAAACAATTTTAGGATGACGTTCATGCTCTTATCTAGACTTAGAGTATACGAGTATGTCATCAATGAATATCACTACGAATTGATCCAAATAAGGTTGAAAGACTCAAAGCATCGATCCATAAACGCCGCCGCTGGTGCGTTTCTCGGATCGAAAGATATTACTACAAACTCGTAATGTCCATATCCGGTTTGAAATGCCATTTTGGAAACGTCTTCTTCACGGATCTTGGTGATAATATCCTTGTTGTAAATCGAACTTCGAGTACACCGTCGCTCCTTGAAGTTGATCAAATAGTTTGTCTATCCTTGGGAGGAGATATTTGTTCTTAATGGTCACGCTATTAAGACCGCGATAATCTATACACAGTCTTAATGTGCCATCCTTCTTCTTGACAAATAGTACCGGTGCTCCCCAGGGAGACGTACTTGGTCGGATAAATCCCACATCCATCAGCTTCTGTAATTGAGTCTTCAACTCTTGTAACTCAACAGGGGCCATTCTATACGGCGTTCTGGCAATCGGGGCAGTTCCTGGTAATACCTCGATGGTGAACTCGACTTCCCTATCCGGAGGGACAGTGGTGAGTTCTTGTGGAAATACATCTGTATATTCCGATACTATAGGTACTTGGTTAATTTGGGTCTCAACCTTGGGTTTGTTAATTACAAACGCCAAGTACCCTTGTGCCCCTATAGTGATTGCTCTCCTCACTTTCATTCTTTGAAATGATTGGGAAATCTTAACTCGTGCCCTTCCCAAAATTTCCACTTCGGGCTTATTAGGGTTCACATAGCTTAATGGACTTGCGATGACAGTCCATTTGTGCATGGTGTGCAGACAACCAGTTCATTCCCAAAATTATGTCGTATTCGGATATAGGTAACAAGATCAAATCGGCAGGAAAATGTATCTCATCAATCTTAACTGCGCATGCATTATAGATAATATCTGTTACCTGGCTTGCGCCCATAGGAGTGGACACTTCTATACATATAGGCATGTGTTCCATGCATGCATGCAACTTGTGTACAAAATGCGGTGCGACAAATGAATGCGATGATCCAGGGTCAAACAGTATTTTAGCGTTGGATACTAGAAGCGTACCTTCCACCATGTCTGTTGCCTCCAGAGCCTCATGTCCGGCTAGTGCAAATGCTCGAGCGGGCATCCTTGCCTGATTTCCCTGGCCATTACCCGGCTTTGGCGGCTGCACTTGCTTCGTTCGATCCTCGTACTTCGGGCAATCCTTCACCGGGGCCGATTACTACAGCGCAAACACCTTCCTGTTTACGCCAACGATCATTGGCGTAAGCCCTGGTTTTCTCGGCAATGTGCACACACTTGACCCGACTTTCCTGTCAGGTCCTTTCCTTTTATCCGTCTTATTAATCGGTCCTTCAAACTTAGCAGTCGCTTAGATGGCTGCCCCACACCTGTCCTCTTGAGATCTGTTTGATGGCCTACTCTTTGAATACGTCCCAATACGGTTGATCCCGACTCGATGCGGAGAGCCGCCTTTACCGCGGCTAAGTAGGTTGTCATTTCAACAACCAAAAGTCGCTTTTGAAGTTCGAGTTTTAGTCCCCGTGTGAACTTATATAATTTTTCCTCTTCAGATCGATTGTCCCCAGCAGCGTATTTGGACAACCGATGAAACTCAGACTACATCGGGCTACGGCCATGTTCCTTGCCTCAACTTATGAAATTCATCTGGCGTGCCTCTTTCACAACTTGGGGAATGTCTTGCTCATGGAATTTCCGATTTAAAAGTTTCCCATGTTCTATCTACTCGATCCTGTTCCCACTTTCTCTCAATGCTCTCCACCAATCTCGAGCGGCCGATTCTAATCGAACACCACGAGTGTAACCTTCTCATTCCTTGGAATATTGGAGAGCATTAAAGATATTCTCAAGTTTCTCAATCTATTCTTCCGCCTTTATGTCATCGGCTCCCCTAAGAAAGCCGGTGGGTTGAATCGTAGGAACCGCTCCAATGTGCGATCATTCGCATCTCGAAGGTTCAGAATAGGCTACCGAGGCTCGCTTGTTGTCTCACGAACAATAGGATTTGCTACAGGGCTGTGCATTAAGTTATCTCCGGATGATGGAGGAGGTGGTGGCAATTCGGGAGAGGGTACCCATTCCCCGGGCGCGTCATTATTCCTTTGGGGAACACGGCGGGGTCTCCCGTGTCCATGGTGTCCAACCATTCCGTATCTTGAAGTTTAGCTACAATTCATAAATGAATAATTCCAATAAATACTCGCGTAAAACAAGTTATATCACAAGGAAGCAACAACAAAGACACAAGACATAGAATAAGTAGAAAAGGTATATCCATTATGTGAAAATTTAAATACACCCAAATGAGTTCATACAATGTAAAATCTAGAGTCGGATACAACTTGATCAAAGTACAACGGGAAGCAAAATACAGATAATGGAAATATGCGTCGGCTAAAATCTAACATAAAAGCTATGTAATCGGTGAGGTCGCCGTCATCATCACTAACGGCCACGTCCACAATCGAACTCGATCGGGTGAGGTAGCGCCCTCGGCCAAAGATCGTGCGATTGGCTAAATCAGCAGCCCTGCTCCCGCCCCGGGCGTCATCAAGTGGGCCGCTTCAAGCGCCTCGGGATCTCCGTCCTCCATTGGATCCTCCTCGGGATCTTCTTCAGATCCTCCTCGGGATCCTCTTCATTGTTCGCTTCAGGGTCGGCCTCCGGTTCCACCTCGGGTGGTGGGTCTTAGTGCATTAGGCCGCCAAAACAACCTCCAAAGCGGTATCCCGCCGAGACAAGGCTGTGTGAGGTCCTCGATCACCATCACCGTTTGATGATAGTCTCCTCGAGGCGTTTGATGGTGTCCTCGACATGTACGCTTCCATCTCCCATTTTGTGCGGCCTTCCCTAGCGCGTTCCATCTTCTTGCGAGTATTGTCCAAGTGTTCCTGGATCAATTGAATTTGATCTTCGCGAGCGCGGATGGTGTTTTCGCGATCCTTAGCAAGGAGAGTAAGGCTATTCTTCTCCTCTTGGCTTTTTGCCAGGAGTGCCTAATTCGCGAGTGCGGTAACGTTCCTCGGTTAGCTCGGAGTTGGCCTAAAGAAATGCCGGTGCTAATATAGCTTTAACGCTTATAGTAGTCCCGCTCAACACGGGCCTCAACTACATCCCACCAAGTCGGGGCGCTGGATCCATCCTGGTCAAACAAAACTAAGGCGGATTGACGAAGGTAAAGGAAAGATAAGGAGGAAATAAGGAAAGAATAAATAAAGAAAGTCGGGTCAAGAGTCAACTAAGTCAAGACAAGTACGACTATGGAATCTCCAAGTATAAGTTCTAACTTAGTATAAATCTCAACAATATGGTTCTACGCCAATTTGAAATCGATTTCATGCTTAATTAGTCAAGTCAAGGTACTACCCAACATAGACCGAGGGTCCTATCTCGGGGTTCGGTGTAAGTTTCCATCTTACTAGCCGAGCTCGATACCATAACAATCAATCACGCCCAAACGCGACGCGACGACGATCAACCACTTAAATAGAAATAAACCAACAGTCTCTACACAAATGATACAAATAACTCCAGGTGAAAGAGAGTCTAAAACAGCGGAAATAGAATAAACATAAGTACGAATTACAACTTAAAGTCTAAAGAGGTCCAAATACATCCGACATAATAACTGAATAAGTTTACATGCCAAAACTAAAGCGTAAAGAACACCATATCCAAATCTTAAATGTTAAGGGTCCTATGCCTTCAAGTTACAAATCAAAAGAGAAAAGAGTAGCAGGATAAAAGGGAGTCCAACATCCCGAAGTACATGAAATGAGTACAATCATCGAAAGATGGTACAAGTTCGACAAGCGGGGTAGGGTCAACAATATGAGGTTGGGTCGACATCCTCAACATCGTCCCCATCTAAAGGTTAGAAAACAAGAGGGAATGAGACAGAAATCTCGGTGGATGAGGTGATCGTGTGCAAGTGTGGCGATATATATTTTGATGCAAGAAAAATCGTATGAAAAATGCGTGAGATATGATGCGTGATTTCACACACAACCCACAAGCATCGTGAGAAATATATTTAAGTAATATACCTATACGAGTTTTAAGAAAAAAACGAGTTCGTGGTCACACAGGCACTATGTGATTCAAGCAAGACAGAGGATTGCGTGCACGGATTTGTAGCGCCAATCCTATGCAAGACAAGTAGGGGTTGCGTACAAATTAGTAACGCCAACCAATGCAATACAATAAGCGGTTGCATACGGATTTGTAGCGCCAACCAAACAGTCCGATTAACTCGAGAATCGTGTGGATCGACGGTTCCTTCGTTCTTCCTTGTAACTCCTCGAGCAAAATGGTCCAAGACTGTCACCTTATCGCTCCATAGGCAAAGACAAAATCCACAATGGAGCTAGCAAGGCTCGGATTTTTCATAATCATGATTATACCTCAAGTACTACGACCCGCTTCCCTTGGACAAACTCCGTCCCTCGTTGCGGGATTAGGACAATGGGGTCGGAGAGTGGAATAGGTGAGCTTCTCGGTTCCATCGACGTATCCATTCCGACTATGAGCTTGATAGGCGTGAGTTTTGCATGTATTTTGAGGCGTATTTCGAGCTATAATGATGAGTAAACATGCATATACGTGTTAAATGTACATATTCACTCCTTGTGGAAAAGATATTACACTTTGCTTATTTTGTAGGAATTTCATGATATTTGAAGCCAATTGAATACGAATACGAGGAAAGCAAAGTGGAAACACGGAGAATTGAGTGGATATACGAAAAGTGAAGCCTAAAAGAGCGAAAGTTGAGCGTTTAGGGAAAAGACAGGGGGCACACGGGTTGGGCGTGCCTCAAGACACCACCCGTGCACCCCTGTATAAGGATTATTGAGCTGCAAAGATGGCGCACGGGTAGCCCATGCATGGGCGCACCACCCGTGCCCTACAGAGGATCGAATTATTTCACGGGAGTGGCGCACGGGTAGGCCGTGCTCGACGCACCACCCGTGCGCCCTACGAGAGAGTTGGGGTATTCCAAAGGGGTGGCGCACGGGTAACCCGTGCGTGGGCGCACCACCCGCGTCTGCTACTGAATCCCATAATCTGCTGACATTAAGCCCTAAACATGATGGGGAGTATAAAAAGGCTTTTTGGGAGGCGCACACAATGATATTCGGCATTTTTGGGATCTACAACACAAGACAAGAGTCAACTCTTGGAAGGAGACATCAAGGAGATAATCGGGTTGCATCGAGCTTGAAGAACGGAGATATATCGAGAGATTGTCGACGTTCCTAAGTTTTCTTGCTTCTCTTTTAGTTTCAATCTTTTATTTTCATTTGTAATGACTTTGAACACTTTGTGTATAAGTTGTTTAATCATGTGTAGCTAAACTCTTGAGATTTAGGGTTTTGGAAGTAGATTAATGAACTCTTGTTGGATGTTTTAATCTTAGTTGAAGTTATTATCTTGAAGCCTATTTGAGTATTTTGAGCTTATTCTTGTTTTATCACTTGATCAATGATTTAACTTGTTTGATATATTGATTCATAATTCGAGAGATGAGTTTCAATATTAGATCTTGAATCTTGGACACAAATATTTGCATGAATCGAGAGGTTTGTAAATATTTGTGAGGATATTTGATCTTTTGTGCTTTTGGGAGTTGAATGCTTTATGTTGAGTAGAGATGCTAGCATAAGTATTTCAATCTACGTTTTATATGCATCTCGAGAGGGAGGATAAAATAGTTTTGTGATCGTCTTATAGGAACATTGATAATAACTTGGCTTGATTAAACCGGACAACAAGAGGATTATTAATCGAAACCTTAACTCGAAATCCATTACATCATCTTGATACTTCTTTCATTTGTGTTATCTTATTCTTGTGTTTTAGTGATTTAAATTGTCTTAATCTCAAAACAACAATCATCAAATTCGATCGTCTAAATAAAAATAAGACTATCTTGGTTAAATACTTAGCATATTAATTTATTAGTCTCCGTGGATACGACCTTGCTACCATATTCGATAACGTACACCGTACACTTGCGGTGAAGCTAAAAATATAGGCGAACAAGTTTTGGCGCCGTTGCAGTGGACTAATACAAGTTTTGGTGCTAATATTGCGATAGATAGAATTATTCTTAATTTAGACATTTTTTTATTTATTTAGTTTTAGTGTGACTTTAATTCCACATTATTTGACTTGTTTCTTTTAGTTTGGTCGGGTAGTGCATGAACACGCGCTCTAAGGCGGGGGACTTAATACCTCTCATACCGGAAGTTGAGGCTTTCGCAAGGAGAATCGGTGCTACCACTAGACGGGTGAAAGACAACACAATCCGATAATGGGGATTTGAATGAGTTACCAATACCGCCTAACAATGGTGGAAACGAGTTACCGATACCGGTTCAACATCAAGCCATTCGTGATTACTTTCGACCACAAACGAATCGTAATTACGGTGGTATTGCCCATATTCCTATCAATGCCAACAACTTCGAGCTCAAACGGGCACTAATCAATATGGTGCAACAGAATCGTTTGGGGGATTTGCAATCAAGATCCTAACTCTCACCTTGCGCATTTTATCCAAATATGCAATACGATCAAAATGAACGAGTCTCGGATGACGCCATAAGATCGCGCCTTTATTCCCATTCTCTTTAAGGGATAAGGCGAGAAATTGGTTGGGTACTTTGACGCAAGGCGTGTAAGCACATGGGACGAATCGAGCTAAAAGTTCTTGTCACTACAACATAAATGACATTAGGTAACACAAATTTTGTAGCACTTTTTACATAAGGTACATATGTAACACATGTTTGTAACACTTTTTACATTACAATGTTTATGTAATACTTTTGTAGCACTTTATCAATATGTAACACTTATATGTAACACTTTTATATAAGTAACACCTTTTAAGTATCACTTTTTTTTGTTATTTCTTTTGTAACGCAAATAGGTAACACTTTTATCAATATGTAACGCTTATATATAACACTTTTATATAAGTAAAACTTTTTAAGTATCACTTTATTTTTCTTATTTCTTTTGTAACGCAAATAGGTATCACTTTATTTAAGAAGCACTCTTGGCAACACTATATTTTATTGATTGTAACACTTTTTAAATTATATAACTATCATTATATAACTATCATTAAATCATGTCAAATATTTATTTAATTAATTGATGCCACCAAACCTAAAAATTATAGACATCATTTACTCTGTTTTTTTAACTGAATTTTTGTTTTCTTTTTACAAAGTATTTTAGTTTTGGTTTTATTTTTTTATTTTTTGCGAAGGCAATTAATTCCGTCTTAATACCGACGGAAAATGCGCTTGTATATATTTTATTATTATTCTTTATTTATTTTTTAATTTTTACTAACGGAGACCAATTTCATCGTTAACCTTTTTTTATATATTTTTTTACTTTTTTAAAAAAAAATTACCAATGAGAATTGATGTTGTCGGTAATTACTTAGGTAGTTTTTCCGTCGGTAAATTAGTTTTTCGTTATTTTCTTTATTATTATTTTTTTCTTGTTAGAACTTTTTTATCTATCGGTAAATTAATTTTATATTTTTATATATTTTTTATTTTTACCGATTGAATATTTATCGATCGATAAATTTATTTTATATATTTTTGATATTTTTAATTAGTTGTGTCCTTTAATATATAATATAATATGATTTTTCAAACTATATACTATACAATATAAAATTTGATATATATAGTGTATAATATAATTTAATACATATATTATAAATATAATCTTTATTATATAAAATATATTATATATACATATAATATATATATATGTATGTGTGTGTGTATGTGTATATATAAAATAAAGCAAAAGTTGTAATAAGAATCCACTTAGCTTAGTGGCAAATTGCCACTTCCATACATAATCTTGGTCGTGGGTTCGAATCTACTTTACGGCAAAAATAGTATTTCTACGAAGTGCTACAAAAAAGTGTTACATAAGATTTAGATACTTTAGAAGTATTTTTTTAAAAAGTGTTACAAATATAAAAAGTGTTACAAAAAAGTGTTACATAAGATTATATGTAACACTTTAATAATATTGCTTCAAAGTGTTACCAATAGAAAACTTAATGTAACACTTAGAAAAAGTGTTACTAAAAGCTAATAAAAGTGATACCTTAGAATATAGGTAGCACGGGCAAGTGCAGCGCCATAAAAGTGCTACCTATTGTCTATAGTAACATTTTATAGCCATTAAGTAACATATTTTGAGTGTTACCTAATGTCATTTATGTTGTAGTGTGTTTAAATTCTTTCCACCGAGCAAAACTTTGCGGCTTAAAAGCGAGATTACTCAATTCCGACGGTTCGACTCGAGCCTTTGTATGAGGCTTGGGAAAGGTTCCGGATTTGTTACGTAGATGTCCACAACATGGATTTCCAGAGGATCAACAGTTATGCTTCTTCTACAATGGTTTAATGGGACAAACGAGGGCCTTTGTAGATGCCGCAGCGGGAGGAGCATTGTTGGCAAGGTTTCCACAAGATGCCTTAAATCTTCTTGAGGAAATGGCCATGAACAGTTACCAGTGGCCATCTGAAAGATCCAATGTACAACGAGTAGCCGAAATCTCAGATTCAGACCCAATTAAAACATTGACGGCACAAGTAGCGGCTTTGACAACTCAATTGAGTGTATTTACGAAGGGGCCAGAAGCAGGCACGAGCACGGGTAGTGAAGCTCTTCTATATCCGATAGAAGAGGTAAACTATGTGAATAACCGGAATTTCAGCAATTTCTGGAATAATTCAAACCCAACGCACTACCATCCAGGGTTGAGAAATCATGAAAAATTTTCCTATGCAAATACAAAGAATGTGTTACAACCTCCGCCGGGATTTAATGCTTCAAGTGGAGGCGGTAATGGGGAAGGCAAATCGTCGTTGGAAGATGCACTCACCTCTTTCATAAATCAATCTAATGCTTTCATGAATGACACGAGGAGCCGCCTCGCTAAGCAAGATCTTCGGATGGATAAGTTAGAACAACAAGTGACAAGCTCGATAAAGAATCTGGAGAATCAAGTGGGTCAATTGGCTACAATTGTGGGTGGTCAACATCAAAGGGTCAATTTCCAGTAATACGGAAATGAACCCTAAGGAACAATGCAAAGCAATTCGTTTACGGCGGATGACGGCATATGAGGGGCCTAAAGAAAATGCGGGAGTCCGAAACTGTCGGATGAAGCATCTAGGCCGGAAGCAGGAGAATCCGTGATGAAGGATGATATTGAAGAAAATAGGAAAGAAGAGAACAAAGAGGCGGAACAAACAGGGGCTGAAAAGCAAAAATCATCATCTAGCTCAAACATATCTAAGTTGCCTATATCTCTTCCCTTTCCTCAAAGATTTTAAAAGAAAAAGCTTGATGATCAATTTGCCAAATTCCTTGATATATTTAAGAAATTGCACATTAACATTCCTTTGCGAGACGCACTAGAACAGATGCCGAACTATGCGAAATTTCTTAAGGATGTTATGTCAAAAAAGTGGAAGATGACAAGCTTTGAAACGGTGAATTTGACGGAAGAATGTAGTGCAATTATCCAAAGGAAGCTACCACAAAAACGAAAGATCCGGGGAGTTTCACTATCCCTTGTGCTATTGGTGGTAATTTCTTTAATAAGGCGTTATGTGATTTAGGGGCAAGTATTAATTTGATGCCTTTGTCCATTTTCGTGAAACTTGGATTAGGCGACATGAAACCAACTACGGTGACATTGCAACTTGCGGAGGCCGATCACTTACGTATCAAGGGGAATTATTGAAGACGCGTCGCAAAAGTTGATAAATTTATATTCCCGTGGATTTCTTGGTATTGGATATGGAAGAAGATCGAGGCGTCCACCGATACTTGGACGCCCTTTCTTAGCAATGTGTAAGGCCTTAATAGACGTGCAAAAGGTGAGCTCACATTACGTGTTAATGATGAGCATGTTTTATTTTCTATATATAAGGCAATGAAATTTCATGATTCGGTAGAGAGTTGTAAATTTTTGGATATAGTTAGTTCATGCATTGAGGATTATGTTGATCATTCATTGTCTACAGATGATTTGGAATTTGGTCTAACCCACTCGTGCTCAATGTCGAGTGTTGTACTTGATTTTGATAACCAAGATTTGTACGACTATGTTTGTGCCTTAGATCATATGCAGGAACTACCTAATAGTGCACGAGGCGAGAACTCAAGGACAGAAATAAGGGAGACGAACTTGCAGGAACGCACCACCCATGCACCCACGCACGGGCAGCCCGTGCGTGATGCGAAGAGAGGCAGGTGAGCTCAAGAGCGCACGGCCCGTGCGCAGGCGCATGGTCAGCCCGTGCGTGATGCTGAAATACCAACACCGACTCCGGAACTCAAGCAATTACCTGAACACCTCAAATATGCATTCCTTGGAGCAAATAACGCAAATCCGGTAATCGTTTCATCTCTTCTCACTCCTACTCAACTTGATAAATTGTTAAGGGTTTTACGAAAACATAAGTCGGCACTAGGATGGTCTATAACTGATTTAAAAGGCATAAGTCCATCCATTGTGATGCATAAAATTCGGATGGAAGATGTTTACAAACCATCAGTGCAAAACCAAAGACGACTAAACCCTATTATGCAAGATGTGGTTAGGAAGGAAGTGTTAAAATGGTTGGATGCCGGTATCATTTATGCGATATCCGACACCTCATGGGTGAGTCCGTACAAGTGGTACCGAAAAAAAGGGGGGTAACAAGTGGTAGAAAATGAAAATGAGGAACAAATTGCTACTAGAATTGTTCTAGGGTGGCGAATATGTATTGATTATAGAAAACTTAATGATGCCACTCGAAAAGATCACTTCCCCTCCCCTTTATCGATATGATGTTGGATCGTCTTGCAGGTTATGATTATTATTGCTTTTTAGATGGTTATTAAAGGTACAATCAAATCATGATTGCGTAGGAAGACCAAGAGAAAACAATATTTACATGTCCGTATGGCACATTTGCATTTCGTCGCATGCCATTTGGTTTATGTAATGCACTGCTACTTTCCAACGTTGTATGATGGCTATATTTCACGATCTTATTGAAAAAGTTATGGAGGTGTTTATGGACGATTTATCTGTGTTTGGTGATTCTTTTGATAATTGTCTTCACAATCTTTCCCTAGTTTTGCAGCATGATGTGAAGAGACCAATCTAGTACTAAATTGGGAAAAGTGCCATTTTATGGTACGCGATGGCATTATACCTGGTCATCGAGTCTCTTCGCAGGTTTGGAAGTTGATCGGGCAAAAATTGTAGCAATTGAGAAGTTACCACCTCCTACAAACGAGAAAGCCATTCGGAGCTTCTTAGGACATGCCGGATTTTACAGAAGGTTTATCCGTGACTTTTCTAAAATTTCTAAGCCCTTGAGCCAATTGCTAGAAAAAGATGTTGCTTTCATTTTTTCCAATGAATGTTTGCGGGCGTTCAAACGTTGAAGACATCATTGGTAACCACACCTATACTCGCCGCCCCAGATTGAGTCAACCATTTGAGCTAATGTGTGATGCAAGCGACTATGCGGTTGGGGCTGTTCTCGGTCAAAAGAGGGAAAAATTGTTCCGATCCATCTACTATGCAAGTTTAACGTTGGGACAAAGTGCCCAGCGAGAACTATACCACAACCGAAAAAGAAATGTCGTTGGCGATTGTTTTCGCATTCGATAAATTCGATCTTACTTGATCGGGACAAAGACGATTGTGCACACCGACCATGCGGCTATCAAATACCTTTTTGACAAGAAGGATGCGAAACCGAGGTTGATTCGATGGATCTTATTATTGCAAGAGTTTGATGTGGAAATCAAGGACCAGGAAGGGATGCGAGAACGTGGTAAGCGGACCATCTGTCTCGATTAGAAAATCAAGAGGGAGCAAAAGGAGGTACGGGATTGATCAAAGAGGAATTTCACGATGAAAGATTACTCATGCTTGAGGCAAAGTTCCCATGGTATGCGGACTTTGTAAATTATTTCGCTCCGGAGTTTTACCTCCGGATCTATCACCGTATCAAAAGAAGAAATTCTTACATGATGTAAAGTTCTACATGTGGGATGACCCCAACTCTTTAAGAGTGCGCGGATAAAATCATAAGGAGATGCATACCTCAAGAAGAATGGGAGGGAGTCCTACAAAAGATGTCACTCTTCACCATCCGGCGGACATTTTGGTCCCACGCGCACCGCAAAGGTATTGCAAAGTGGGCTATATTGGCCCACTTTATTTAATGATCGTTATTTGTTTGTGCAACAATGTGACAGTGTCGTGAATGGGAAACATTTCACGGAAGCACGAGATGCCAATGACCAACATAATTGAAGTGGAGTTGTTCGATGTGTGGGGGATTGATTTTATGGGCCCGTTTCCATCATCTTCGGGATATCAATATATTCTACTTGCAGTGGAGTATGTATCCCGTTGGGTAGAGGCGATTCCTTCCAAAACAAATGATGCTCAAGTTGTAATGCACTTCCTTAAGAAAAACATCTTTACTAGATTCGGCACTCCAAGAGCTTTAATTAGTGATGGAGGGTCGCATTTTGTAAACAAATTGATGAGCAACTTGTTGGCAAAATATGGAGTCAAACATAAAGTTGCATTGGCATATCATCCACAAGCCAATGGACAAGCAGAAGTGGCTAACAGGAGATCAAACAAATCCTTGAAAAGACGGTGAACATCAACCGAAAGGATTGGGCGTTAAAATTGGATGATGCTCTGTGGGCATACCGATCGCATATAAGACATAATCGTTGGGCACATCTCCATATCAACTTGTCTTTGGTAAGTCGTGCCATTTGCCGGTAGAATTGGAGCACAAAGCATTTTGGGCGATTTGAGAAATTGAACTGGATTTTCGTAAAGCTAGGTGAGGAAAGGTTACTCCATTTGAATCGGATGGAAGAATTAGGGATGAAGCTTACGAAAATTCCCGAATTTACAAGGAGAGAACCAAGAGGTGGCATGATAAGATGATCAAGAAAAGAGAGTTTTTTACCGAGAACCGGTGCTCCTATACAATTCACGCCTTAAATTTTTTCCCGGAAAACTCAAGTCTAAGTGGTCGGGGCCATTCATGATAAAGAAAGTGTTGAATCCACCTGGGATTGTAGAATTGTTAACAAAAGAAGGCGAGACTTTCATGGTAAATGGCCAACGGATTAAACACTATTTCCACCGAGGGAATCAAGAGGAAGTGACATCCACCACCTTGCGCGACCCGTAATTTAACAAAACAGGCGTCAAGCTAAAGACGTTAAATATAGCGCTTGTTGGGAGGCAACCAAACGGTTTTTCGTGTGACTTTCATTTTTTTTTTTGTGTGTTTAGTTTCAATTTTGTGTGATTGGAGTGATTTGACATGCGTGTTTTTATTAATGAGTGTGATTTGTGTGTTTTCGTTTCAAATTTTTTGTGTGTTTTTTTTTTAAAAAAAAAAATAAAAAAAAATACCTAAATTGCTGTACAGGTGCGCACGGGTAGCCCGTGCGTTGGCGCACCACCCGTGCACCCTGCAGAGAGTAGGGGAATTTGCCGGGGTGGCGCACGGGTAGCCCGTGCCTCGACGCACCACCCGTGCGCCATGCAGAAGATGCTTAAATATGACAGTTTTTAAACTGTCTTCTTCTCCAAAACTTCCACAAATCGCGCGCCCACTACCCCAATTTCATTGCCTTCGAAATTTCTTGTAAATTCTACTCAAATTCGTCCACATAATCCCTTCCCCATCACAATTGAACTTCACTTTACATCGAATTCACATTTGCTTGAAGAATTGTGAGAAAAAGCACCTAGGGTTCAAGTTCTTCACTTTGATTCGAAATTCGAAAATTCCGGTAAGAGCTTCGTTTTCCTTGCGAATTTCTTGTCATTTATGTAATAAGGATCATGATAGGTGCTTATTTTGATATTTTTTGCTATGAATTGTGTGAATTATTCTTTGAAGCAAATATCAAACACCTTGTGGGCTTGTGTAATTGGGGAAATTTAGGATGAATTGTTGATGAATAAGGCATGACCAATGATCGTTTAAGCTAATACTTGTCTAGAATGGCCATAAGTCTTGCTTGTTTGGGGTAGTTGATCGATCATAGTAACGTGGGCAAGTGAATTTGCATCACCTAATATGTTAGCTTTGATCCCCTACTTTGTTGTTGCCATTGATGATATTGGGATGCTAATGAGATGTATTTCGGTACAAACCCTTCATGGTCGGCGAAGAAACCCCAGGGTGGAAGGAGGCGTGCACGCAGGGGACGGCACAACGCGCGAAGTGGCACCGCCGAGGTTGACCAAAACAGTCCAGAGGCATATGGGGTCAACTTGACAAATGCCGATGATCTTGAGCGATGGAATCGCTTGATCGTCGCCAAATAGCTCCATCTCGCACGCCGACGATGATTGTACCCAAACTTTGGGGATACATAAGGACGTGTGGCGTCTTTTCGCCAAGGTAGGATGGACGAACTTCATGAGCCGAAGGTGGCCGACATTTAAAAGGTATACATTGGAGTTCTTGAGTACCGTGGAAGTACTCAAACAAGGCGGGACCTTTGAACCGTATATGATAAAGTTTCGAGTTGGGGAATGTTCGTAGACAACTGTCTATGACCCAATTGAACACCATTTTCAGAGGTCCCTACCAACGCTCGTACCCGCCCGATGCCTCATTATGATCAATACGACTTCGGAGAATGCTTGTGGAAACACCACAAACGGGGCCGATGTTGTATGCGCGCGAACCGCCAAAGCCTCATGGATCCAGGAATCCGGTTTTCCGGTATATTCAACGCGTGGATCGCATCCTCCGTGTTCGCCCGAGAAAACATTAGAGGTATGACGACTAAAGAACTTTATCTTTCCGGTGTATGGTTACAAACACCCCTACAACACCATTTGTCAATTTTGTCGAACAAATCGAATAGTTAGCTAGGCGGGAAGGGGGTACGATTTCGATAGGGGCCTCATTACCCCTATTGCCCGGCATTTCAATGTCGATTTCCGAGGCTTGGAGCCTATCCCGGCAGCACTCGGGTTAATTTGGCATCGTTGCACCACATGAAGTTCATAGCAAACAAAGACAACAAATTGGTGCTTCTACAAAAGAAAGGTGTTGCATTTCCGTTGCCTAACCCGCCTTTACACCACCGTCGATACATTAACAGACACCACCAACTTCCTAATGAACTCGACGCACATAATCGAATTATCGAGGCTATAGAGGCAAGAAAGTGGCGTAGAGTTGAAGGTTTCTTGGATGAGGAGGATAT
This sequence comes from Rehmannia glutinosa, assembly GCA_016081115.2. NCBI lineage: Eukaryota > Viridiplantae > Streptophyta > Magnoliopsida > Lamiales > Orobanchaceae > Rehmannia > Rehmannia glutinosa. The sequence goes on from JABTTQ020002109.1 coordinate 229,922, forward strand.
GGTGGCGGAGGAGGATGCGTTTCATGGCCGAGAAATGGGGATGGAACCTCATCACCCCAAATTGAGTATGATATACCCGAGTCCTCACACGGAGGCGATTACCCCGACATTCTCAAAGTGGGGATCGTCCCGATCCTTCTCACATGGAGGACCCCAACGCGACACCAATTTTCAAGACATGTTTTATGCGTTTGGGGAGAACTTGAGGCGGCAAGAAAAGAGTTGAGGCGGCAAGGAGAGGATTTGAGGCAACATAGGTCTAATTTTCTCGCGTTCACGAGCGATCGAGCGGCGTCCGAGGAGACGTGGCAAGTGCTCCAACACTACAAATGGCATATTTCTCAAGGCCACTTCCCACCACCGCATCGCCGTGATGATTCAGGTATATCCCCACTTTTTGTTATTGAAATTCTATTTCTCCCCTTAGGACACTATAATTTCATTCAAGTTTGGGGGAGAGATAGCATTTTAATACATGAAAAGTGTGGATACAAAATAAAAAAAAAAAAATTTCATGCATTTTGTGTTTTCATATAGTGGCATTAGAGCATTCTAGGTTGCATTTGCATTAGAGCACGTTTATAGCTTTAACACGTCTATTGCTTTAGTAGTGGTTAGAGAGTGTGTTGACCAAGCATGTTGCAACTTGTTGTTTGTGTGTTGATTGATAATTCATATTGTTGGGATTGGATGTTGGTTATGAATTGATTGAGCCTTGAATAGATAACTTTGAGCATGTTAATAAGAAAAACTTGGTGTGATGCTTTGAATTACATTTTGACAAGCCTGTGAGCTTTGAGCCTTTACCGCTTATATCTTGTGCGATCTTGTTGTGATTGAGGGTATCATTCGTGTTGTCGAATTCTAGAACTTGCTTGGGTATCTCTGTCAAGGCCACATGTGTATGTGAATTGTGAATGTGATTAAAGGCCATCTTTGCTAGCCTTTCAAGCCTTTTGCCTACCTAAAAATGTTGAAAACTCCTAGTTAGCCAAGTTGAGCCTATAGCCTATTTCTTTGATAACCACAAAATTTAACCTTTGATCTTAATATATATCCATCACTTTAAACTCGAGTGTATAACGTTGAGTAAAAGGGGAATGAACGAGGTTAAATGAGTGGAAATTGAAAAATAAGATACTTGGGCGTACTTGGTTAAATGAAAAAAAAAATGAAGGAAAGGAGTTGGAAAAAAAAAATAAAATAAAAATATTTGAAGTTGATAAACTTGGGGGGCGAAGGATTGTGAATGGAGGCGATTATCAAAAGAAAGAAAGGAAATGGAGATAAATGAAGTTGATAAAAATGAGGGATGATTGGAGAGCATATGGGATTGTAATGAAAATGATTGATATGCTCATCGGTCTATATACTCGAGTTTGAGTCACTTTATCCAAAATTTCCTACCCAAACCAAAGAGCCTTCATTACAACCAAATGAGAAAGTCATTTATGATTCACAAATTGCATACACTTTAGTGGCGGAGATATGAGACGAATTGCAAGCCTATGGCAATTTTGCGACATCGAATTGATTTGAGCGTAAACACGTCCTATATCCTCGTGAGATGAGAGTATACACTTAACTTCGAGAGTTGGAATTCAGAGCATTTCACTTTGTTTTATTTGAGGTGTGTTCTTTGATTAGATATTTGAGGCTTGATTGAGTTGTACTCAACATTCATGACAAACAATATGGATTTTCTTGTGGATTCTCTCGTGTGCTTGTTGTTATCTTTATCTCCTGTTGTGCTTTATCGTGTTCTAAATATTGTTGATCGGGACGATCAACAGTTTAAGTTTGAGGGATTTTGATAGGCGTGAGTTTTGCATGTATTTTGAGGCGTATTTCGAGCTATAATGATGAGTAAACATGCATATACTCGTGTTAAATGTACATATTCACTCCTTGTGGAAAAGATATTACACTTTGCTTATTTTGTAGGAATTTCATGATATTTGAAGCCAATTGAATACGAATACGAGGAAAGCAAAGTGGAAACACGGAGAATTGAGTGGATATACGAAAAGTGAAGCCTAAAAGAGTGAAAGTTGAGCGTTTACGGAAAAGACAGGGGGCACACGGGTTGGCGTGCCTCAAGACACCACCCGTGCACCGTATAAGGATTATTGAGCTGCGCATCATGGCGCACGGGTAGCCCATGCATGGGCGCACCACCCGTGCGCCCTACGGAGGATCGGATTATTTCACCGGAGTGGCGCACGGGTAGACAAGTGCTCGACGCACCACCCGTGCGCCCTACAGAGAGTTGGGGTATGTAGGTCCCGGGGGTGTAAGTGTAAGGTTTAGAAGGGGGTTGAATAAACCTTACCAAATTTTCGATTTAGTCCTTTTAAATATTCGAGTTGATACTACACACAGTGTGTCTAGGTGGACAACCAATTTAGTTAATCAGTAGAGTTAGTCTCTCAAGACTCAACTAAGTTTGTTGATGGAATAACTCTGTTTGTTGGGTCTAAATTAACTCAATCGTGGTTTGTTTTCGTGGAAGACTTAACACCCTTAAGTTTGGTTAAACAAGGATTTAGTGCTTGGTTTAGTACTTAGAAATTATCAAGTGGATAGCAAATTTATCGTGATTTAAACAATTAAGATGCAGGAATTAAAGTCTTTGAAATGTAAATGACACAATGAAATTTTTATAGAGGTTCGAAAATGGGGTAATTCTTCTACTCCTCTCTTCTCCAACTCCTGGAGGAATCCACTAGGTATTGATTAGTATAAAAAGTGGTAACAGTCCGGATACAAATCTTGATCACACAAAGTGACTTGATCCTTTGGGACTCGATCCGAGACGCCTTGATCACTCGGTGGCTTCTCGTACAACTCGGCTTCTTCACAGGGCAGGCATTTGCGCTTTGCTACTACAACCCACTTGCTCAAGCTCTTTGGATTTGATCAGAAGCCCTCCAAAAGCTTAAGACTTGGTTCGACCTTGAACCTTCCTACAATCCTTCATGGAATGTAGACCCCTTGATTTTTCAAGTATTTTCCTCTTCAACCGATTGAAGTTATCTTTCCTTCACGGTGAGTGTTGGATTGATGTTCTTCGTAGTGTAGGCTTGAGGATTGAGAATATTTCAGGTTTCGGTTCTAATAATTGCTTGAACGTTTTGGTTTCCGTCCGTAACCCTTCTCAAAATCATTTTTCAGCCTTTTATAGTGATCTTTCAAAAATTTGCCCGTTGAAGAGATAGGCTTATTTTTGAAAGTCACTTGTGGTCGTTGGCTTGTCTTGTTCTGATCCTTGGAATTGCCACTTCCTCGTATAAATTGTTCTCCGACTTTTCGTAGTTCTAACACGATGTAGTGCTTCCCATTGGTTAATTCCTTTTGTACGCTCGGGGTCGAGCACTTCGAGAAAGGTAGTATGGAGATATTACTTGTTTAGGTAATTCTCTTGATTTACGGCAACGGATCTTTTTGATTATCTCGACTTATTTCGCATTTCTTTGCTTTCCCAAGTGACTTAAGTCGACTTCCAATCATTGGATGACTCTTGTCACTTCAACTTGAGACTTGGCTTTTCTTGAGTTGACTTGACTGATACTCCACTCATTTGCATCTCACCGCTTCTTGATAGAGTTCCGTCTACTCTTCTTTGCCATACTCAATTGTCTCGGCGAGTCTTCCTTCTAGTCTCCGGTTGTCCTCTTGCATGTTTGGGCGTAGGCGACTTAACTCAAACTTGACCAGCTATTTTTACAATGCATTTTACAACAAGAATGGGGTGCCAACTTCCTATTCTAAGTTTTACATGGCATTCATCAAAATCTAAACAATAAATTTCCTAACAATTTCCCCCTTTTTGATGATGCCAAAACTTAAACCATTCAAAAATGCAAATAGCAAAGATACATACGGATAGTGTATTCACATAGAATGTATGCGTAGAATCAATCTTTTTATTGATCATAACATTCTTGTTCTTTTACACAATTGTTTACAAGGTGTATCGAGCAAACATTTGTCTACACAAAAAATAAAGAATTTATAGCTTTATTGCGAAAACTTACATAGTATGTATTTACATCATAAAATACATGAAGGGGTGGAAAGAACACTTCATCTCCCCGCTCTCCTTCTTTCATCTTGTTCAACATCTTTCGCTCTTCTTCTCTTTTTCTCATCGTACCGCTTCTTGCCTTCTTCTTCTTTTCATATGCCTTCGGCAGCTTCATCTCTTCTTAATCTCTCTTGTCTTTTCCCATCATATTTGAGTTTGTCTCTTGTTTTCTTCTTCTATTCTTTTCGCATACTCAAAGATTACTTTTAGCCACTTGCAAATTTGCTATTTGGTCAAGACCAGCCCAAAGATATCCCTCCTTTCTTGCCTGGATCTACGTATTCAATGTTTTTGGGCGGAGGCCCAGTCTCAAACCTCTTCCTCCACCACACGCTTCTTCCTCTACCTCGGGCGTGTATTGTCTTGGGGTCTTCTTCTTTCCGGTGAGTGACCGGCGGAGTGACCAGCAGAGGATCGCCGTAGAGTCTGTTTGCTGTCGCCTTCTTCACATAACGTGAGACCCTTTTCCCAGTATAAGTCCCAAGCTTGAGCTATAGACATATTTGCAAAGTATCCTTCGAGATGCGAGCATTTTAAATTCATCAACCGATCGTGGCTCGTCCCGACATCCGAGATGGCATAAGTGTCTCTGTCTCTTTGGAATGCATCCATGTTGTTTCAAGATGTTCATAACCCAGGGCATCCATTCTTCCTTCCACTTCCTCCATCCCTCGCTTCAATTATCTTTCTCTTTTCACCATAGATATAGCAGAGTGTTGGAGTGGCGAGTCACGGGAGTTTCTCCGCGATAATGTCATTTGTGACAAGACCTTGTTGGGGGGTTTGTGCAATCATCAAGGTCACATCTTTCGATCCTTCCCCTCAATAGATTTTCCTTTCTTTTGTTTAGCCGCTTCCTCATTTGTCTTTCCTTTCGCAGATTGCATCCTCTTTTTCGGCTTCGGATCTCTTGTGCTTTAAAGTATTCATCTTCCCCCTTTTTGGCATCATCAAAGGAGAGAGGAACGCCTAGAAACATCTTGTGCAAGCGGAAGTCGAGCTCTGGCGATAGTCGAAGTTCTGTCTTCGAAGTCTGCTGCGGAGTATGCAACACGAAATTCGGATCGAGTAGCGTTGGACTCTCTGAAATTAGCTTCATCTCAGCCATGAGAAGGCTGAATTTTCTATTCATGTTTTCTTCCAAACGCTGTAGATCACTCTTATTTTGCTCACGCAGCAGCCTTTATCTCAAAGTGTGAGCTTCATGCATGTGCTCAATGTGTTCTCTCAACTTCGTTTTTGCATCAAGCATTCTCGGCTCTCCATACAAAGAAGACTTGTTGAACAATGTCCTCAAGTATCTAACTTGTTCCACACGCATTGTTTTGTTCTTTGTTGCCACCATTCCCCGATCTTGATGTTATGCCTCTTAAGTCGCCAGCAGAAGATTGGCATCTCTGTTGTCGGCCGCATGTCCATAGAGGCTCGATGCCTCTCCATCCGTTCAATCTCAACAAATAATGCCTTGAACACTTCGCGGACTTGGTGATTCTTCCGTTTCGGTGATGGCCATGCGTCAAAGTCATAATTTGGAACAATGGTACGACGATGGAAAAACAGAGCGGTACATGGAAGCGTCTTGCGCGTTCGTTCTCTCGATTCTTCGGTGAGGTCGGGTACCTCCAGGGAGAAAGGAAAAGATTCTATAAAGGAATCATCACGCCAACCGGTATTTGTTCAATGATAAGAGGTGCGCGTGAAGTTCCTTTTGGAGTCGAACTCGCTGCAACTTGGGAGCTCGTGATGGACTGTCTCACCGGGTCTCGTTGTGAAGTGGACCCGCTTTCTTTGAGCTCACTCTCAACAACTTCGTTGGTCTGGTGGTTTCTCCATTGAGTGGATGGTCCTCGGCCTTATCGAAGAAGCGTCATCGGACGATGATGAGATTTCCATTGGTGGCTCATCATCAAAATTAAAGGTTTGACGAGTAGTCTTGGGATCGACTTGCTCGTGCTTGGAACATCCGCAGAATCGAGTCTTTTGGAGTCATCACGGGGGATGACTCAACTTCTTTCGTCGCTTCCGATCCCGAAAGGTTACATCAGGATTATCTTGGGAATCATGAAGCGCTTATCTCCTTTTCGGATGGGTCAATGATAGCGGGAGGGATGTTCTCTACTTCGACTTCTTTACCCGGGAAGTCTCAACCTCCCGTGGGCCTTCATTACCTCCTCGTAGTCTCGATCGCAAGCGAGGCTCGACCTCCCTTTCGACGTGTCACTATCTTAGGGTCTTTGTGGTGGCATCCATTGGAGTCTCAACCCCATGGATTGCACTTTCATCGCCCCCATTGTTAACTCCCGTGGCATTCCTTCCCGTGCCTCGATCGCATCGCGCGAACGTCATTAGCCTTCAGAGCGGTTGGCACCTCACCAAACAGATCTCAATCGCCCGAGCTTCGTTGATGACAACTTGATGTTCGTTTAATGTTTGTACTTCCTCCACTTCGCCTCCCGGATTCGTTGTTGAGTCATCCGCGAGCATTCTCCGACCTTTGTAGTGGAGGAGTTTCCCCTCGGTGGCGCACCGGTGAGTGACTTGGAATGGGGTCACTTGTCTCTAGACTCCCATTTATTTGCTATTGAGTGTTCGTAGTTGGGCGGGTGGTAAGACACCTTCAATAGGGGTTGGCTCGATGGGGTCCCCACTATCCCGATTTCATCGCCATTTCCTTATTGCTTCTTCCGAGTGAGTGGGGAAGTGGTGGCAAAGAACAACAACGTGGCGATTTCTTGAACCACTCCCATTGGATCAATTTCGGTGTGTTCGAGGACTCTCCTGGTCCCTCCATCAATCTTTGCTCGTGAAGGATTTCGATTCGTGCAATGCTTGCCTTTGCATTTGCAACTTTTCGTAGCGGGCAAAGAAGAGTCAGGATCCTCATCCGCCGATAAGACATCAAGGAGAGGATGTGTGTTCTGCGGGTGCGGAGATAGGAGGCGATTTGGCCTTCTCACGTGCCTCGGCCTTCCTCTCTGTCTTTCCTTCTCCTTGTCCTTGAAGATCTGCGCAGGATATCGTGCGTTGTCTTCATCCGATCTTTGGGATCACAGTGGTTAGGCAAGGAAGTTTAACAGTTCCTCTTCTTCTTCTATAAACTCGGGCCGTTGGAACTGCTTCTTGATTTACTCAATTTCCATTTCCTCCACTCACGCAGACGATTTTGGATGTCCGGGTAAGGTGGAGATAGGATCATCAAATCACTATCACTCTATCAACTTCTTCTTGTGTCTGGTCTCGCGCGGACTACATCTATTTCTTGGTTGCCTCTGCTTTGATCGCGCTTCAAAGAGACTTAGTTTGTTTCATCAATTACATCTCGGGGACTCGCTTCAAAGAAGTTTCGTATTTGTTCGGTGAGTGGGTCGACTCGGCCCGATTTTTCAAGCTCGGAGCGCTTGATGATTCTTCTTCGTCTTCTAGTTTGTACGAGGGATTTGGTTTAGAGACGATTTCTTCTAAGTCTTGCGGCGGGGGGGTGCTAGTGTTTTCTTACGAGGATCCGCCGTCTTGGCTTATCACTTCTCCTCTTTTTGACGATCGGAGAAGGTATTTGAGAGTCCTTCTCGACCGGCTCTGCTTGGGCGGGAGACACGGCTGCAGGGCGCGGTGACTCTGCTGCGCAGGCGGGAGCGAGTTTGACTTTCTTTCTTTGCAGAGCAATGATCTTCTTAGCAGTGCGCAGGGCAACTTTCTTCTTTGGTGGAGAGAAAAACAATCAGTATCTTGTGGTCGGTGATTCCCCTCACTCGTGTCGCTCTCTTGGCGTAGGCTCTCTTCTCGTGCGCCCGGAGAGGTTTGATCGAACATCCTCTTGTTAACATGGAATGCCTTTCCATGTCTAAGAGGGACTCTTTCACCTCCATCATCCGGCCAATCACAGGCCATATCCTAGGGATCCTCCAAATGTGCCATCTTCCTTGAAGGATTTGTTCCCTACATTCGGCATAGTCTGCTTTGTAGACAAACTCATTTTGATTTATTTTCCTTTCTTCAATGATCGCCGCCATCACGATCAACTTTGCTTTTGATTGGTCAAAGCCGCCAAATTTGATGTCAATGCATTTTGGCAACTATGTCAACGACTTGTGATAATCCTCCTTGCGATCTCTTGTTTTTGTGTAAATTATTTTATCAAGTATAGTCGGGCTTGGCTATTTCCTTCCAAGCAGCGGCCAGGTTTACATCAGCCTTCGCTAATTTCGATGCTCCTTCCGTTGGTAGTGGAGTGTTGTTCACCAAATCCTTGGCGAGAGATGGTGAGTCGCTTCCGTGAACAAATGACTTTATCCCTTCATCGTGAATCTCGGCATTCACGTAGAAGCTATGCGACCTCCTCCACATAGGTCATCGGATATTCCAAAGATCAAAACGATTTCACCCAGGCGTTTCCAATTTCTAAGCGATTTTCTTCACTAGGGTGTCATCGGCCCCTGTTTCACCATGCCGTCGAAATCCACAAAGAGACCCGGTGTGGATTTGCTTTCCTAACTTGACAAAATCATAGGTTGGTGCCATTTTTCAGGATTTTATCGAAGAAAAACTTAGAGATTGATTTGAAGATAGATAGGGTTTTGAGAAGATTTTTGCCTTTGCTTTTGAGAGAGAAATGAACAGTTTTGGTAGTGTGTGAGAGAAACGGATGAAAATGGTTTAAGTATGGTTTATGAAAGGGCGTGCGGGTGGTTTTGAAATGTGATCAAAATCAACGGTTTAGATTTTGCACGCCTATTTAGCATTTAATATCTCGTTTTAATGCGGCAAAGATTTATATCCAATCATAAGCTTGGTGTGCGGCTTTATGTGTACACATCATCATTATCTTGACGTCATTCTTAAAAACATTCCCGCTTAGCAAAAACGATTTGCGTTTTTGTCACTTTGCTCATAAGTGACTCAAACTTATCCCTTAGCCGATTTAACTCTTCTTCTCACGAGTTCTCTTAGTGACTCACCTACTTGTTTGTCTTGGTATATTTGTCTTTCCAATACAATTGTTTTACTTAGCGGTTTGTGAGTTCGGCTCTTTTTCCCTTTTAGTGTTCCATTTCTTTTCTTTGATTCTTCCGAGTGTCACTCAACTCAATTAACCCTAACTCATGTTTGAGTTCTTCAAATCTTGACTCACATAATGGTTTTGTGAAGATGTCACCAATTGTTTATCGGTTGAGATATATTCCAAGATGATGTCCTTCTTTTCAACATGATCTCTTATGAAGTGATATCGACATCGATATGCTTTGTTCTTGAGTGCGCACACGGATTTTGAGTGATTGCAATTGCACTTGTGTTATCACACATGATTGGAATTTTTTTTCCTCAACTTCATAGTCTCTTAGTCTTTGTCTCATCCATAGGACTTGGGCACAAATTTGCCTCACAGTGACTATGTATTCTCGCTTTTTGTAGAGGTGGCTATTGAATTTTGCTTCTTGCTAAACCAGAAATCAACTTTGTTTCCTAAAGATTTGACATGTGCACGAGGTGTTTTTCTCATCAACTCGTGCATCCAAAGATAGTCGAGTCGAATGGCTAATTAGCTTGAATCCACCTTCCTTTGGATACCATAAGCCAACTTCTTGGCTTCCTTTCAAGTATCTCAATATTCTCTTATTTCTTTGTCATATGGCTCTCTTTTGGAGCAGATTGAAATCTTGCACATACACCTACGCCAAAGGTGATGTCCGCTCGCTTTTGTAAGATAGAGCAATGATCCAATCGGTGCTCAGTATCTTGTTTGATCTGAGGCTTGCCATATGCATCCATGTCCATTTTTGTGATGTATTCATTGGTATTTTCACGGAAGACTTCTCCTCCATACCAAATTTCTTCATTAAGTCTCTGGTGTATTTTGTTTGACTTATGAAGGTTCCATCCTTCGAGTTGTTTCACTTGGAGTCTAAGGAAGAATGTTAGCTCTCCCATCATGCTCATTTCAAATTTACTTTGCATGAGGTTTGAAAATTTTCACACAGTTCTTTGTTTGTGGATCCAAAAATGATGTCATCCACATATATTTGAACAAGCAAGATACTCTTTTTGTCTTGAATTCGAAAAGCGTTCTATCTACTTTTCCTTTTGTGAATCCATTTCGATTAGGAATTGTGACAAAGTATCATACCATGCTCGGGTGCTGTTTCAATCCATACAAGGCTTTCTTGAGTTTGTATACCTTATCTCCAAGAGTCTTGCTCAAATCGGAGGTTGTTCAACATACACTTCTTCTTCCAATAAACCATTTAGGAATGCACTTTTTACATCCATCGATATACAATGAAATTCTTGTGAGTGCATAGGCAAGAAACATCCTTATAGCTTCCAATCTTGCTACAGGAGCAAATGTTTCATCAAAATCTATTCTTCTTCTTGGCAATATCCTTTGGCTACTAGTCTTGCCTTGTTTCTTACCACTGAGTAACCTTCCTCGTTCATCTTGTTTCGAACACCCATTTAGTACCAATAACATTTTGATGTGTGGGTCTTTGAACTAATTCCCATACTTTATTTCTTTCAAACGATTGACTCTTCTTGCATAGCTTGAATCCAATGTGTGTCGCCCAATGCTTGTAACACATCTTTGGGCTCTATTTTGCGAGATAAAGCATGTGAACATGGCTTCTTGTTGAGTTCGATCTTGTTTTGACACCTTCTCTTATATCTCCAATGACAAGTTCTCGTGGATGGTCTCTCGGCCATCTTACATCAAAGTTGGAGTAAGTTAGCCGGATTGATCGTCTTGCGGTTTGTGTTGTTGTGTTCGACTCTCTCGTAATCACTTAGCCGCAAATTTTCCACTATTTTTGAGATTCAACTATCTCATCTTCTTTCGAGTTTATAATTCCGGCTTGACTTCAAAGATAGGGACTCTTCGTATGATTGGATGATTGACTTATCGGTGACTCTTCAATGTCTTCTCCATTTACATTTGGCTCATCGAATACCACATGAATGGATTCTTCGCAACCATAGTCCTTTTGTTGAGTACTCTTAGGCTTTGCTTTCGGTGAGTATCCCAAGAAGATACCTTCATCGGCTTTAGCATCGAAAGCCTTTAGATTGTCTTTGCCATTGTTGTGGATGAAGCATTTACATCCAAATATTAAAATATGCAACATTTGGTTTTCTTCCAATCCAAATCTCATAGGGAGTCTTTGTCATTTGTCTGCATTTTATCATACATCTGTTTTGAGTGTAGCAAGTGTGTTGATTGCTTTAGCCCAAAATCTTTTTGGTAACCCCTCACCTAACATGGTCTTTCCGCTTCTTTGAGAGTTCTGTTCCTTCTTTCTCGCAACTCCATTTTGGCCGAGGAGTCCTTGCTGGCGATAGTTCATGACCAATACCATTTTCTATACAACATCGAGTTATTATTCCATTGACAAACTCGGTTCCTCTCCCGATCTTATTTTGATAATGGTTTCGCTCTTCTCGTTTTGAATCCTCTTCATCATTTTGTGGTAGTTTTCGTAGAGTTTCTTTCTTCTTACACATGAATATTGTCCATGTATATCTTGAGTAGTCATCTACTACCACCAAGGTGTATTTCTTTCCACTTATGTTTGGTTCCATGGGCCAAATAGATCCATATGTAGCAGATGCAATATTCTTGTTGAAGATGAACATGTCTTTTCTTTGAATGAAGATTTGATTTGTTTTCCTTCGACATGCATCACATATACTCTCCTTCTTGTATATCGAGTCCTGAAGTCCTTCCACAAGACTACTACTCGGCAAGCTTGTTAATCGTTTTGAAATTCAAGTGACTCGGCTTTTTGTGCCACAACCAACTTGATTAATTTGTGCTCTTTTGCTAATAGACAGTCTTTGTGTGTAGGGGTTGACCAATCTATTACATACATGTTCTTTTGTCCGCATCCTTGCAACACAACTTCATTCGATTCAAGATCCTTGATTTGGCATACACCCATGTTGAATCCAACAATTATAGCCCTTGTCACGAGTTGACTTATGCTTAGCAAGTTGAAGTTGAGTCCTTCGACATATGCAACATCTCGTGATTTCTAATCCGTTCCTCTTGACGGATCCAATGCCTCTTATTTCACCTGGAGCTTCATTTCCTCCAAATATTACTTTTGCTCCTTTAACTTCCTTGAATTTTGACAAATTTTTCTTATTTCTGTCATATGTCCGGGAATGAGCGACCACTATCCATGTACCAGGTTCCTTGGCACTCACTACATTCAACTTGAACCGCAATCAAGGAAATTAAGTTTTAGGTACCCATACTTGTGCGGGTCCCGAGGGGTTAGAATTGTAAGATGATCCAACCAACTTATAGCCAAATGATTTGACTCACTAAGGGGTTGCCATCTATCGAGTTCCATAATCATAATTAATCCTGGCAAATTGCTTGGGGATTCTAGGTTCATACAAATTGTCTCTTTTTTGCATGCATGTGTATAAGTTTTTGCAATCGCCTTCTTTGGGTAATTGTGGTGTCTCCGAGTGTAGTGCCTAGGTGTATATGTGTCTTGATGAAAGCTCTTATACTTTTGGAATGGCCTTTCTTGAGTTCTAGGCCTTTGCCATTTGGGCTTATATTCCATAAGTCTATCGATAGTTTACATTATTCCAATCACTTGGCTTGGATATTTTCTACCATTCCCATCATATGTATTTCTTTTATGGATTTGTCGGGGTTTTGGTAGCTCGCTTCTTCTTTCTGAGTATTTTTGTTTGGAGTTTCTTTGAGGAACTCGGTGAATCTCTTCTCATTTGCCCTTTCAAGCACTCAATCGGTTGTTTTCCTTTTCCTTTATAACCAAGGCCGTTTGCTTGTAATTGTGCTTTGGAGTGAATGTGTGTGCAACATTTAGAGTTTTGGATTTTTAGACTCTTCATTACTTGAAGATCCTTTTTCCAAAATTACTCTTGAAGTTTGACATATCACATAGGAGTTAAATCTAAGCTTTGTCTTGTCTCCACATTCTCTTTGACTCATAATAAGATCATCTAATGATTTAGATGCCTTAGTGAATGATGCAATCACATTTTTGAGGTCATTCTCCTCTTTTCTATGACAACTATTTTTCGCATTGTTAGCTTAGCATTTTCACCTTTAAACTTTCATTTTCATCACCTATTTGACTTAGTAGTACTAGCTCCTTAGTCATTTGTGAGTTTTGGCTTTTTAGAAAGTTGTTTTCCTCATTTAGTAGTGTGTGTGAGGATTTAATGTGTTCAAAGTCTTTAATCATTTTGCCTAATGAATCATAAAGATCAGTGGGTGATGAAGTGTGTGTGTCACGATCACTATCACTAGAATCCGAGTTTGATGAGTTAGAGTGTACCTCATCTTCTTGGTCGAGGTTGATCTTGTTCCTTGGCCATTAAACAAATCGGGGCTTCTTCTTGAGTCACTTGAGTAGTCGGCTTCATTGCTCTCGAATCGGTGTCTCTCTTGACTTATTTGTTTGTGATCTCTCTCAGACCATCATTGCCTTTTTCTTTTCTTTTCTTGTCTTCTTTCTCAAGACCTTTCTTTCTTCTTCATTCTGTATTTGTTAACTACAGGATATGAGCGCGATCAATGGCATAGTGACCTGGTTGTCTACAATTCAAAGATAGATATTCAGCCTTTTGATCACTCTTTCCATTCTTGGATTGTCGACCCCTTTGATATTGACTTTTTGATGATCTGTTCTCTTGGTTGGTCTATCTTCCCTTGATTTGGAGAGGAGCCGAGTGTCTTCCGGAAGATTCGCCCTTTCCACTCTTGTAGTTCTTATTGAAGAACTTGTTGAACCTTTTAACCATCGGGCTATTTCTTTCGGATCAATGACTTCTTTGACCTCAACTCTCTTCCCATCTTTAACAATTAGAGCAACTGTTTTGGGTACAAATTTGTCTCTTCGGTCTTTTCTTCTCGGCTCAAACTCGTAGGCTTTGAGGTCCGAGAATAGTTCATGGTTGGATGTCTTTGATAGGTCCATGGAATCTCTTAGTGCCATGACCTTCATTTCCCATTCATTTGGAAGACTTTTTAGGATTTTCATACACATTTCTTCGTGTATATTCCTTTCCAAGTGCGAGATAACTCATTGGTGATTTCGTGAATCGAGCATCCGGTTGATCCAGGTTTTCTCCCGAGATCATTTTGAAGTTCTCAAATTTACAACCATTGATAATTTGTTTTCTTTGATTTGCTCGAGCCTTCACAAATCAATGTTAGCTTGTCCTGCATTTCTTTAGCCGTTTTGCATGATTTAACTTTATTGAACATGGCTTTGTCCAAGGTTTTGTAAAGGATGTCCTTGGCTACATTGTCCAGGTTGTATCTTTTTCTCATCATCATTTGTCCATTCGGTTCTTGGTTTTTCAACCATGACCGTCCGGGAGCAACATCCTCTTCTCCTTCACCGCACTCTTCTTCTTCTGATTGTGTTCACCTTTAAGATTTGCAGTGGCCCATCCTCTATCACTATCCACATCTCATCATGTAATCTTTGATAGATGAGCCTCGCATACGAATTTTCCAATCATCAAATTCTTCAATAGTGAACATAGGGATGCGTGTCAAATTTGCTTCCATGATAATAACTTTTAATGATAAAAAGAGTTTTGAAAGTTTAAGTACTAAAGCGAGACTTTGAAAAGTTTGGAGATCTAGTTCAAGAACCGGTGCGGAGGGTTCAATGAACGAACCGCCCGATACCACTTGTAGGTCCCAAGGGGTGTAAGTGTAAGGTTTAGAAGGGGGTTGAATAAACCTTACCAAATTTTCGATTTAGTCCTTTTAAATATTCGAGAGTTGATACTACACAGTGTGTCTAGGTGGACAACCAATTTAGTTAATCAAGAGAGTTAGTCTCTCAACGGACTCAATCGATTTGTTGATGGAATAACTCATTTGTTGGGTCTAAATTAACTCAACTTCGTGGTTTGTTTTTTCGGAAGACTTAACACCCTTAAGTTTGGTTAAACAAGGATTTAGTGCTTGGTTTAGTACTTAGAAATTATCAAGTGGATAGCAAATTTATCGCCAGATTTAAACAATTAAGATGCAAGAATTAAAGTGCGGAAATGTAAATGACACAATGAAATTTTTATAGAGGTTCGAAGATGGGGTAATTCTTCTACTCCTCTCTTCTCCAACTCCTGGAGGAATCCACTAGGTATTGATCAAGTATACAAAGTGGTAATACCCGGATACAAGTCTTGATCACACTGGTGACTTGGTCCTTTGGGACTCATCTTGAGACGCCTTGATCACTCACCGGGCTTCTCGACGACTCGGCTTCTTCACGGGCGGCTTTGCTACTTGCTACTCTGACCCACTTGCTCGCACGACTCGGCCTTCTTCACAGGCGGTTTGCCTTGCTACTACAACCCACTTGCTCAAGCTCTTTGGATTTGATGGGAAGCCCTCCAAAAGCTTAAGACTTGGTTCGACCTTGAACCTTCCTACAATCCTTCGTGGAATGTAGACCACTTGATTTTTCAAGTATTTTCCTCTTCGATTGAAGTTATCTTTCCTTCACAGGTGAGTGTTGGATTGATGTTCTTCGTGAGTGTAGCAGCTTGAGGATTGAAAATATTTCAGGTTTCAGTTCTAATAATTGCTTGAACGTTTTTGGTTCCGTCCGTAACCCTTCTCAAAATCATTTCTCGGCCTTTTATAGTGATCTTTCAAAAATTTGTCCGTTGAAGAGATAGGCTTATTTTTGAAAGTCACTTGTGGTCGCTGGTTTGTCTTATTACTGATCCTTGGAATTGCCACTTCCTCGTATAAATTGTTCTCCGGCTTTTCGGAGTTCGACACGGTGTAGTGCTTCCCATTGGTTAATTCCTTTTGCACGCTTCCTGGGATCGAGCACTTCGAGAAAGGTAGTATGGAGATATTACTTGTTTAGGTAATTCTCTTGATTTACGGCAACGGATCTTTTCGATTATCTCGACTGATCGCATTTCTTTGCTTTCCCCAGGTGACTTAGAGTCGCCTTCCAATCATGGATGACTCTTTTCACTTCAACTTGAGACTTGGCTTTTCTTGAGTTGACTTGATCGATACTCCAATCAATCGCATCTCATGCTTCTTCAAGAGAGTTCCGTCTACTCTTCTTTGCCATACTCACTGTCTGGAGTCTTCCTTCTAGTCTCCGGTTGTCTCTTGCATGTTTGGGCGTGGCCGACTTAACTCAGCTTGACCAGCCCTATTTATTACAATGCATTTTACAACAAGAATGGGGTGCCAACTTCCTATTCTAAGTTTTACATGGCATTCATCAAAATCTAAACAATAAATTTCCTAACAATTTCCCCCTTTTTGATGATGCCAAAACTTAAACCATTCAAAAATGCAAATAGCAAAGATACATACAGATAGTGTATTCACATAGAATGTATGCGTAGAATCAATCTTTTTATTGATCATAACATTCTTGTTCTTTTACACAACTATTTACAAGTGTATCAAGAGCAAACATTTGTCTACACAAAAATAAAGAATTTATAGCTTTATTGCGTAAAACTTACATAGTATGTATTTACATCATAAAATACATGAAGGGTGGACAAACAACACTTCATCTCCTTCGTTGTCTCCTTCTTTCATCTTGTTCAAAGATCTTCTCTTTTCTCTTCTTCTTTTTTTCTCATCGTCACCGCTTTCTTCTTTTTTCATATGCCTTCTGGCGCCTTCATCTCTTCTTAATCTCTCTTGTCTTTCCTCCCATAGCTGAGTTTGTCTCTTGTTTTCTTTCTTCTATTCTTTTCGCATACTCAAGCATTACTTTTAGCCACTTGCAAATTTGCTATTTGGTCAAGACCAGCCCAGAGATCCCTCATTTCTTGCCTGGATCTACGATTCAATGTTTTTGGGCAGGAGGCCCAGGTGAAACCTCTTCCTTGTTTCTTTTCTACCACTTTGGGCGTGTATTGTCTTGGGGTCTTTTTTGAGTGAGTGAGAGCGGAGTGACAGCAGAGTGACTACCTAGAGTCACGCTGTCTGTCGCCTTCTTCACATAACGTGAGACCCTTTTCCCAAATATAAGTCCCAAGCTTGAGCCATAGACATATTTGCAAAGTATCCTTCGGATGCGGCGTTTTAAATTCATCAACCGATCGTGGCTCTGTCCGACATCGAGATGGCATAAGTGGTCTCACTTTGGAATGCCTCCATGTTGTTTCAAGATGTTCATAACAGGGCATCCATTCTTCCTTCCACTTCCTCCATCCCCGCTTCAATGGTCTTTCTCTTTCGGCCATAGATATAGCGAGTGTTGGAGTGGCGAGTCACAGGGGAGTTTGTTCGATAATGTCATTTGTGACAAGACCTTGTTGGGGGTTTGTGCAATCATCAAGGTCACATCTTTCGATCCTTCCCCCTCAACAGATTTTCCTTTCTTTTTTGTTTTGCCGCTTCCTCATTGTCTTTCCTTTCGCCTTGGTGCATCCTCTTTTTCGGCTTCCAGATCTCTTTTGTGCTTTAAGGTATTCCTCTTCCCCTTTTTGGCATCATCAAAGGAGAGAGGAACACTGAAACATATCTTGGCAAGCGGGAAGTCGAACCCGCGATAGTCGAGTTCTGTCTCAAAGTCTGCCGCGGAGTATGCAAAGACGAAGTCGGATCGAGTAGCGTTGGACTCTGAAATTAGCTTCATCTCGGCCATGAGAAGGTGAATTTTCTATTCATGTTTTCTTCCAAACGTCTGTAGATCACTCTTATTTTGCTCACGCATCGCCTTTATCTCTAAAAGTGTGAGCTTCATTCATGTGCTCAATGTGTTCTCTCAACTTCGTTTTTGCATCGCATTCTCGGCTCTCCATACTTTGAAACTTGTTGAACAATGTCCTGAAGTATCTAACTTGTTCCACACGCATTGTTTGTTTCTTTGTTGCCACCATTCCGATCTCGATTGTTATGCCTCTTAAGTCGCGATGAAGATTGGCATCTCTGTTGTCGAGCCGCATGTCCATAGAGGCTCGATGCCTCTCCATCCGTTCAATCTTAAACCAAATAATGCCTTGAACACTTTCTGATTCTTCCGTTCACAAAGTCATAATCATATTGGAACAATGGTACCGATGGAAAAACAGGAGGTCTATGGAAGCGTGCACGTTCGTTTTCCGATTCTTCATGAGGTCGGGTACCTCCAGGAGAAAGGAAAAGATTCTATAAAGGAATCATCACGGCCAACCGGTATTTGTTCAATGATGAGAGGTGCGCGTGAAGTTCCTTTTGGAGTCGAACTTTTTGCGCCTTGGGGAGCTGCGCGATGGACTGTCTCTTAGGGTCTTTGTGAAGTGGACCTAGCTTCGAGCCTCTTCTCAAGGAAACCGTTGGTCTTATTTGGTTTCTCAATTGAGTGGGTCCTCGGCCTTATCGAGCGTCATCGGACGATGATGAGATTTCCATTGGTGGCTCATCATCAAAATTAAAGGTTCAAGAGTAGTCTTGGGATCGAGACTTGCTCGTGCTTGGAACATCCGGGTTGAGTCTTTTGAGTATCACGGGGGATGACTCGGCCTTCTTCGTTGCCTTCTCGATGAAAGGTTACATCGGGATTATCTTGGGAATCATGAAGCGCGCTTATCTCCTTTTCGATGGGTCAATGATAGCAGGAGGGATGTTCTCTACTTGACTTCTTTACCAGGGAAGTCTCAACCTCGTGGGCCTTCATTACCTCCTGCAGTCTCGATGCGGCGAGGCCTGGACCTCCCTTTCGACGGTGTCAATGTCTTGGGTCTTCTGTGGTGGCATCCATTGGAGTCTCAACCCCATGGATTGCACTTTCATCGTAGAGTTAACTCCCGGCTGTTTCCTTCGTGCCTCGATCGCATCGTTAGCGTCATTAGCCTTCGTGAGAAGTTGGCACCTTGAAATAGGCTCAACTGTCGAGCCGTTGATGACAACTTGTTGTTCGTTTAGTGTTTGTACTTCCTCCACTTCGCCTCCTGGATAAAAAACAGTCATCTGCGCATTCTCCGACCTTCCGCAGGTGGAGGGAGTTTCCCCTCACCGGGGCGCACCACCGAGTGACTTGGAATGGGGTCACTTGTCTCCAGACTCGGCTGTTGCTATTGAGTGTTCAACAAAGGTGTGGTAAGACACCTTCAATAGGGGTTGGCTCGGGGTCCCCACTATCCCGGTTTCATCGCCATTTCCTTATTGCTTCTTCCGAGTGAGTGGGGAAGTGGTGGCAGCAACAACAGATGGCGATTTCTTGAACCACTCCCATTGGATCAATTTCACCGTGTGTTCGAGGACTCTCCTGGTCCCTCCATCAATCTTTGCTCGTGAAGGATTCTGGATTCGTGCAATGCTTCTTTGATTTGCAACTCTTCTATGGCGGCAAAGAGTCCGGATCCTCATCACTTTCGAGATAAGACATCAAGGAGAGGATGTGTGTTCGTGCGGGTGCGGAGATAGGGCGGAGTCTTGGCTTTCTCACGTTGCTTTTCCGCATGTCTTTCCTTCTCCTTGTCCTTGAAGATCTGCAGGATATTGTGATTTTGTCTTCATCGATCTTTGGATCACAGTGGTTAGGCAAGGAAGTTTAACAGATTCCTCTTCTTCTTCTATAAACTCGGCCGTTGGTTGTTCCTTGATTTACTCAATTTCCATTTCCTCCACTCACGCAGACGATTTTGGATGTCTGGGTAAGGTGGAGATAAGATCATCACATCACTATCGCTCTATCGCCTTCTTGTGTCTCAGCTGCGCGGACTACAACTATTTCTTGAGGTTGCCTCTGTGATCGCCTTAAGAGACTTAGTTGTTTCATCAATTACATCCGGGGACTCGATCGCTTCAAATAGCTTTTCGGTTTATTTGTTCCGGTGAGTGGTCGAAAAAGTTTTTCAAGCTCGGAGCGCTTGATGATTCTTCTTCGTCTTCTAGTTTGTACCGGAGGGATTTCGGTTCAGAGATCTTTTCCGAGTCTGGGCGGCGGGGCGTGCTAGTGTTTTCCGAGGAGCCGCCGTCTTGGCTTATCGATTCTCCTCTTTTTTGACGATCGGAGAAGGTATTTGAGAGTCCTTCTCGACCGGGCTGGGCAGAGACACGGCTGCAGGGCGGTGGTGACTGCTGCAGGGGTAGGAGCAGGTTTGACTTTCTTTCTTTGCTGCAGAGCTTGCAGATCTTCTTAGCATGCGGGCGACTTTCTTCTTTGGTGGAGAGGAAGCTTGTTTGTATCTTCAGGGTCACTGATTCCCCCTCACTCGTGTCGCCTCTCTTGGCGTAGGCTCTCTTCGTGCGCCGAGAGGTTTGATCTGAACATCCTCTTGTTAACATGGAACGCCTTTCCATGTCTAAGAGGACTCCTTTCACCTCCATCATCCGACCAATCACCAGGCCATATCCTAGGGATCCTCCAAATGTGCCATCTTCCTTGAAGGATTTGTTCCTACATTCTCGCATAGTTGCTGTAGACAAACTCAGCCCAGTTTATTTTCCTTTCTTCAATGATCGCCACCATCACGATCAACTTTGCTTTTTTGATTGGTCAAAGCCGCCAAATTTGATGTCAATGCATTTGGCAACTATGTCCAATGACTTGTGATAATCCTCCTTGTGATCTCTTGTTTCTTTGTGTAAATTATTTTATCAAGATAGTCGGGCTTGGCTATTTCCTTCCAAGCAGCAGCCAGTTTACATCAGCTTCGCTAATTTCGATGCTCCTTCCGTTGGTCGTGAGCGATGTTCCAACAAATCCTTGGCGAGAGATGGTGAGTTGCTTTCCGTGAAGCAGATGACTTTATCCCTTCATCGTGAATCTCAAAGCATTCACGTAGAAGCGTGCGACCTCCTCCACATAGGTCATCGGATATTCCAAAGATCGAAATGATTTCAGCCAGAAAGACGTTTCCAATTTCTCGATTTTCTTCACTAGGGTGTCATCGGACCCCTGTTTCACCATGCCGTCGAAATCCACAAGAGGACCGGTGTGGATTTGCTTTCCTAACTTGACAAAATCATAGGTTGGTGCCATTTTTCAGGATTTTGTCGAAGAAAAACTTAGAGATTGATTTGAAGATAGATAGGGTTTTGAGAAGATTTTTGCCTTTGCTTCGAGAGAGAGAAACGAGCAGTTTTGGTAGTGTGTGAGAGAAACGGACGAAAATGGTTTAAGTATGGTTTATGAAAAAGGACGTGCGGGTGGTTTTGAAATGTGATGAGTTTAGATTTTGCACGCCTATTTAGCATTTAATGTCTCGTATTTAATGCGGCAACATTTATATCCAATCATAAGCTTGGTGTGCGGCTTTATATCTCAGTACACATCATCATTATCTCGACGTCATTCTTAAAAACATTCCCGTTTAGCAAAAACGATTGCGTTTTTTGTCACTTTGCTCATAAGTGACTCTTATCCCTTAGCCGATTTAACTCTTCTTCTCACAGTTCTCTTAGTGAAGTCTAACATTTGTCTTGGTATATTTGTCTTTCCAATACAATTTGTTTTACAATTTGGTTTGTGAGTTAAACTCTTTTTCCCTTTTAGTGTTCCATTTCTTTTCTTTGATTCTTCCGAGTGTCATTCACTCAATTAACCCTAACTCATGTTTGAGTTCTTCAAATCTTGACTCACATAATGGTTTTGTGAAGATGTCAACCAATTGTTTATCGATTGAGATATATTCCAAGATGATGTCCTTCTTTTCAACATGATCTCTTATCAAGTGATATCGACATCGATATGCTTTGTTCTTGAGTGCAACAGGATTTTGAGTGATTGCAATTGCACTTGTGTTATCACACATGATTGGAATTTCTTTTTCCTCAACTTCATAGTCTCTTAGTTGCTTTCTCATCCATAGGACTTGGGCACAACAGTGCCCTTGCACTATGTATTCCGTCACCAGAGGTGGCTATTGAATTTTACTTCTTGCTAAACCAGGAAATCACTGTTTAAGCATTTGACATGTGCCTCGAGGTGCTTTTTTACGTGAACTCGCATCCAAAGATAGTCGAAGTCACGAATAGCTAATTAGCTTGAATCCACCTTCCTTTGGATACCATAAGCCAACTTCTTGGCTTCCTTTCAAGTATCTCAATATTCTCTTAAATTTCTGTCATATGGCTCTCTTTTGGAGCAGATTGAAATCTTGCACATACACTACAAAGCAAAAGGTGATGTCCGCCTCTTGTCCGTAAGATAGAGCAATGATCCAATCGGTGCTCGTGATCTTGTTTGATCTACGAGCTTGCCATCCGCATCCATGTCCATTTTGATGATGTATTCATTGGTATTTTCACGAGAAGACTTCTCATCCATACCAAATTTCTTCATTAAGTCTCTCGGTGTATTTTGTTTGACTTATGAAGGTTCCATCCTTGAGTTGTTTCACTTGGAGTCCAAGGAAGAATGTTTGCTCTCCCATCATGCTCATTTCAAATTTACTTTGCATGAGGTTTGAAAATTTTTCACGAGTTCTTTGTTTGTGGATCCAAAAATGATGTCATCCACATATATTTGAACAAGCAAGATACTCTTTTTGTCTTGAATTCTGAAAAGTGTTCTATCTACTTTTCCTTTTGTGAATCCATTTTCGATTAGGAATTGTGACAAAGTATCATACCATGCTCTCGGGTGCCTGTTTCAATCCATACAAGGCTTTCTTGAGTTTGTATACCTTATCTCCAAGAGTCTTCTCGCTCAAATCCGGAGGTTGTTCAACATACACTTCTTCTTCCAATAAACCATTTAGGAATCTTTGCCTTGCTACGACAAAAATGACCCACTTGCTCGCACGACTAAACTCTTTCAGGCATTTTGCCTTGCTACTACAACCCACTTGCTCAAGCTCTTTGGATTTGATCAGGAAGCCCTCCAAAAGCTTAAGACTTGGTTCGACCTTGAACCTTCCTACAATCCTTCGTGGAATGTAGACCCCTTGATTTTTTGATTTTCCTCTTCAACCGATTGAAGTTATCTTTCCTTCACGGTGAGTGTTGGATTGATGTTCTTCGTAGTGTAGGCTTGAGGATTGAGAATATTTCAGGTTTCAGTTCTAATAATTGCTTGAACGTTTTTGGTTCTCGTCCGTAACCCTTCTCAAAATCATTTTTCAGCCTTTTATAGTGATCTTTCAAAAATTTGCCCGTTGAAGAGATAGGCTTATTTTTGAAAGTCACTTGTGGTCGTTGGCTTGTCTTATTCTGATCCTTGGAATTGCCACTTTCTCGTATAAATTGTTCTCCGACTTTTGAGTTCGACACGATGTAGTGCTTCCCATTGGTTAATTCCTTTTGCACGCTTCGGGGTCGAGCACTT
Source organism: Rehmannia glutinosa (assembly GCA_016081115.2). NCBI lineage: Eukaryota > Viridiplantae > Streptophyta > Magnoliopsida > Lamiales > Orobanchaceae > Rehmannia > Rehmannia glutinosa. The sequence goes on from JABTTQ020002109.1 coordinate 253,247, forward strand.
CGAGAAAGGTAGTATGGAGATATTACTTGTTTAGGTAATTCTCTTGATTTACGTAAGCAACGGATCTTTTACGATTATCTCGACTTGATCGCATTTCTTTGCTTTCCCCAGGTGACTTAGAGTCGACTTCCAATCATTGGATGACTCTTCATCACTTCAACTTGACTTGGCTTTTCTTGAGTTGACTTGGTGATACTCCACTCGATTGCATCTCGGCTACTTCTTCAAGAGAGTTCCGTCTACTCTTCTTTGCCATACTCGTTGTCTCGCAATGAGTCTTCCTTCTAGTCTCTAGTTGTCCTCTTGCATGTTTGGGCGTAGGCGACTTAACTACGGCTTGACCAGCCTATTTATTACAATGCATTTTACAACAAGAATGGGGTGCCAACTTCCTATTCTAAGTTTTACATGGCATTCATCAAAATCTAAACAATAAATTTCCTAACAGGGTATTCGGCGAGGTGGCGCACGGGTAACCCGTGCGTGGGCGCACCACCCGTGCGTCTGTGGCTGGAATCCCATAACTGCAAACATTAAGCCCTAAACATGATGGGGAGTATAAAAAAGGCTTTTTTGGGAGGCGCACACAATGATATTTTGGCATTTTTGGGATCTACAACACAAGACAAGAGTCAACTCTTGGAAGGAGACATCAAGGAGATAATCGGGTTGCATCGGAGCTTGAAGAACGGAGATATATCGAGAGATTGTCGGCGTTCTAAGTTTTCTTGCTTCTCTTTTAGTTTCAATCTTTTAATTTCATTTGTAATGACTTTGACCACTTTGTGTATAAGTTGTTTAATCATGTGTAGCTAAACTCTTGAGATTTAGGGTTTTGGAAGTAGATTAATGAACTCTTGTTGGATGTTTTAATCTTAGTTGAAGTTATTATCTTGAAGCCTATTTGAGTATTTTGAGCTTATTCTTGTTTTATCACTTGATCAATGATTTAACTTGTTTGATATATTGATTCATAATTCGAGAGATGAGTTTCAATATTAGATCTTGAATACTCGACACAAATATTTGCATGAATCGAGAGGTTTGTAAATATTTGTGAGGACAATTGATCTTTTGTGCTTTTGGGAGTTGAATGCTTTATGTTGAGTAGAGATGCTAGCATAAGTATTTCAATCTACGTTTTATAAGCATCTCGAGAGGGAGGATAAAATAGTTTTGTGATCGTCTTATAGGAACATTGATAATAACTTGGCTTGATTAAACCGGACAACAAGAGGATTATTAATCGAAACCTTAACTCGGAAATACATTACATCATCTTGATACTTCTTTCATTTGTGTTATCTTATTCTTGTGTTTTAGTGATTTAAATTGTCTTAATCTCAAAACAACAATCATCAAATTTCGATCGTCTAAATAAAAATAAGACTATCTTGGTTAAATACTTAGCATATTAATTTATTAGTCTCTCGTGGATACGACCTTGCTACCCTATTCGATAACGTACAATCGTACACTTGCGGTGAAGCTAAAAATATAGGTGACAGAGCTCGACACACCAAGTTGACTCGGGCAGGAAATAATTACAAGTACGGAGGATGTCAACCGAGGCAATCAGTATATTGGTTAGTGGAAGTAGTTCACGAATAGTTTTCGAAATTCGCGTGTAGCATTTAGGTGTCGGTGGAGTAATTTTTATGAAGATAATCATTATCGAGATGATAAGTAATCTTCGATGTCTTGAAGGATTAGATGGAACATAGGTCCTGTTATAGATTCGAAATTGCAAGACAAGGAAGTCGCCCCGCGATCGCGTATTGATCGGTCAAGACGATCCTATAAGTCAAGGTGTTTTAAGAAAATAAAATCTTTTATATCTTTATTAAAAGTCAGAGGGTCCAGGGCTGTTTCTTTAAAAGAGAAATAATTTGAGTTAGGTCCTTGTAAAAAGAAAATTTACAATTAGCCCCATTTTGTAAAAACCAATACTTTTGGGGTTAAAAATTGAATAAGTAAATGTCCCGACCTTGAAAAATTATGAGGTCAATTACTAAATTCTCTAAATTATTCATAGATTCATATTTTTAAAGTTTTGAGGTCGAGTTTGTATAAAATTCTCACATTAGCCCCAAATTTGTTAAAATTATCATTTCGGGCCCTAAGTTTAAAATAATTGGAACTCACAAACCGGAAGGGATTTTAATGTGATTCCAGTTGTAAAATATCACTAAGGTCAGTGGGATATTGGGACAAAGCAGTTTTAAAAGGAAATAAGTATATGTCCCTTAACGTTTGAAAATCTCATTTTTGTCCCATTTTGAAATAATTGCCTTTAAGGCTTTTAGGGGTCCAATTGTTATGAAATTTGAACATTGGGTCCAAAATATAATTATGTTAAAGTTATATTAGTATTTCCTGGTGCATGGACTGCATAAGTCCTGGAAATTTCATTTTGGTCCTCAATTTAATCTTTTACGATTTAGTCCTCAATTTGTATAAAATTACTTTCCAAGCTCTAAACACTTGGATTTTTGGAATACTCTTAAAATATGTTATTTCCAGTCCCTTAAGAGTTAAAATTTCAAATTTTAAAAATAGGGTCTGGTACAGTTTCGAAAATTGCAATATAGCCCTTAAACTTCTAAAATTTTACAATCTAGTCATTGGGCTTTTAAGGGTTGATTTTATTTATCTAAAAACTCTTAAAACTTTATTAAAATGTCCAAAAATCATTTTTGAACCTGAGTACAGTCCCAAAATTCGAAAATTACAGAGGGGTCCCTTAAGTTTTATTTTCTTGCAATTAAGTCCACCAACTTTCCATTTTCGCATTTTAAGTCCAAAAATTGAAATTTAATCAATTATGCTCGACTTGTCCAGGTTATAAATCATACAAAATATGGGTTTCAAGGGTCATACATATACAAGTCCATTTCACACAAGAATTCATCAAATATCACAATAAAGTGTACATGTATGCACCTATTTTTCAACAAATAGCAATTTGAGCCATACTTGAGAAATTTTCAACTTGATACAAGAAATTAACATGCAATACATAACATATATATATCTCAAGTGCTCAATATCAAAATACTACATGCATTTTAAGTAAAAACACCTAGAAGTTGGAAAGATTTTTCCACCCACCTTAAAATGAACTTGTTGGTGAAAGATGAAATAAATCACTCTTACCTTATAGTCCAATTTCTCTTCAAAATATTCAAATTTGAATTCCTTTTCAAGATGATAGTATGGCTCTTAGTGTCTCCCAAGTCTTCTAAGTATACCTCAAACCAAAAATCAAACTTAGGTTAAGAAGTGAAGATGATGAGCTAGAGGATAACAATATGATTTTATGAACACAATTTCTTATCTTGTTGAAGGGGTGTCAATTTGTTGTTGAAGTAGAGGGGGTTTTCTTGAAATTTTGGCTAAGTGTTTGAAGGTTTGAAGAAGAAGATGAACTTATGGTTAGAGAAAATATTGGAGGATTTTTGGAGAGAAGTTGGAGAGAATGGCTTGAGGGATGAATGTGTTGGTGAAATGAAGTGTGATGAATGAAAGTTGAACAAAATTTTTGCCCATCTAAGGCCATTTGGCCGTCCACTAGGGGGGAGGAGACAATTTTTTTTTTTTTGTTTTTTTTTGGTAAAAAAATAACTTAGTGGGAATAATTGGGTGATTTAGGAAATAATAAATTAATTAGAGTCCTTTTACTAGGGACATGAAGCCAGGGGAATTATTTGTTTGTTGACCAAGATGTAGTGGAATATGTAGGGTAATTTAAATGTAGGCTTGAAAAATAAATTAAAAAATTCTCCAATTTTTAATGAAATTTAGAAAATTAGTAAAATAAAACAACAAAATAAAATATTTGGTTTCTTTCTTTTATAAAATTAAGGAAATACAAAATATATAAATATCCATAATTGAATATTTAGAAATTTAAAATTAAGGATGTGAAATAAGAAATGTATATTTCAAAAACAACAATTTGGAAGTTATTGTGAATGAATATTTGGATAAGGGTCGAAATGTACTCCTAAATTATCGAGGGTCTAATATTTCTAAAATCGTAGTCATTCGATCAAGTATTAATACTAGAGGAGAATATAAAATTGCTAAGCTCAAAAATGCGAAATGCGTAATTGACGTTGGAAGAAATAAATAAAAGTAGAGTCGCGTTTCATTAATAATAGGTTTGTGATACATAGCCGAATAAATAATTACTACATAACACCATATCTCACGTTGTTAAAATTCGGGGCCTCACAAATAATATTGGTAAGATGGTTTTTTTAAATTTTTTTATTTAGTTTTTATCTTTTTCTTTTTTGTCTTTTCTCGTGGTAAATTATATTAAATTTTACTAAAACCGAAATATTAAAGTTGGACTTATCTTATTGTATATGTTAAATCAATAAAATCACATTTATAACATCGATTTTTTTTTTTTTTTTTTCGTGTAAACACTAGGCACCGCTTTTTTCTTTTTCTTGCTTTAGGCCCCTTGAGACCTAGCTAGACCTAGGCTCTATCACTAATTGCTGATTTTTGTTCTTAATGCCTATCACCCTTGATATGGTTGTTACTACTATGTTTGACCATGTTTTTTTTTCTTAAAAAAGAAAGTAGCATTTTATAAACGCAAGAAACAATGTACATTCGTGGCACATTTGCCAAATGCCCAGGCGAGAAAATAACCTTCCTACCGAGCATCGATCCAACACATGGATCTTCCATGAACCAAAGAAAAAGAAAATGGCTATGGTAGTGTTCAAAATGACACGAGAGACCAACATGAACATGGTAAAACAGAGAAAGATCCACCCCTCACAAATACAGACCAACAACCACAAGCCAAACGACCACCCAAACCTAGCCAAAGAATGGGGCCTCATTAAAATCTTCCAAAGTAAAATCTACACTTGTGGGAAAAACCTTTAGAAGAAAAAGAATATCGTAATTAAAGAAAATTACGTCCAAAAAATGTAAAAAGGTAACCAAATGCTGGTTACATAACTGAAACCAAAATAACATCAAATTAACGTCTAATGTGATATATGAGAGACATATCATTATGATGAAAATCCGGAGGTCATGTGCGCGTTTCGATAACAAATCTGCAACACTTTTTCCTTCCCGAAAAATGTGTGAAACTTTGAAGTGAATATATTGAAGGCGTCGAAACACCTGATCACGTGCTTGAAAACCCAGGGAGCATTAATTAGAATCACAAAAAGTGTTAGATAGAAATTCTGAACAACTAAGATATTTAAGCTGCGCAAATTTACAATACTACAGATATGGTCTAATGCAACAACGATACTAGCGACGACGTGATGAAATTTCGTTACTAGAAGTATTTCGTGATAAGTTAAAAAAGGAGTCGCCAATAGTTTCAGCAACTACTGTTAAAAACTTGTCGTGAACATAAACTAAGTAATAGCGATGATATCTTGACTAATTTATAAAATAACTTTTTCGAATTTTATTTATGTACATTGTTGTTATGTAGACTATTTTTAGTTTCAGTTTGACTCCTGTAGTAGATGGGTTTTACATTGATTTTACTGATATATACACTAATTAAATTTATTTTTTGTGGATAAAAAGTTGAAAAATTGCATGTATACATATTTAACATTTTAATATTTTTTTATACTAAGGTGTCAAAGTGAATATTGCCCAATGTTCAGATAGCAAAGAGAAAAAGAGTACAAAGTCTAAATGAAAATGTAATAACATCCAACTAGTTTTAAGTGAAAGATGATTCGCCATCACGTGCAAGGCACATGAAATCATCTACTACAAGAGACAAAGTCGAACTCAAAATAGTTTATACAAAAAGTATAAAAAAGATCATAGTTTGAAGGATAAATTGTTTTGCCCCTAAAATTATGTGACATTTGCAATTGAAAAAAGTTGCCATTTATGCCTAAGGGTATAGAAAAGAAGGAGAAGGTCTCAGAACATGTCGATGATGATAATGATAAGATGATGACGACAATGATGGTGATGAGATTGAATGAGATGAGAATGAGAATGATGATGAAGAGATTGAGGATGGCAACGATGTGTGAACAAAGCATCAACAAATCAAGCAAGAAGAGTGAACAAGTTAATAAGGGTATGTTCTAACATTTTTATTTCTTATCGATATACTTGCAACAAGTGATTTAGTATGTATTTGTGGTTTCTTATAATATGATTAATGTTAAAAAATATTATTAGGTGGATCAGGTATTAATTAGTATAAACGCAGACTACAAGCTGGCAAACTTTAACGGTAAGTGATATGGTATGGAGATTTTCTAAGCTGGATAACCAAATAACACATAAATAATCCTTAATTTGTCAAAAAGGTAATACAGAAACAGAAGGATATGGCTTGACATTTAAATGGAACTGATTGACATTACAATTTTTCTCTTTTTATGCTACAGTTCAAATGGGATTTGTTTACAATATTATATCTGTGCGCAGCACATATTGCATTGCACTGATATTCTGATTATCGTGTAGTGTAAACATAGTTGAATAGACTAATGTATAAAAATAGGCATATGTTGGAATTGTGATTTACAATTCATGTAAATCAGTAAAGGAATAAAAAAATCTGAAATTGATTTCTATAAAATTATATTTTGCCACAGGTACAACAAAGGCTATATAATGCCAAGGAATAGCCAAAGGAAATGTAGCTAACTAAAATGCCAACTAAGAAAAGACGACTTATCCCACTTAATCTACACCCCCCTCAAGTGGGACGATGGTGAACATCCATGAAGCCATTTGGATAAAAGAAAAGAGACTGGGAAAAAGCTAAAGCTTTTGTAAAATGATCAGCTAACTGAAGCTCAGAGGTAATTATCTTTGTAGGAGCAACAACACCGGCCTTAAAATGTTCATGGACGAAATGGAAAACACTGGGCTCATGGAAGACGGGATTGGCGATAATATGCAAAGCCACCTGATTATCACACCTAAGATAAATGGGCAAATCAACAGCTAGCTAGCAATAAATTATATCCACTGGAATTCACACATGAAGGCATTAAGAGCGCGATACTCATCCTCTGCTAAGGAGAGAGAAATGGTGGGATGCTTCTTAATCTTCTAAGAAAGCAGGGCATCACCAAGAAAGGTACAAAACCCTGTAAGAGAACGTCTAGAATCGGGGGAAAGAGGCCCAATCGAGATCATTTAAGCACATACGAAGAGGATGAAGTAACTTGAACGTAATAAATTCATGGCAAAAGCATCCTAGTGCGCGAAAAGGGAGCATTCACAAATTGGCTCAACTGTTGCATGCATTAGATGATAAAGCCTAGTTAAATTCAAATACAACAACCTACCCACGAGGCGTCTATACTGGTTAGGGTCAACCAAAGCAACACCAACCTCAGTGCCCAGTTTGAGGCCTGGGGGTAAAGGTGTGCGAGCTGGTTTGCAACGAATCATACCAGTGTCTTTCAAGATATCCAACACATATTTCCGTTGGTTTAAGTGTTAGCGGAGTCCCGAGCAATCTCCAAGCCTAGGAAATATTTAGCATGGTCCAAGTCTATAATAATGAAAATTTGATAGAAATAAGCCTTAAAATCATCCAGCAAAGAGGATGATTTCCAGTCAACAAAACATCATCTACATACACTAACACCACCAAAAAGAAATCTGACCTGAACTTCAAAATAAGCAATGGTCATGAACAGACTGTGTAAAACCATAAGCAAGAAGCTTGGCACAAAACTCCATGTTCCATTGTCTAGAAGCGTGCATTAGACCACAAAAACTTCTCATCAACTCACAGACCTGCCATGGAGAAGCCTTAAGATAACCTTGGGAATCGAAGAAAAACATCGACATAGTCTATCCCATACACTTGGTTGTATCCTTTGGCAACCAATCATGCCTTGCACCGTTCTACATAGCCACCTGGCTTTCTTTTCACCTTGTATACCCACTTACTACCAATAGCCTTCTTGCTAGGTGGTAAGTTTGTCAAAGCCCAATTGTCGTTACTCTCCAAAACAGTTAATTCATTATTCACTGCCTCCACCCACTCCGGATATTGACAAGCCTGATCATAAGAATGAGGCTCTTGCACAGTAGATATATTACTCAGAAAAGCAACACAAGGCTCACAAAGAAAAGGGGAAAGAGTGTAAGGAAAAATGTGAATATGATATAAAATACATGAAGAACCCGAGACTGAATAGGGAGCTGTGTGGCGGGAGAGGGATGAAACTTCTATTTGTAACAATGCCAGATAGGCAAACATGCTTAGTTTTGCCTCTAGGTTCCTTTCTAAGAGCAATGAGTAATTCTAAAGAAGACAACTCTGAAGTACGAGGAGAATTATGTACGATAAAGATTGAAAGTTGAAGAAGATCCTGGGGTATCAAACAAAGTGATTTGAGGCTGAGGAGTGAATTCAGGTTGAGAGGTGCAACAAGATTGGAAAGGAAACTGGGATTCCACAAATTTAACATCTCTAGAAACAAACACATGTTTAGTGTCTATATTATACAACTTATATCCTTTCTTTCCCTGTTCATATCCCATAAAAATACGTTGGTGAGCTCTAACATCAAACTTCCCTTTATGTGGATTTAAATGGGTAGCAAAGGCTAGACAACCAAAAGGGTTGAGCCCGCACTACAAGAAAAGCGTAAATAGACATCACCATAAACACAGCGGTTTTATGAGTTTTACAGTGTCTTTTCCTTTTGAACATCGGTTTCTTACAAAACCGGTGTCTTACTAGTGTTGTCTTTTGATAATAGAGAGCGGGTTTCGAACCGTTGTCTAATATAAAGTGCATTATCAAATAAACACCGATTTTGGCATCGGATTTTCAAAACCGGTGTCTATTTATATCCTGGTCTTGCAATTTGACACCAATTTTTTGACAACGAGTTCTAAAAAAATGTTTAATCATTACCAAAATTATAGTAAGCGGTTCCAAAATCGTTGTCGTATCATAGTTATTTAACAATAAATTAAAATTGCATCTAATTATCCCAATTCTTTTCTTTTTGAGATAAATTTTCACAATTCCAACTTGGCCTCTTTTATCTTCTTTCCTCAACTCTCGTATCTTCTTCTATCAAAAAAAAACTCTCGTATCTTCTCTCTCTCAAGTCCTACTCATGCTGTTGTTGCCTCGAGCCTATCCAATCGCCACCACCCGCTGTGCGAGATTGTGTGCGACAATTTCCTCTAGATGTTGTTCGATGACAACAGCTCCGACGGTGCACACTCGATTGAAGCCACGTGTCACGCGCCGAAGCTCGAAGAGATCTACAATGAGATCTACAGGGTTCTAAAGCCCGAATCCATGTACATATCGTATGAGTGGGTGACCAGTGACCACGAAACTTTACCGTGGGGATGACCCAAAGCACGTAGAGGTGATATAGGGGATTGAGAGCAGAGACGCAGTCCGGGTGCTCCAAAGCTATAAGCACATCACCGAGGTGGGGAAAAAATAGGGTTTGATGTTGTTTAGTAGAAGGGATTGAAGTAGGGGATGACCTAGAGCACGAGATGCTCTTTGGAACGGCGCATTATCTGACCAGAGGCGGTGAGATAAGGATTTCACTCCGACGCATATGATTCTCTGCAGAAAGCCAGAGTGGAAGCCTGATTCCAATTCTGATTAGGTGATATTGTAAGTGGTGATGGTTAATTAATTTTTGTGTTGTTGGTTTCCTATGTTTTTCTACTTGTGTTTTTATTTTGCCCAATATTGCATATTTTAATTTTTAAAAAAAATAGGTTTGAAGCAGTGGAAGAAAGCTCTTGAGGATATTTGGGTGTGAGTCTCAGATCGATTGTTCAATTACTCCAAACATATGGATAAGAAAAAATTAGTGACATGTAGATTTTTATTTGTTGGAGCCGATGTCAAGGACAAATACAATTCATATGAATTGAGAACAAGATATGGCATTCTAGATATTGTCCACTGAGTTGGCTACAACGTCACATTTTCTGTATTTCTGCACTTTGTTGTCACGCCAAGACATGTTGCCTCACGGAACATATGGTCTCGAGATTTGCCTTGTTAGGCTAGAATTATTAATTATTAAGTCTTAAGTGTGTCTTTGTTTTAATTTTTGTTTATGGATGGATATCGAATTTCCAATTTAATTGTGTATTTACTATTTAGAGTTTGACAACTTTGAAGCCTTGTTGATTTGAAGTTTATGTGTTACATTCTTTGTGCGATTCACATGTTCTGCGAGATTCAAGGGATATGACCGTATTGCTACTTAACCTAGTCAGCATTTATTGATGTTTGTTATTCTCTTGAGAACTACCTTCTTTCTTATTATGTTCAATATATGCATCATGTCGTTTATCGTTTATTTTTGAAATGAAACTTTCCTTTAATTGAACATGAAATAATAATATTTTCCCGCTTTTCAATCCACCGAGACCTATTGTTGATGCTATTCCATTTCCACTTCATGTTTATCATTGATGCAAATGTTTCCTATTGTGGCCTACTTAGATAACCCATCCACTAGTTTTTGTACATACATCATTGAACGAAACCGATTTTCAATCAATAGAGTTTTTGTGAGTTGAGGAAACCGGCATTCATTTCTTTTGCTCTCTGTGTCTATTTACATCTCTGCTGTTTTTCTCTATATGCGTTTTGTGTGCACTCACCACTGAACCCATCACATCATAATTATTTGGGTACATCTTTGTGGGTAGTACTCATCATATTATCCTACGAAGTGGTCTTGTTGGACTAGATTTCATTGGTTTCTTTGGAAAATATGTGTGAGTTCGGAAAAGTTATTTATAGGAAAATTACTATCTCATTTAACTTTAACAAGAATGCATGTTGATCACTATCGTTCAACTTCTTTGATCTCTTTACGGGAGATTCACCTCGTTTTCTATAGCTAACTTAAGCGTAAATGATATATCAAAAAAAGGTGTTGGCTCAAGGTAAATAGGGATTGGTTTAATTACTTTGTTATACAATTTATAACCGTTTGATTGTTGTGGTATTATTTTGTTCGGTACTTAAAAGAGTGGATGCTCTCCTGGATAGTCGAACATTTTTGTAAGTTGGAATGACATAAGCAATGGTGATCCGGATTTTATTAACTTTAGTTGAATGTATATAGCTTTTTGTTGGTTGATGGAATTGGATTATGAATTTGTAGTTGCTTTATCGAAAGGAAACTTCGCTACTAGTACTTTTTGTTTAATTTTGGATCTTGGTGACTTTAGTATTGCACTTTTGTTGGTTGGTTGAATTGGATTTCATGTTTAATTGGTAGTGAATTTCATGATGGTTGGTGGAATTGGATTTAATGATGAATTGCTTATTGATATGGAATTTTTGCTGCTTTCTATTATATCTAGTGGTTACAAATTCAAATTTCATACAAAAGACATTTGTTATGTTTTATATGTTATACATCGGCTTCGAACCGCTGTCTTTGTGATAATGAACAACCTTTTTAAAATTGTTTCTAAAAACATTAAGACATCGGTTTTGAACCGATGTCTTTGAATTAAACGACACCGGTTTAAAACCGGTGAGAACAAGCTACGTCTACTCATCATAGACACCGGTTTAGTCGATGTCTTTAAATAAAATGACACCGGTTTTAAAAGCTGGTGTGAATACGTGATGTCTATTTATCAAAAGACGGTTCTTAACCGGTATCAAAAACATCAACTTTTAACATCGGTCATAAAAGCATATATTTTATCTCAGAGATGACTATTTAAAACCGGTGTCTTTATAGGAAAGCGACAACGGTTATCACCGTTGTCAAAAGTTCATGCTTTTAACACGGTGGCTCTAACAACGGTTGTTTTACTAATAGACAGCGGATTAAAACCACTGTTTATTGGCGTTTCACTAGTAGTGTTGGTATAATCAGGAGAAGCCCTATGTAACCTTTCATAAGGTGTATCCCAATTAAGGACTGAATTAGGCAATCTATTGATAAAAAATGTGGTAGTTAAAATGGAGAAGGGCCACGACTAGGGAGGAATATTATATTGAAACATTAAGGCTCTTGTAACATCTAGTAAGTGCCTATGTTTTCTCTCGATTGCTAAAATCTTTTACGCTAAATCGCTAGTGTACGGCGTAGTTTATAAATAGTGGCAAACAAGGTTGTATTAAAGTAGGAATTGATTTGAAACACATAAACTATAACAAACCTCGTATTCCAATTTTATTAAAGCGATTGTAAAATAAAAAAGTATATCTATTTAACCCCAAAACTATGAAACTAAAATATCTAATTATTGTAAATCATCAAACTTCACGAAATTCAATCAATCACAAAAGCAATCATAGGACTATGATCGTAACATGCTTCATGAATATTAATTCCAATTAGTGTTTCACAATAACTAGTTTTCCTCTATCTATGTGATTAATTTGAACGTAGTTTATTCCTCTCCCGAATCAAACAAAGAGAAGCAAACAAATCATAGATCAATGTTGAATTGCTAGCATCCCTACTCAACAATCAATATCAACTCCTAAAAGCATAAAAATTAAAGTAAACCCCCAACAACGTTGTAAGCCTCTAGATTTTATACCCGTTTATGTTATGAATCATTTATCTAATGTTAGATCTCATCCCCTGAATTAAGAACTAACAAATTAACCATGCAAATTATTGGCCAGATAATCTACAAGGAATAAGCCTACAAATTCATAAATAGAGAACAAGAAACCAATTAATTGAAACAATCACACTAGAATTAACATGAATCCACAGTTTTGATCACGTTCTAGAATCAAAAGATTTAGCCTAACATAGTTGTTTGCAAATCCATAGACAAACTTGTTAACAAATAGTTAAACATGGGAACCGAGAACGAAACAAAAACCCTAAACTATGGTGATGAAATCCTCTTAAGTAGATGGATCCGTCTTCACAATCTCGAACCTCCATGCCTTCGTGGTTGATAGAGGTCTCGTGTTGTTCTTCGTGTAACCATTTCTTTTTCTCTCTAATGTGTTCTATTTTTCTCCTAAGTGTGTTGTGTCTGACTTTAGGGTTAAAGTATCCCTTTTATAGTTGCCTTTAAGGATCCCCATTAGAGTCCTCGTGAAATAAGAAATAAAATCCACAGTGTGTAGCAAACTGCATGCTCGTGTGCATTTCATACGTCCACGGGCATAGGAGCGATTCCAATTATAACAGAAATAACAATTGAGAGTTTACAACATTTAGAGAATATATCTCTAATTAATCCCAGCACACAAGAAATTAATCTCAATATTTATAGAATATTCTCTAGTGTTTCCCAACTCTCAATTTTATCTCTCTCTTTGTTTTGTGTGTGTTCAATGAATAACATCACCATCTATTTATAGATGAAAATTACATACCTTAGATAATTCCATATCTAAAGTATATTAATTACTTTGACATCAATCAAAAGAAATCGCTTGCTTTGCCATCTATCCAAGACAAAGCATATGATTTCTTTAACATCTTAAGAAAAGAACATGGATTGCTCAAAATCCAAGTCACCAATTTTATCACACAGTATAAGATAAGAAAATTAATATTAAAAAATGAAACCATAGAAGGTCAAATTGAGGTCCTAAAACATTAATATTTAGGGCCTTGGATTTAACTTTGGCCACAAATGGGTATATCAATCGTCCAATTAGTTCCATTTTATGTGAATTTTGTTATGATACAAAACTATTGATTGTAACTAACTGGAATTATACCTAATTGTTTGTGTTGAAAAACTTCCATATTATAAGAGAATCAATTGGTAGTTTAGTGGTAAGATGTTTGTAAAATTTAGGCATGTGTCTGGGTTGGATTCTCCATTTTACTCCCACTCTCTCGGATTTGTATTAGAAAAAAAACTTCCATATTTTGGGTTAGGAAAAGTTTATAGGAAAATTGACATAAATGCCCATTTTTTTTGAGGCAATGTCAGCCTTTTACGCTTCCCGGTACTATTTTACCTAAACTTACGCCCCCGCCCCTTTTTTTACACAACAATACGCTCCAGCAAAAATTCCCGGATTTTTTTACGCTTTTTTCAACATTGTTTCTAATATGTTTCAAACATGTTTCTTTTATCAAAATTTCAGTGAAAAAATAAATTTTGCCATGTTAAATAATCCATTTTATATTCTAAGTCTTATAAAAATCAAGAAATATACACATAAAACAACACATTAAAAACAAATAAATTAAAAAATTATAGAAACAACATGAATAAAAAAACACAATTCAATTTTTGATCCAATGCATGAAAACATAAGAAACATGGAAACAACCAGGAGGCAATATAGAAACAAACCAGAAACAATATAGAAAACACGATATGAAGTTAAAAATAGGTAAAAATTATATTTAAACATCGAAACATCGGAAAAATATTAAAAAGGGTGTGGAATCAACCCAGAAATAACGTAAAAATTAATTAAAACACCACATGAATAAAATGAGCTTAAAAATAGGTAAAAGCTGTCTTTACACATTGAACAGTACATGAAAACAACAAAAATAATTATTAGAACAACATTAAAAATATTATAGAACAACACCGAAACAATAGAAACTATGTACAAAATAATATATGAATAAAAAACCACACAAAAAATAGGTTAAACTTATTTTGAAACATCGTAACAACAAAGAAACAACATAGAAACAACAAAGAAACAAATTTAAACAACATCGAAACAATATATATAACATATAAATCAATGCAGGAACAAAAAAATAAAATAAATCAAAAAATATGCAGGAGCGTAAAAAAAAATAGGTACAAAAGGAAAAATAATAGGTACAAAAGTAATATAAGCGTATTGTGTGGTATGTGTACCAAAATCAGCATATTACATGTAATTTGCACAAGTTTATATTGCAATAAAAGGCCTTCTACATGACCCAAAAGCCTTGCGTGGGCTTTAACCGAATACATCCACATTTCTTATTTTATCAACCACTAGTATGTTTTTCAGATTGCCAATATGGATTTTGTCAAAATTTGTTTATACATCAAATCATTCACGATATTAAAACGTGTCAAGCCAATTTTACTCATTTTCACACAAAAGTCAACTTTTAGTAATACAAATTTTTACGACATATTTGAATTTTTTTTTTAGATAATTAAGATATTACTACATACATATACCTCAATATTACTACTCTTGTGACAAAACCCACGCAATGGAAAGTAGTGACTTTGTGGTCAATAAAATCTTGGTAGATAAATAATAATCCAATACATGCATGTTTGGGGAGTTGTATTAGGTTGGAAAAACTATATAATTATATTGGGTCACATGTTTGGAAACATGAACACGACATTTGATGCAGTTTGGGCTCGTACCTTAATCCAGTAATCTTTGGATTATGTATCCATAACACATTCTGATTATTATACAATTTGAGCCCACTGTCCCACCTAACAAAAAATTCCACTTCTGCCCTCATTTTCCACCAAAAAAACCTCATATACCCCTGAAAAGTCAGAAAATATCATTTGTGCCTCGTATATATTGAAAATTATAAGGTTCTACCTCCGCCGCCACCGTGTGAACCCTAGTAGTTAATGGGTTGTCTCTGTCCTTTATGTCTATATATTTTGTTCTCCATTGGTGTACATTTCTCAAAACTGATAAACTTTGCTCGGCGATTTTCTTGTTCGTATATCTAATTAATTTAAAATCTTATCTCCTTATGCATGTTCTCATCTTCATCTTCTTGCATTTCCATTGATTTAAGCATTTGTTGTCGGAATCCAATATGTAAGGGGTAACATATCTGTCATTGTTTGTATTTGCGAACAATTCTTTTTTGGTGCAAAATTGGCAACCCTAACGCGAACAAGGTAAAACCTTTTCTCATTTCTTGATATTCTTTAGATTTCAATTTAATTGTTTACCGTGTTTTGTTTACATTACGTGAAATTGGAGTTTTTTTGTTCTGTATCTAGCTGTGAATAATTAATGCTTAGTGTTTGTATCTTGTCATTTACCTTTTTTTTATTTTTTATTATTTGAGTTTCTGGAAATATATATATATATATATCTTTATATGTTCATTAAAATTATATTTATTTCTGTTTTTACATGTTTTTTTTACTCTGTTATTTGTTTTTAAATCTTTTCTTGTAAACTACTAATTTATACTGACATATAGAAAATCCGATAAAACAAAATTTCTCAATTTTTTCAAAACTATATGACAACAATCTAAATATACTTTTATACTTACATAAAATAATAAAATGCAGAAATTCAACCACATTTCACTTCACAAAATCAAATCTCTCTTTTGTTTTTCGTTATTAAAATTAACTGATTTCTTCTTATTATAATTAATTTCCGTAGATCAGAACGGGATATCCATTACTAGGTGGGAAAGATGACATCGAATCCAGCTTTCTTCAAGGTTTTCATAGTTGAAATCAACGACAAGGACTTGGTAGTTTTTCTATTTATGTTGATTTTGACTCTCCTTTATGTCTTATTCTTAATTAGAAATGGTGTTCTCGGTTGCTTGTTGGTTTATGGATTTATGCCTAACGAACCATCTATCTATAATTTATTCTTTTAAATTTTTTGAGCATTTGTTTTTAAGAGTAGGTCTCTTGTAAGATGGTCACGCGGTGCAACAGATTGCACGTTTAGGGTAAAAAGTTATACTTTTAGTATAAAAAGTGATACTTTTATGAACATTTATTTAAAAAAAATGTAAAATGGGTTATTTCATTTTTTTAGGAAAAACTACGCATGTAATGCGCAAATTTTTTAATAATAAAAGGGGTAAAAATACATTTATTTTGTATTGAATCTACTTTTTGATTCAAACCTGTTTTACTTTTTGTGTGCTTTAGAAAATTCCTCCAGCATTTATTCGGAGCCTCAAACAAGGATTGCCAGAGAAAGTATTCTTCAGAGATCGATACAACAACTTGTGGACAGTAAAAGTGGGAAAAATTGGGGATTATTGGTACTTTCTTGATGGTTGGGTTAAGTTTGCACGTGATAATTTGCTTACAAGTGGAGATATTTTAGTATTCGAATATTATTGTGGTAATTGGTTTTCTGTCAAAATATATGGTACATTTGCGACTGAAAAAAGTCACCATTTATGCGCGAGGATTTAGAAACGCAGGAGCAGGTATCAGAACTTGTTAATGATTATACTGATAATGATGATGACGAAGGTGATGAGACTGAAAGAGATGAGAATGAGCTAGAATGATGATGACAGTGATGGTGATGGTAATGGTAATGGTGATGAGACAGAAAGAGGTCCTTGCACGCAACTGTCACCCTCAAGTTTATGTAAAATAAAAGAAATATATAACAATTAATGAAATATTATATTTTCTTACCTTAAGAATAATAAATTATTCTTTGCTTGTTTGAAAATATATCTTTGTTGTTTAAGAATCGATTCAATTTTTATTTCATGAAGGACAATTTCTCTCTCCAGCAACATATCTATGTCATCATCATATAACATCTCTCTCTTTTAACTCTTTGATACTCGATATTCATTTATTCCTTCTCATGTATTTCTTAACATTTTTTTTCATGTAAGGATATTCAAACAAATATAAGGAAGTTGCATAAAAGTAACTTATTTTCTATATTTATAAAGAAATTATGCATATATTTAGCGAGCGTTCACAAGGTAGCTAGTATGAGTTTTTAGCTAATTATTTATTTATTTATATAGTACCACCAGGGTCAGTTCTATAAATTTTTTGGCTTGAGTCGAATTTTAAAGTTGGTCTCTCTTTTTTTCTATACAAACTTAGGGAAAATTCTTTAACTACCCACCATGGATAGTGAGGTATTCTTTTCACCCACCAACTTAAAAAATACTTTTTTACCCAATTTGACCAAAATGCCCCTACTTTAATTTGAGGATTTTGAATTTTTAAACTTATGTAATTATTGTTTTCCTTGAAATTCGTGTACACTCCCCCTCCCCTCCCCCCAAATAAACACACCCCTATGTATCGTGCCCAAATCGTGCCAATTCCTATGACATACATATCATGATATATATCATGCCCATATCGTGCCAACCCCTATGACATATACATATACAAAGAAGAAGATAAGGATAGGATACATATACATAGATGAAAATTGCACTTTTGGTCCCAAAAATGGATTTATTCAAAAATTGATTAAAAAACAACATAAAATAATTCTTTGAAAAATCTAAAAAATTGTCTATTAATTTTGAAAATTGTTTCAGAGAATTTAAAAGTATTTTCAAATAAATGTTAAAATATAAAAAATACGATAATTTGCTTAAAAACAAAAAAAGAATTAAAGTTATTTGAAAATCAAAATATTACAAAAAATTAAATATGAATTTATTTTTAAAAAAACTATACACTTTTTCTTAAACATTTGCCATTTATTTAGAATATCTTGAAATGATAAAATAATATAACTCATAATTATTTTTAAAAAGTTGTTTTTTTATACTAAATAATTTTATAAAAAATTGAATTATTTTTGAAAAACTAAAACTTGTGTTAAAAATCTGAAAATAAAGAAAATATATTTTATGTGAGAGTGAAATATGACCCCACCTACTTTTTGATTTTGTATTCAAGTGTCAAGTGTATTTGGGTAAAAAAACCATAAAAGTGCGTAGAAAAGGTAAATTTTAATCTCGCATGTTATAAAGTTTTTGGTCGATCCATAATGGGTACTTTGAACAATTTGCTTTAAACTTAAGAGCAACATAAAACAACACTACAAGAAATTCGCGAAATGCCGATGGATTTTTCTATTGGTAAATATAAAATATCCATCGGTAAACTAATGTGCAGTGCATAAATTAATTCTATTACAGTTAAAATAATATGACAACAATGTTCAAAAATCAAAATAAATATTTAAATACAGCTCATCTTATAATTTGAGTGTAAAACTGTTAATCAAGTTAATATAATCAAGTTGTTCAATAGTTCATTTCTCAATCGATAACATAACTAGCCTATCGAACCTTTCTTTTGTTTGGAGAAGATTTGTGATGAACTTCAACTTTGAGAAAAAAAAAATTTTAAAAAATAAAGTGTGATAATTTTGTTAGCAAGATTGCAAGGGCAATTGATTTAGACTCTT
Organism: Rehmannia glutinosa; assembly: GCA_016081115.2. Lineage (NCBI taxonomy): Eukaryota > Viridiplantae > Streptophyta > Magnoliopsida > Lamiales > Orobanchaceae > Rehmannia > Rehmannia glutinosa. Next base: position 272,355 of record JABTTQ020002109.1, read on the forward strand.
CATTCTAGGTGGGAGAGCTCGACCATTAGGTTTCAATTGAGAACTTTTAATTTCTTTACTGCTGGGAAATTATTTTTTAGATTTTGATGAATGCCACGTAAAACTTAGAATAGAAAGTTGGCACCCCATTTTTGTTGTAAATTGCATTGTAATAGATAGGGTGAAGTCGAAATTTGAGTTAAGTCACTATGCCTCGAACATGCAAGAAGACAATGGAGACTAAAAGGAAGACTCCGTTGTGAGGCGGTGAGTGTGGCAAGAAGAGAAGACAGACGGGAACTCGATCAAGGTGCGGTGAGATGCGGTGAGTGAAGTGTCGATCAAGTCAACTCAAGATAGCCAAGTCTCAAGTTGAAGTGATGGATGAGTCATCCAATGATTGGAAGCGACTCAAGTCACTTGGGAAGTCAAGTAAATCTGATCAAGTCGAGACAATCGAAAGAGATCCGTTGCACGGAAGTCAAGAGAATTACTTAAACAAGTAATACTTCCATATTGCCTTTCTTAAAGTGCTCAGTCCCGAAGCGTGCAAAAGGAATAAACCAATGGGAAGCACCGCACTGTGTCGAACTCAAAAGTCAAGAATCATTCATACGAGGAAATGTCAATTCCAAAAGATCGCAACAAGACAAGCCAACGACCACAAGTGTCTTTTGAAAATTAGCCTATCTCTTCAACGGGCAAATTTTCAAAAGAACACTATAAAAGGTGAGGATTTTATTTGAGAAAAGGTTAACCTTGTTACTCGGAACTTTCAAGCTATTATTCAAACGATAACCTACTCAAATCATTCAAGTTCAATCCTCAAGCCTACACTACGAAGGAAATCAATCCAACACTTACCCGTGAAGGAAAGACGACATCAATCGATTGAAGAGGAAACATTTGAAGAATCAAGGGGTCTACATTCCACGGAGGATTGTAGAAAGGTTCAAGGTCGAACCGGTCTCAAGTTTTGAAGGGCTTCGTGATCAAATCCAAGAAGCTTGAGCAAGTGTCTTTGTAGTAACAAGGCAAGCGCCCTGTGAAGAAGTTGAGTCGCACGAGAAGCTTGCCTATGTGACCAAGGCATCTCGGATCGAGTCCCAAAGGATCAAGTCATTTGTGTGATCAAGACTTGCATCCGGACTGATTACCACTTTGTATCTCGATCAATACTTAGTGGATTCCTCCAGGAGTTGGAGAAGAGAGGATTAGAAGAATTACCCCATCTTGAACCTCTATAAAAATTTATTGTGTCATTTACATTTCAAAGACTTTAATTTCGACATTACTTTAATATTTCTTTGATAAATTTGCTATCCAATTGATAATCAACAAAGTGCTAAAACCAAGTATTAAAACAAACTTAAACCAAATTCAAGGGTGTTAAGTCTCAATGAAAACATATCACGATCAAGTTAAGTTCTAGTCAAACAATTGAGTTATTCTATTTAATGAGTCTGTTGAGTGGCTAACTCTATTTTGATTAACTAACTTAGTTGTCCATCTAATTTGTGAAGTATTAACTCGAAAGTTTTAAAAGGACTAAATCGAAAAGTTGTTAAGGTTTATTCAACCCCCTTCTAAACCTTACACTCACACCCCTTGGGACCTACAAGTGGTATCGGAGCGGTTGGTTCATTGAGCCTTCCGCAGTTCTTGAACTAGATCTCCAAATTTGTCAAAGCTTGCTTTAGCACTTGATCTTTCAAAACTCTTTTATTATTCAAAGTTATTATCATGGAAGCAAATTTGACACGCATCCCTATGTTCACAATTGAGGAATTTGATGACTGGAAAATTCGTATGCGGGCTCATTTATCAAAGATTACACGATGAAATGTGGATAGTGATAGAAGATGGGCCACTCCAAATCTTAAAAGTGAACACGGTGCAAGGAGAGAGTGCACAGCGAGGAAGGAGAAGAGGATGTTGCTCCCGCACCCTATGGTTGAAAAACCAAGATTTGAATGGACAAATGATGACAGGAAAAGATATAACTTGGACAACGTGGCCAAGGACATTCTTTACAAAACCCTGGACAAAGCCATGTTCAACAAAGTCAAGTCATGCAAAACGGCAAAAGAAATATGGGACAAGCTAACCTTGATTTGTGAAGGCTCAGAGCAAATCAAGGAAAATAAACTATCTGTTGCTGTACAAAAATTTGAAAATTTTAAGATGCTTGCAGGAGAAACCTTGGATCAACTGGATGCTCGGTTCACATAAATTACTAATGAACTATCTGCACTTGGAAAATAATATACACAGAAGGAAATGTGTATGAAAATTCTAAGAAGTCTCCCAGCCGAGTGGGAAATGAAAGTCATGGCCCTGAGACACTCCATGGACCTATCAAAGACATCCAACCATGAGCTATTCTCAGATCTCAAAGCCTACGAATTTGAGCTAAGAAGAAAAGACTAAGAGGAGACAACTGTGCCCAAAACAGCTGCTCTAATAGTTAAGGATGGTAAAAGAGCTGAGGTCAAGGAAGTCATTGACCAAGAGGAGATTGCCCTGATGGTGAAAAGGTTTAACAAATTCTTCAACAAGAATTACAAAAGAGGCAAAGGTGAATCCTCCAGAAGACACTCAGCTCCCTCCAAGTCAAGGGAAGATAGACCAACCAAGAGAGCAGAACATCAAAGGGCTGAGTATCAAAGAGCTGACAATCCAAGATTGGAAAGAACTGATCAAAAGGTTGAAAATTTATGCTGGAACTGCAGGCAACCCGGTCACTATGCCATTGAATGCCCATATCCTGTAGTCAACAAATACAGGAATGAAGAGGAAAGAAAAGTCTTCAGAGAAAGAAGACAAGAGAAGAAAAAGGCAATGTTGGCTGCAGAAATCCGAGACAGTCAAGTCAAAAGACACAACAGACTCGGAGAGTAGTGAAGCTGACTACTCAAGTGACTCTGAAGAAGAAGCCTTGATTTGTCTAATGGCCAAAGAACAAGACCAACCTGACCAAGAAGATGAGGTACACTCTAACTCATCACACTCAGATTCTAGTGACAGTGATTGTGACACACACACTTCATCACCCACTGATCTTTATGATTCATTAGGCAAAATGATGAAAGACTTTGAACACATTAAATCCTCACACACACTACTAAATGAGGAGAACAACCTACTCAAAAGCCAAAACTCACAGCTGACTAAGGAGCTAAGTACTCTAAGTCACATAGCTGATGAGAATAAAAGTCTAAATTTGAAAATGCTAAGTTAATAGCAGAGATAGTCACACTGAGAAAAAGAGGGAGAATGACCTCAAAATGTGATTGCCTCATTCACTAAGGCATCTAAATCCTTGGATGATCTTATTATGAGTCAAAGAGAATGTGGAGATAAGACAAGCTTAGGATTTAATTCATCTCGAGCTATGTCAAGCTCCAAAAGTGATTTTGGAAAAAGAATCTTCAAGTAATGAAGCATCTCAAAAATCCAAAATTCCAAATAGTGCACACAGATTTATTCCAAAGCACAATCACAAGCAAACTGGCCTTGGTTATAAAGGAAAAGAAAAAAACTGAGTTGAGTGTCTTTGAGAGGACAACGAGAAGAAATCCGGCCCGAGTTCCTCAAAAACTCCAAACAGAAATACTCAGTAAAGAAGAAACAGAGCTACCAAAAGCCCCAGTAAATTCTATAAAAGGAATACATATGATGGGAATGGTAGAAATTATCCAAGTCAAGTGATTGGAATAATGTGAACTATCAACAAAGATCTATGGAATATAAGCACAAATGGAAAAGGCCTAAGACTAAAGAAAGGCCATTCCAAAGGCAAAAGAGCTATCATCAAAGCACACATATGCACCTAGGCACTACACTCAAAGATATCACAACTACCCAAACAAAGCAATTGCTAAAACACATGCACACATATGCATGACAAAAGAGACAGTTGTATGAAACTAGAACCCCAAGCAATTTGCCAAAGTTAATTAGATTATGGCGATAGATGGCAACCTCTTAGAGTCAAATCATTTGGCTATAGGTTGGTTGGATCATCTTACAACACTAACCCCTCAGGACCCAGACAAATATGGGTACCTAAAATCTAATTTCCTTGATATCAATCAAAAGAAATTTCTTGCTTTGTCATCAATCCAAGACAAAGCATGTGATTTCTTTAACATGCATCTTAAGAAAAGAACATGGCTTGCTCAAAATTCAAGTCACCAATTTTAACACATAATATAAGATAAGAAAATTAATATTAAAAATGAAATCATATATATAAGGTCAAATTGAGGTCCTAAAACATTAAAATTTAGGGCCTTAGGTCTAACTTTGGCCAGAAATGGGCATATCAATCGTCCAATTAGTTCCAATTTATGTGAATTTTGTTATAATACAAAACTATTGATCGTAACTAACTGGAAATATACCTAATTGTTTGTCTTGAAAAAATTCCATATTATAAGAGAATCAATTGGTAGCCTAATGATACGATGTTTGTAAAATTCAGATATGTGTCTGGGTTGGATTTTCATTTGACTCCCACCCTCTCAGGATTTCTATTAAAAAAAACCGAACCCAGTTTAATAGCACTAGTCAATATAATTAAAAAAGTGTTTAATTGGTAACAAATTGGGGATAAAATATTAACGGAATATATTGTTACCAACTGTTAACGCGAAATTGTGCTAAAACATCCACATTCCTTATTTTACCAACCATTAGTATGTTTTTCAGATTGCCAAATGGAATTTGTCAACATTTGTTTATACATTACATCCTTAACGATATTAAAACGTGTCAAGTCAATTTTACTCATTTTCACACAAAAGTCAACTTTTAGTAATACAAATTATTATGACATATTTGAAAAAAAAATTAGATAGTTAAGATATTACTATATACATATACCTCAACATTACTACTCTTGTGACAAAACCCATACAATGGAAGTAGTGACATTGTGGTCTATAAAATCCTGTAGATATTAACATGTTAGGTTGTATTGGGTTGGAAAAACTATATAATTATGCTGGGTTACATGTTCGAAAACATGAACAAGACATTTGATGCAGTTTGGGCTCGTACCTTAATCCAGTAATCTTTGGATTATGTATCCATAACACATTCTGATTATTATACAATTTGAGCCCACTATCCCACCCAATACAAAATTCCACTCCTGCCCTCATTTTCCAGCAAAAAAACCGCATATACCCTTGAAAAGTCACTAAATATCATCCGTGCCTCATATATATTGAAAATTAAAAGGTTCTACCTTCGCCGCCACCGTGTGAACCCTAGTAGTTAATGGGTTCTCTCAGTCCTTTAAATCTATATATTTTGTTCTCTATTTGTTTACATTTCTCTAAACTGATAAACTTTGCTCGACGATTTTCTTGTTCGTATTTGTAATTAATATAAAATCTTATCTCCTTATGCATGTTCTCAACTTCATCTTCTTGCATTTCCATTGATTTAAGCATTTGTTGTCGGAATCCAATATGTAAGGGGTAACATATCTGTCATTGTTTGTATTTGCAGAACAATTCTTTGTTGGTGCAAAATTGGCAACCCTAACGCGAACAAGGTAAAACTTTTTCTCATTTCTTGATATTCTTTAGATTTCAATTTAATTGTTTACCGTGTTTTGTTTACATTGCGTGAAATTGGAGTTTTATTATCCGTATCTAGCTGTGAATAATTAATGCTTAGTGTTTGTATCTCGTCATTTACCTTTTTTCATTTTTCATCATTTGAGTTTCTGGAAATATATATACATATATATATATATGTGTGTGTGTGTGTTTATTAAAATTATACTTATTTCTGTTTTTAAAATTTTTTAGTCTACTTTTTCCCTTGTAAACTACTAATTTATACTGACATATAGAAAATCCGATAAAAATATTTTTCTCAATTTTTGCAAAACTATATTACAACAATCTAAATATACTTCTATACTTACATAAAATAATAAAATGCAGAAATTCAACCATATTTCACTTCACACAATCAAATCTCTCTTATGTTTTCGTTATCAAAATTAACTGATTAATTCTTCTTCTTATTATTAGTTTTTGTAGATTTGAACTAGATATCCATTACTAGGTGGGAAAGATGAGGTCGAATTTAACTTTCTTCAAGGTTTTCATAGCTGAAATCAACGACAAGGACTTGGTAGTTTTTCTATCTATGTTAATTTTGACTCTCCTTTATGTCTTATTCTTAATTAGAAATGGTGTTCCCGGTCGGAATCTGGTTGCTTGTTGGTTTATGGATTTATGCTTAATTATTCATCTATCTAAAATTTAATCTTTTAAATTTTTTGAGAATTTGTTTAAGAGTAGTTCTCTTGTAAGACGGTCGTACGATGTAACAGATTGTACTTTTATGGTGAAAAGTGATACTTTTAGTATAAAAAGTGACACTTTTATGAATATTTATTTGAAATTTTGAAAAATGTAAAATCGGATATTTCCTTTTTTTTAAAAAAAAACTACGGTGCAAATGCACCAAATTTTTAATAATAAAAGGGGTAAAAATCCATTTATTGTGTATTGAATCTACTCTTTGATCCAAACCTAGCAATTTGACTTTTTGCATGCTTTAGAAAATTCCTCCAACATTTATTCGGAGCCTCAAACAAGGATTGCCAGAGAAAGTATACTTCAGAGATCGATACAACAACTTGTGGACAGTAAAAGTGGGAAAAATGGGGGATTATTAGTACTTTCTTGATGGTTGGGTTATGTTTGCACGTGATAATTCGCTTACAAGTGGAGACATTTTGGTGTTCGAATATTATTGTGGTATTTGGTTTTTTATCAAAATGTATGGGACATATGCGACTAAAAACAATTCACCATTTATGCGCGAGAATTTAGAAAAGCAGGAGCAAGTCTCCTAACATGTTGATGGTGATGATAAGGATATTAATGATGATGGCTATGGTGATGGTTATGGTGATGATGACTATGATGACACCGAGCGGGATGACAATAAGAATGATAGGGGTGATGATGAAGAGATTAAGGATGTGCGGATGAGGCATCGAGAGATCAAACATGAAGAGTCAACTCAACAACTAGTTAAGACGGGTATGTTCTAACTTTTATATTTCTTGTTGATATTCTTGCAACATGTGATTCGCTTATTCATGGTTTCTTTTAATCTGCTTAATGATAAATAAAAAAGGTGGGGCTGGTACTAGTATAAACACACACCAAAAAAAATGTAGTCGTGATTGCTATGGTATGGAGATCTTCAAGGCTAGACTAGCTCAACAACCTATAAATCCTTATTTTGTTACAAAGCAACACGCGAATGGTCGACTTGGTAAGGTTTATCTTTATCTACCATATCTTAAAAGCACTTAACATTATAAACTGAATTTTCCATTACAATTTTTCTTTTTCTATGGTACGATTCGATCGAATATATGGATTTTCTATTACAATCTTTCCACTAAAATATTTTTGCCACAATTTTCCTTTTTGTTTGTAGTGAAAGAAGACTTCAATTGATTAATGTTACTCGTGATAGCATTTGTTGAAATGCATTGAATATATATAATAGAATATCTTAATAGAAAACGAATAAGAGTTTTAATTATTGCATCTACTTTTGGTATTTTATTTTTTAATGTGTTACTTTCATTTTCATGATAGTTTATTCCCATGGATTTTACCAAAGATTTCAACACTGACTTCACCGAAGAGATTACGCTAGTTGATCCTAGAAGGAGGGAGTTTCGTGCGGAGTGCAAGAAATGAAAGGACGGAAGGATGATAGTCACGGGAGGATAGATAAGACTTTGCAGATTGAACTGAGTGGCAAAAGATGACAGATGCATCTGTCGAGTTCGTGCAAGGAGAAGATCGACGCCTATACCTCAACGTCAGTTTTATCCATGGCAATATGTACTAGGACTTGGGTTGGAAAAACAAAGGGAAATTAATTTCTTTGTGGTTTTATAAAAAACAAACTAACAGTTGGACATCCGTTAGTGGGTGGGATTTCTATCTATTTTAATTTCGACTTTAATTTATTAATTTCTTTTTTTTTCCTGATTAAAAATGGTGCTTTTGGATGGAACAAATTTCGGATTTATGCTTTGCAAACATATTTTTGTATTTTATTGTTTGATTTATATAACATTTTTTGTAATTAGTTGACACACATGCACAAATATGTGTAAGGAAGAAAGAGGTGCTTGTAGGCAGTTGTGACCCTCAAGTTTATGTAAAATAAAAGCTATATATAACAATTAATGAAATATTATATTTTCTTACCTTAAGAATAATAAACCATTATTTGCTTGTTTGAAAATATAACTTTGTTGTTTAAGAAGCGATTCAAATTTTATTACATAAAAGACAACTTCTCTCTAAATCTTCATACACCTTTCATTTCTCTCTCCAAAGAACATATCTATGTCATCTATCATACATCTCTCTCTTTTAATTAATTCTTTGATACTCGATATTCATTTATTCCTTCACATCTATTCTTACAGTTTTCTTCATGTAAGGATACTCAAAAAGTATACGGAAGTTGCATAAAAGTAACTTATTTTGTATATTTATAAAGAAAGTATATATTGGGCGGCGTTCACAAGATAGCTAGTACGAGTTTTGAGGATTATTGATTTATATAGTATCATCGGGGCGTTCTATCAATTTTTGGCCCGAGACAAATTTTAAAATTGGGCCCATCTTTTTCTATATAAACATAAGAGCAACATAAAATAACAAAAGAAAGGATAATGTGCAATGCACAAAATAATTCCATTATAGTTAAAATAATATGACATCAATGTTCAAAAATCAAAATAAATATTTTAATACACTCATCTTATAATTTTGAGTGTAAAACTATTAATCAAGTTAATATAATCAAGTTGTTCAATAGTTCATTAATCAATCAATAACATAACTAGCCCATTGAACCTTTCTTGTGATTGAAGAAAATTTGTGATGAACTTCAACATTGAGAAAAAGAATTAAAAAATTAAGTGTGATAATTTTGGTAGCAAGATCGCAAGGGAAATTGATTTAGACTCTTCATTCGTGGTAGGAGAGCTCGACCATTAGGTTGCGATTAAGAACTTTTAATTTCTTTATCTACATTAAAAAGTAAAAAAATATGACAAATCGATCGGACCCTTAATTCTTGGTAGGAGAGCTCGACCACTAGTTGCAATTGAGAAATTTTAATTTATTTATCTACATTAAAAAGTTCAAAAATATCTTGTTGACAAACATATTTGAACCTAGGTCACATTTTAAAGTTTCAAGGGTAACAATCATTCAATCATTAGTCTAAATTTACTTTTGGTGCAAATTTTGAATTATTTTTATATATGTACTATATATAAAAGGAACACAAAAATTTTGACCCCTAAATTTCGGAAAAAAAAAAAATTGGGCCCGAGTCGACCGACTCGGTGGCCTTATGAAAGGAGTGGCCATGAGTACCACTAACTAGGGGAGGCCCTGGGGCGGCAAAGGTAGTGCCTCCGCACATGACCCGGAGTTATATATATAGGTTCACTTTATATACATTATACATATAAAGGATATTGCAACAAAAAAGAAAATGAGGTGGCCGAGCGGCTAAGCTTTTATCTTTCTACTTAGAGATCCCGAGTTTCGTCCCCCATACCGCAAATGTTGAAAGTTTATTTTTCCATGCATTGTAGCCTTGTGCTCACCTTTCATGCCCTTTAACTTTTGCAAAACAAAATCAAAAGAATTCGTCCCAACAATTTAACCCACTTAAAGGCCTTTTTTCTTTTTCCAAAACAAAAATAAGGGCGTTGGAAAAATTTAACCCTCCAAATTAGAAACAGAGCCGACACCCTTCTCTTTCGCCAAAATTCTCAAGAAAGAGTAAAGATATTGGTAAGATAATTTTTAAAATTTGAGAATTATTTTTTTATTTAGTTTTTATATTTTTCTTTTTGTCTTTTCTCTAAGGTAAATTATATTGGATTTTCCGAAACCGAAATATTAAAGTCGAACATATCTTATTTTGTATGTTAAATCAATAAAATAACATTTATAACATTGATTCTGTTATTTTTTTGTGTGTGTGTAAACACTAGGGCACCTCTTTTCTTTTTCTTTTTTTGCTCCAGGTCCCTCGGAACCTAGCTAGGACCAGCTCTGTCACTAACTACTGATTTTTGTTCTTATGCCTATCATCCTTGATATGGTTGTTACTACTATGTTAGACCATTTTTTACCTAAAAAAAGAAAGTAGCATTTTATAAACTCAAGAAACAATGTACATATGTGGCACATTTGCCAAATCTCCAGCCGAGGAAACAACTTTCCTAGCTGGGAGCACTGATCCAACACATGGATCTTCCATGAACCAGCAGAAAGAAAATGGCTATGGTAGTGTTCAAAATGACACGAGAGACCAACATGAACAGGGCAAAAAACAGAGAAAGATCCACCAGTACTACAAAATAGGGCTTTTACATCGGTTCTGGGATAATTTTACATCGGTTTTGAATCGATGTAGAATATGGCGATGTGGATAATCGACATTGCTACATCGATTTATGGAACCGATGTAAAAATCCATTTCTACATCGGTTCATTCCACAACCGATGTAAAATGTGTAACGTTGACTTTTGAATAACTGATGTAAAATACCCATTCTACATCGGATGTTCAAAGCAACCGATGTAAACAACGCATATTCTACATCGGTTTTTATTGTTGTTCTTGTGGTAAGAGCACACTTGGGTGATCTTAGGTGTTGAAGAGTGTTGTACTCTTCATAGGTCAAGGAAGATTGTGGTAATCTCCTTGAAGGTGTTGTAAGAAGATTATGGTGATCTTCAAAGGTGGTGGTGTAATAGTTGTGGTAACTATTAATAAAATTCTTTTCTTATTCCAAACCCCATCCGGATATCTTTGGGGTGGTAGAGCAAGTAGTCCCTAGGTGGGGTGAAGCTCTATAAATCGACGTATGTTGTTTATTTTCCCGTACCTTTATTCTTGTATTTGCTTGTTCATTCGAAAAAGAGGACGTAACTCGGAAAATCGGAATAATCTATTCACCCCCTCTAGATTATTGTAGCCACTTGGACTTACAAAGGCCGTAGCCAATATCCCACTTCACTTGGATAGGGTCAGAGTCGGTATCCCACTTAATTTGGATAAGGCCGTAGCCAATATCACACTTCACTTGTATTGGGCCACAAAGCCGATATCCCACTTTAAATTTTCACTTTACTTTTCGGTTTCATTCTCATTTTCACTTCCACTTATCATTTCTCTTCACATTTCACTTCACATTTTATGTTAAATTTCACTTCACTTCACATTTTGCTTCAAATTTTACTTCACTTCACATTTCATTTCCACTTTACGTTTCACTTAATTCTTGACTTCAAGACTTGTCTTCCAAGTACTATCGGATATGCCGCTTAAGTACCAATAGTGAGAGAGGTTGGTATCGGCTAAGTTCGATGTAAAGCGGGTTACGGAATCCGATTTCCATTCTTTTTCTCATTCAAAAATTTGATAAAATCAATTAGCAAGTTCGGAGTAATCTTGGTCACATGATATCCGGTATTTATTTCAAAAATAAAACTCGCGGTCTAGTTATTGGACGGATATTCGAGCCAGTTTTAACATTTGGTTCGGTGCATTATGTTCGAGCTCGATATATATATTTTTGTTAAGTACAAAAAATATATCTTAAAATTTTTGTAAGGTAACCGAGTTAGAAAATATCAATTTCAAGGCCCTTAGCAAATTTTAAAATAATAATCAATTTTTTTACTAAGGAGAGTATTTTTGTACCGGGTTCTAAATTTTGATAAGTTTCGATTCTGTACACGAAAAAAGGTAAGGTCAATTTCAAAATTTTCTAAACTCCCAGAGGGTTAAACTTTCCAGAGGCTCGGGGCAGATTTTATAAAATTTGCAGATTCGACCTCTAGTTTTCAAAAAAATTTATTTGAGTTGATATTTTAAAATTTGGTAATTCTTAAACCGGGAAGGATTTTGAGGTGATTCAAATTTTTAAATACTTTTTAGGATAATAATAAGTTGTGGTTAAAATAGTTTTGAAAAATTCGAAAGTTAGGTACCTCATTTTTGTAAATTACAATTTTGGCCCAAAAGTATTTTTTTGCCATTAAAGGCTCGTTTCAAGTCGGATGGTTATAAAATTTGGAATAAAGGTTCAAAATACCATAATAAATAAATCTTCAAGATTTTGAGATGTTAGATAAATATTTTTATCATGATTTTGATGATTTTGTTTAACTTAGTTTTTACACCAAAATAATGTCTTGAACTTAGTTAATATGCTAACACTAAATCTGGTGGATTGCATCTAAGGCAGCATCAATATATTTTGGATGTCTTGAACTGAGTTAATATGCTCTCAGCTAAGGGTGCTCTCACGCCTATGGTCACTTCTCCCTCTCTTTCCGAGCAAGATGGCTCCTTGTCTATTGATGGCACTTTATATCGGAGTGCAATTGGGGCTCTTCAATATATCACACTTGTTTGATAAATGGTTTTATCATGATTTTGATGATTTTTTTTATACCAAAACAATGTATGAATGTTGTCTAAATACTCCTAAATGATTTAAATTGTTTTTACTAATTTTCCGGAGTATTTCTTCGAATTTATTTTAGATAAAAATTGGACAACACTTTCAATGATTTTGTGTTAATATGCTTTTACATCAAAATAATTTTTCTAAATGTTGTCCTAATACTCCCGATCGGTTTAAAATGTATTTACTATTTTTGGAGTATTTCTTGAAGGTTATTTTCGATAAAATATTGGACAACACTTTTGTCTCGTGTTCAACCGGACAACCTGTGTCTGAAAGATTGGTTTTGAAACAGAAACGAGACGTTTGAGAAAAACCCGGAGGTCGACCGGTCGACCTAGAAGGCGACCGGTACCTGGGAACATTACAGAACGCACTGTAATGAAAATTTGGGGAGGGGCGACCGGTCGGACACTTGCCTGACCGGTCTGACCCCCCTATACCGGTCACCCTGTGTTATTTTGTTGAATTATTTTCAAACTTCTATTTGTGTGCGACCGGTCGCCCTATGGTTTGACAGCAAAATTCTAACCGTTGTGCAGCAGACAACTTTTCCCTAATTTATGGGGTTGATTTCTAACAACTATAATCTTGATTTTAATTCCAATTTGTTTTTGTAGAAATCAGTTCCCAAGAGGAGCCTATCAATGATCAATCATCTCTTATAAATAGAGGAAGATTTGAAGCACAACAACAAGAGAGAATACTGCAACACAACACGATACGCTCAAACAAATATATTTGTTCTTCATTGTTATTATTCTTGTTGTAATAGCCTAAGGTCTTTCACTTTCACATCTTGAGGTCTAGGCTTATTTCTTGATTACACTTGCACTCATAATTGTAATATTCATTATCGAGTTGTAATCTTGATTTTGGGTTGTTATTCAACTCAAGATATCCTTGTGAGTGTTCTTGTGGTAAGAACACACTTGGATGATCTAGGTAATAGGTGCAAGAAGATTGTGGTGATCTTCTTATTAAGGTGTTGAAGAATTTGGTATTCTTCAAGGTTGAAGATTGTGGTAATCTTCACACTGCGGTGCCGTTGGAGATTGTGGTAATCTTCAAGAGAGATTGTGGTAATCTCAAAGGTGGTGTGGAAGAAGAGTGTGGTGCTCTTCAAAGTGATGTTGTAGGGTGTTATATTAATTTTGGTAATTAATAAAATCTTTTTTTCTTTTTTAAATCCATCCCGGATATACTAGGGTGGTAGAGGATTAGGCCCTAGGTGGGTTGAACCTCTATAAATCGACGCGTGTTGTTTACTTCCCGCACCTTTATTAATGTCTTGGCTTATTTGTTTCGATAAAGAGGGCATAATCGAAAAGATGGAGATAATCTATTCACCCCCTCTAGATTATCGTAGCCGCTGGACTTACAAGTGGTATCGAGCCAAACTTTGGCAAGCTCGTTCCACATCGCGAGTAAAGAGGAACAATCACCGGCTACGAATGAAGTCTACCTTAAGGAGCCTCCACCACCAAGCCACCACTATTTGATTCCAAAATTATACATTTTAGAAAGAAAGAATGGAATGCTATCCGCAAGGTTGCGGGTTTGACATTTGCAACACTCGTCAATGGAGAATCTATTCCGATGATGTCCAATATTGCATGAAAAAGGATTTATCAAAATTCAACTTGAGTACCTATAAAATGTCCAATATTGTTGATATTCATAATTGTGATAAAGGATGTTAGGAAATTCATTGTTTAGATTTTGATGAATGCCATGTAAAACTTAGAATAGAAAGTTGGCACCCCAATTCTTGTTGTAAAATGCATTATAATAAATAGAGTGGCCAAGCCGAGTTAAGTCACTACGCCCTAACATGCAAGAAGACAATGAAGACAAGAAGGAAGACTCACGCGAGACAAAAGTGACTATGGCAAAGAAGAGTAGACGGAACTCTATCAAGAAGCAGCTGAGATGCACTGAGTGGAGTATCGTCAAGTCAACTCGAGAAAAGCCAAGTCTCAGGTTGAAGTGACAGAAGAGTCATCCATGATTGGAAGTCGACTCTAAGTCACCTGGGGAAAGCAAAGAAATGCAAATAAGTCGAGATAATCAGAAAAGATCCGTTGTACGTAAATCAAGAGAATTACTTAAACAAGTAATATCTCCATACCACCTTTCTTGGAGTGCTCAGTCCCGAAGCGTGCAAAAGGAATGAACCAATGGGAAACACTACACCGTGTCGAACTCAAAAGGTGAAAGAACAATTCATACGAGGAAATGGCAATTCCAAGGACTGCAACAAGACAAGCCAACGACTGCAAGTGACTTTCAAAAATAAGCCTATCTCTTCAACGGGCAAATTTTTGAAAGATCACTATAAAAGGCTGAGGAGTTTGTTTGAGAATGTGTGACACGTGAGACAAAAGATATATGAGAGTAACACAAGTTACAGACCTGAACCAAACAACGTTCAAGCAATTATCAGAAAATCTGAAACATTCTCAATCCTCAAGCCTACACTACGAAGAACATCAATCCAACACTCACCTGTGAAGGAAAGATAACTTCAATCAGTTGAAGAGGAAAATACTGAAAACAAGGGGTCTACATTCCACGAAGGATTGTAGGAATGTTCAAGGTCGAACCAAGTCTTAAGCTTTTGGAGGGCTTCGTGATCAAATCCAAAGAGCTTGAGCAAGTGAGTCAGTAGTAGCAAGGTAGTCGCCTGTGAAGAAGTTCGAGTCGTATGAGAAGCCAGGTGAGTGATCAAGGCGTCTCTGCATCGAGTCCCAAAGGATCAAGTCACTTTGTGTGATCAAGACTTGTATCGGGATCGGACTGTTACCACTTAGTATATTAATCATTACCTAGTGGATTCCTCCAGGAGTTGGAGAAGAGAGGAGTAGAAGAATTACCCCATCTTCGAACCTCTATCAAAATTTCATTGTGTCATTTACATTTCAAAGACTTTAATTCCTGCATTTTTAATCGCTTATATCTCATTGATAAATTTGCTATCTACTTGATAATTTATAAGTACTAAACCAAACACTAAACTCTTGCTTAATCAAACTTAAGGGTGTTAAGTCTTCCAACAAAAACAAAACCACAGTTGAGTTAATTTAGAACCAACAAATTTGAGTTATTCCATCAACAGCTCAGTTGAGTCTGTTGAGAGATTAACTCTCCGAGTGGCTAAATTGATTGTCCATCTAGACACAATTTGTGTAGTATCAACTCGTACATTTAAAAGGACTAAATCGAAAATTTGTAAGGTTTATTCAACCCCCTTCTAAACCTTACACTTACACCCCTTGGGACCTACAAGTGGTATCGGAGCGGTTGGTTCATTGAACCCTCCGCACGGTTATCGAACTAGATCTCCAAACTTTTCAAAGTCTCGCTTTAGTACTTAAACTTTCAAAAACTCTTTTTATCATTAAAAGTTATTATCATGGAAGCAAATTTGACACGCATCCCTATGTTCACAATTGAAGAATTTGATGATTGGAAAATTCGTGATGCGAGGCTCATCTATCAAAGATTACATGATGAGATGTGGATAGTAATAGAAGATGGGCCACCGCAAATCTTAAAGGTGAACACAACCGTAAGAAGAGTGCAGTGAAGGAGAAGAGGATGTTGCTCCCGGCACGTCATGGTTGAAAACCAAGAACCGAGTGGACAAATGATGACGAGAAAAAGATACAACCTGGACAATGTAGCCAAGGACATCCTTTACAAAACCTTCGACAAAGCCATGTTCAATAAAGTCAAATCTTGCAAAACGGCTAAAGAAATGGGGACAAGCCGACATTGATTTGTGAAGGCTCGTGAGCAAATCAAAGAAAACAAATTATCGGTGGTTGTACGTAAATTTGAGAACTTCAAAATGATCTCGGAGAGAACCTGGATCAACCGGATGCTCGGTTCACGTAAATCACAAATGAGCCATGTTCGCACTTGGAAAGGAATATACACAGAAAGAAATGTGTATGAAGATCCTAAAAAGTCTTCCAAATTTGAATGGGAAATGAAGGTCATGGCACCGAGACATTCCATGGACCTATCAAAGACATCCAACCATGAATTATTCTTAGACCTCAAAGCCTACGAGTTTGAGCCGAGAAGAAAAGACCAGGAAGAGACAATCGTACTCCAAAACAAATTTGCTTCTAATTGTTAAAGATGGGAAGAGAGCCGAGGTCAAAGAAGTCATTGATCCGTAAGAAATAGCCCCGATGGTTAAGAGGTTCAACAAGTTCTTCAATAAGAACTACAAGAAAGGAAAGAGTGAATCTTCCGAAGACCCTCGGCTCCCTCCAAATCAAGGGAAGATAGGCCAACCAAGAGAAAGATCATCAAAAAGTTGAGTATCAAAGGGTCGATAATCCAAGAATGGAAAGAGTGATCAAAAGGTCTGAATATCTATGTTGGAACGTCAGAGACAACCAGGTCACTATGCCATTGATCGCTCATATCCTGTAGTCAACAAATACAGGAATGAAGAAGAAAGAAAGGTCTTCGAGAGAAAGAAGACAAGAAAAGAAAAAGGCAATGATGGTCGAGAGGCTAAAAAACCAAGTCAAGAGAGACAGTGATTGAGAGCAGCGTGAAACCGACTACTCAAGTGACTCAAGAAGAAGCCCGACCGCTTGATGGCCAAGGAACAAGATCAACCCGACCAAGAAGATGAGGTACAATCTAACTCATCAAACTCGGACTCCAAATGATAGTGATCGGTGACACACACACTTCATCACCCACTGATCTTTATGATTCATTAGGCAAAATGATGAAAGATTTTGAACACATTAAATCCTCACACACACTATTGAATGAGGAAAACAGCCTACTCAAGAGTCAAAACTCAAAGTCGACTAAGGAGCCGAGTACTCTAAGTCAAATAGCCGATGAGAATGAAAGTTTAAAGGAAAATGCTAAATTAATAGCGTAAATTGCTGCTATAGAGAAGAGGGAGAATGACCTCAAGAATGTTATGCCTCATTCACTAAGGCATCTAAATCATTGGATGATCTTATTTTGAGTCAAAGCGAATGTGGAGACAAGACAGCTTAGGATTTAATTCATCGTGCCATGTCAAACCTCAAAAGTAATTTTGGAAAAAGGATCTTCAAGTCATGAAGAGTCCGAAAAATCCAAAACTCTAAATGATGCACACACATTCACTCCAAAACACAAGAACAAGCAAACCGCCTTGGTTATAAAGGAAAAGGAAAACACTGAGTTGAGTGCGCCGAAAAGGACAAGTGAGAAGAGATTCACCGAGTTCTCAAAGAAACTCCAAACAAAAATACTCAGAAAGAAGAAGCAGAGCTACCAAAAACCCTAGAGAATCTATAAGAGAAATACATATGATGGGAATGGTAGAAAATATCCAAGCCAAGTGATTGGAATAATGTGAACTATCGGCGTAGACTTATGGAATATAAGCCCAAATGGCAATGGCCTAGAACTCAAAGAAAGGCCATTCCAAAAGTATAAGAGCTTTCATCAAAGACACATATGCACCTAGGCACTACACTCAAAGACACCACAATTACCCAAGAAAGGCAATTGCTAAAACACATATGCAGCATACGAGACAAAAGAGACAATTTGTATGAACCTAAAATCCCCAAGCAATTTGCCAGGATTAATTATGATTATGGGCGATAGATGGCAACCCCTTAGAGTCAAATCATTTGGCTATAGGTTGGTTGGATCATCTTACAATTTAACCCCTCAGACCGCACAAGTATGGGTACCTAAAACTTAATTTCCTTGATTGCGGAGTTCAAGGAAGAGTGAGTGCCAAGGAACCTGGTACATGGATAGTGGTCGTTCCGGACATATGACAGAAATAAGAAAAATCTGTCAAAATTTAAGGAAGTTAAAGGAGCAAAAGTCATATTCGGAGGAAATGAAGCTCCTGGTGAAATAAGAGGCATTGGATCCATCAAGAGGAATGGATTATAAATCACGACGTTGCATATGTTGAAGGACTCAACTTCAACTGCTAAGCATCGACCAACTCGCGTGACAAGGGTTACAATGTTGGATTTAACATGGGTATATGCCAAATCAAGGATATTGAATCAAATGAAGTTGTGCTCAAGGATGTAGAGGAAGAATATGTATGTCGAGATTGGTCAATCGCAACACCCAAAGACTCCGCCTACTAGCAAAGAGCATATTTGAATCAAGTTGTGTGGCACAAAAAAGTCGAGTTACCTAAATTTCAAAACGATTAACAAACTTGCAAGAAGTAGTCTTGTGGACGTACTTCCGCACTCAAGATACAAGAAGGAGAGTATATGTGACGATGTCAAGGGAAAACAAATCAAGTCATCATTCAAAGAAAAGACATGCCAATCTTCAACAAGAATATTGATCCGCTTCATATGGATCTATTTGGCAAATGGAACCAAAAAGATAAGTGGAAAGAAATACACCTTGGTGGTAGTAGATGACTACTCAAGATATACATGGACAATATTCATGTGTAAGAAGAAAGAAACTCTACAAAAACTACCACACGGTGATGAAGAGGATTCAAAACGAGAAGAGTCAAACCATTATCAAAATAAGATCGGATAGAGGAACGAGTTTGTCAATGGGATAATAACTCGATATTGTATTGAGAATGGTATTGGTCATGAACTATCAAAGACAAGAACTCCCAAACAGAATGGAGTTGCGAGAAAGAAGAACAGAACCCTCAAAGAAGCGGCAAGGACCATGTTAGTCAAGCAGGTTACAAAAAGATTTTGGTCAAGCAATCAACACTGACTTACTACACCCAAAACAGATGTATGATAAAACAGACGGTGACAAAGACTCCCTATGAGATTTGGACTGAAGAAAACCAAATGTTGCATATTTCAAAATATTTGGATGTAAATGCTTCATCCACAATAATGGAAAAGACAATCTAAAAGCTTTTGATGCTAAAGTCGGATGAAGGTATCTTCTTAGATACTCGGTGAAAGCAAAGCCTCTGAGAATACTCAATAAAAGGACTATGGTTGCAGAAGAATCCATTCATGTGGTATTCGATGAGCCAAATGTAAATGGAGAAGGCATTGAAGAGTCGGTGATGTTTGATTCATCCAACCATGCAGAAGAGTCCCTATGTCAAGTTGAAGCCGAACTATAAACTCGAAGAAGATGAGATAGTTGAATCTCAAAAACAGTGGAAAATTTGCGACTAAGTGATTACGAGAGAGTCGAACACAAAGAACAACAAAACCGCAAGACGATCAATCCGCCTAACTTACTCCAACCTCGATGTAAGATGGTGAGAGATCATCCACGTAACTTGTCATTGGAGATATAAGAGAAGGTGTCAAAACAAGATCCGTAACTCAACAAGAAGCCATGTTCACATGCTTCATCTCGCAAATAGAGCCCAAAGACGTGTCACAAGCATTCGACGACACACATTGGATTCAAGCTATGCAAGAAGAGTCAATCGGTTTGAAAGAAATAAAGTATGGGAATTAGTACAAAGACCCATACATCAAAATGTTATTGGCACCAAATGGGTGTTCGTAAATAAGATGAACGAGGAAGGTTCTGTGGTAAGAAACAAAGCAAGACTAGTAGCCAAAGGATATTGCCAAGAAGAAGGGATAGATTTTGATGAAACATTTGCCCTCGTAGCAAGATTGGAAGCTATAAGGATGTTTCTTGCCTGCACGCTCACAAGAATTTCATTGTATATCAAATGGATGTAAAAAGTGCATTCCTAAATGGTTTATTGGAAGAAGAAGTGTATGTTGAACAACCTCCAGGATTTGAGAGAAGACTCTTGGAGATAAGGTATACAAACTCAAGAAAGCTCTATATGGATTGAAACAGCACCCTGAGCATGGTATGACACTTTGTCACAATTCCTAACCGAAAATGGATTCACAAAAGGAAAAGTAGATAGAACACTTTTTAATTCAAGACAAAAAGAGTATCTTTCGCTTGTTCAAATATATGTGGATGACATCATTTTTGGATCCACAAACAAAGAGTCATGTGTGAAAAGTTTTCAAAACTCATGCAAAGTAAATTTGAAATGAGCATGATGGGAGAGCCGACATTCTTCCTGGACTCCAAGTGAAACAACTGAAGGATGGAACCTTCATAAGTCAAACAAAATACACAGAGATTTAATGAAGAAGTTTGGTATGGAGGAGAAGTCTTCTCAGTAAAAATACCAATGAATACATCACCAAAATGGACATGGATGCAGATGGCAAGCCCGTAGATCAAACAAGATACAAAGCACTTATTGGATCATTGCTCTATCTTACAAAGAAGGGCCGGACATCACCTTTTCGTAGGTGTATGTGCAAGATTTCAATCGCTCCAAAAGAAAGCCACATGACAAAGAAGCTAAGAGAATATTGAGATACTTGAAAGGAAGCCAAGAAGTAGGCCTATGGTATCCAAAGGAAGGTGGAAGAGCACTTCAGGCACATGTCAAATTCTAGAAACAGGCTGATTTCCTGGTTTAGCAAGAAGCAAAATTCAATAGCCACCTCTACAACCGAAGGGTAATACATAGTCATGGGCAATGTTGTGCCCAAGTCCTATGGATGAGACAAAGGTGAGAGACTATGAAGTTGAGGAAAAAGAAATTCCAATCATGTGTGATAAACAAGTGCAATTGCCATTACTCAAAATCCCGTGTTGCACTCAAGAACAAAGCATATCGATGTCGAGATATCACTTCATAAGAGATCACGTTGAAAAGAAGGACATTATCTTGGAATATATCTCAACCGATAAACAATCGGCCGACATCTTCACAAAACCATTATGTGAGTTAAGATTTGAAGAACTCAAACATGAGTTAGGGTTAATTGAGCCGAGTGACACTCATAAGAATCAAAGAAAAGAAATGAAACACAAAAAGGGTGAAAAAGAGTGAACACACAAATTAGCTCAAGAATCACCAGACGGAAAAGACGATTACACCGAGTCATTTGGTAGAGTCACTAAGAGAACTGTGAGAAGTAGAGTTAAATCGCCTAAAGGATAAGCCGAGTCACTTATGAGCAAAGTGACAAAAACGCGATTGTTTTGACAAAGCGAGAATGTTTTAAGGAATACGTCAAAGATAATGATGATGTGTACAGACATAAAGCCGCACACCAAGCTTATGATTGATATAAATGCCGCCGCATTAAATACGAGACATTAAATGCTAAATAGGCGTGCAAAATCTAAGCCGTTGATTTCGATCACATTTCAAAAACCACCCGCACGCCCTTTCATAAACTATACTTAAACCATTTCCGTCCGCTTTCTCTCTCACACTACCAAAACTGTTCATCTCTTTCTCTCAAAAGCAAAGGCAAATATTCTCTCGAAACCCTATCTATCTTCAAATCAATCCATTAGTTTTTCTTTGATAAAATCCCTGAAAAATGGCACCAACCTACGACTTTGTCAAATTAGGGAAGCAAATCCACACCGGTCTCTTTGTGGATTTCGATTTTAATGGTGAAACAGGGTCCGACGACACCTAGTGAAGAAAATCGCTGAAAAATTGGAAACGCCCGAAAATTTGAAACCGTTTATGACGTTAGAACATCCGATGACCTATGTGGAGGAGGTCGCAGCTTCACGTGAATGCCGAGATTCACGATGAAGGAATAAAGTCATCTGCTCACGGGGAAGCGGTGACTATCTCGCCAAGGATTTGGTGAACATTGCTCACTACCGCCAGAAGGAGCATCGAGATTAACGGTTTGATGTAAACCTGGCGGATGCTTGGAAAGAAATAGCCAAGCCCGACTATGCTAATAAAATAGTATACACTAACAAGAGATCAGCTGAAGGAGGATTATCACAAGTCGTTGGACATAGTTGCCAAATGTATTGAAATCAAATTTGGCGGCTTTGACCAATCGTCAAAAGCAAAGCGATTGTAATGGCCGCAATCATCGCAAAAAGAAGATAAAACTGGCCTGAGTTTGTCTACGCAGACTCGCTTAACGCGTGGGAACAAATCCTTCAAGGAAGATGGCACATTTGGAGGATCCCTAGGATATGGCCTAGTGATTGGCCGATGGATGGAGGTGAAAGGAGTCCTCTTAGACATGGGAAGGCATTCCATGTTAACAAGAGGATGTTCAGAGCAAACCTCTCCTCGGCGCACGAAGAGAGCCTACGCCAAGAGAGGCGACACGAGTGAGGGGAATCACCGACCCGAAGATACTGATTGTTTCCTCTCCACCAAGAAGAAAGTGCCCTACAAGTGCTAAGAAGATCGCGCCCCGCAAAAAAAAGTCAAACATGCTCCCCGCCCCGCAAAGAAAGTCACCCGCCCGCAGCTCGTGTCTCCCGCCGCAGCAAAGCCGGTCGAGAAGGACTCACAAATACCTTCTCCGATCGTCAAAGAGGAGAACCGAGAAGCCAAGATGGCCCGCTCCTCGAAAAAGACACCAAAGCCACGCCGCCGCCCAAGACTCCAAGGAAACCGTCTTCGAACCAGTAAATCCTCTAGTACAAACTAGAGACGAAGAAGAATTGTCAAGCACTCCGAGCTTGAGAAACCGACCGAGTCACCACTCGATTGAGCAGACACGGAGATCGCCTTTGGAGAAGTAGAGTCTCCAGATGTAATTGATGAAACACCAAGTCTCTTTCAAGGCGATCAAGCAGAGGCAAATCAAGAAATAGCTATAGTCCGAGCAGTGAGACACAAGAAGAATCTGGTAGAGCCGATAGTGATGTGATGATTCTATCTCCACCTTACCCGGACATCCAACATCGTCTGCGTGAGTGGAGGAAATGGAAGTTGAGTAAATCAAGGAACAGTTCCAACGGCCCGAGTTTATAGAAGAATAAGAGGAATCGTTAAACTTCCTTGGACTAACCACTGTGCTCCCAAAGATGGATGAAGACAATCGCACAGACATCCTGCAGATCTACAAGGACAAGGAGAAAGAAAAGCAAGCGAGAGGAAGCCGAGGCACGTGAGAAGGCCAAAGATCTCGCCTCTATCTCCGCACCACGTAACACACACATCCTCTTCTTGATGTCTTCTCGACATGTGTGATGAGGATCCAGGAGAATGTCCGCTTACGAGAAGAGTTGCAAATGCAGCAAGCATTGCATGAATCAGAATCCTTCACGAGCAAAGATTGATGGAGGGACCAGGAGAGTCCTCCGAACACACTGAAATTGATCCAATGGGAGTGGTTCAGCAAATCGCCATCGTTGTTGCCGCCACCACTTCTCCAAACTCACTCGGAAGAAGGCAATAAGGGACTTGGCGATGAACGAGATAGTGGGGACCCCAATCGAGCCAACCCCCATTGAAGGTGTTTTACCACCTACCCCAACGATCGAACATTCAATCGAAAACACCAGAGCTTGGAGACGAGTGACCCCATTCAAGTCACTCACCGGGTGCGCCACCGAGGGGAAACTCCCTCCACCGCGGCAAGGTCGGAGAATGCCGCAGATGACTCCACAATGAATCAAGGAGGCGAAGTAGAGAAAATACAAACACAAGAAGAAAAGAAGTTGCCATCAACGAAGCTCGACAGCGATTGAGACTGTCTCGGTGAGGTGTCAATCTGCTCAAGGCTAATGACGCGCGATGCAATCGAGGCACGAGGAAGGAACAACCCGGGAGTTAACACTGGCGATGAAAGTGCAATCCATGGGGTTGAGACTCCAATGGATGCCACCGCAGAAGACCCTAAGACAGTGACACGTCGAAAGGGAGGACCAAGGCCTCGCTACAAGAGAGACTCGGAGGTAATGAAGGCCCACGGGAGGTTGAGACTTCCGGGGTAAAGCAAACAAGTAGAGAACATCCCTCCCGCTATCATCGACCCATCTCGAGAAGGAGATAAGCGCACTTCATGATTCCCAGGATAATCCCGATGTAACCTTTCGGGATCGGAAGGCGAAGAAGAAAGCCGAGTCATCCCCGTGACAAATCCAAAAGACTCAATTGCGGATGTTCCAAGCACGAGCAAGTCTCGATCCCAAGACTACTCGTCAAACATTTAATTTTGATGATGAGCCACCAATGGAAATCTCATCATCGTCCGATGACGCTCGATAAGGCCGAGGACGATCTACTCAATTGGAAAAATCACCGAGACCAACGGTTGTTGAGACAATGAGGCTCAAGAACCGGGTCCACTTCACAACAAAATCCCGGTGAACCAGAGTCCACTCGGCAGGCTCTCAAGCGGCAGCAGATCGATTCCAAAAAGAACTTCACGCGCACCGCTTATCATAGAACAAATCCCGAGTTGGCGGTGATGAATCCTTTATAGAATCTTTTCCTTTTTCTCCTGGAGGTACCCGACCTCCATGAAGAGTCGAAAATGAACGCGCACGCTACCACAGCACCAGCTCCCATTTTTCAATCGGCACCATTATTCCGGTGATTATGATTTTGACGTTGCATGGCCATCACCGCAACGGAAGAATCACCAAGTCCGCTTGAAGTGTTCAAGGCATTATTCACGAGATTGAACGGATGGAGAGGCATCAGCCTCTATGGACATGCGATCGACAACAGAGATGCCAATCTCACCGCCGATTTAAGAGGCATAACGGTCGGGATCGGGGAATGGTGGCAACAAAGAAGAAACAATGCGTGTGGAACAAGTTAGATACTTCAGGACATTGTTCAACAAGTCTGCTTTGGTATGGAGAGTGAAAATGCCGATGCAAAAACAAAGTGCGAGAACATATTGAGCACATGCATGAAGCTCACATTGCCGAGCTTAAGTCGCTGCGTGAGTAAAACAAGAGTGATCTACAGCGTTTGGAAGAGACCATGAATACAAAATTCAGCCTTCTCATGGCCGAGATGAAGCTGATTTCAAAGCAGAGTCCAACGCTACTCGATCCGAATTTCGTGATGCATACTCTGCACAGATTCAAGATTAACTCTACCATCGAAGCTAGACTTCCCGCTTGCAAGTCTATTTCCGTGCGTTCTCTCTCCTTTGATGATGCCAAAAAGGGGGAAGAGGAATACCTAAAGCGCAAGGGGGATCGAAGTTGAGAAGGAAGGAACAGTGCGAAGGGAAAATCACCGAGGAAGTGTTGAAACAAAAGAAAGGAAAGCTTGTTGAGGGGGAAGGATCGGCGGATGTGACCTTGATGATTGCACAAACCCCCAACAAGGTCTGTCACGGTGACATTATCAAAGCAAACTCCTTGTAACTCGCCACTCCAACACTCGCTATATCTATGGCCGAAAAGAGAAAAACAATTGAAGCGGGGATGAAGGAAGTGGAAGGAAGAATGGATGCCCGAGTTATGAACATCTTGAAAGAACATGGAGGCATTCCAAAGAGACAGAGACACTTATGCCATTTCGGATGTCGGGACAGAGCCACGATCGGTTGATGAATTTAAAACGCCGCATCTCGAAGGATACTTTGCAAAAATGTCTATGGCTCAAGCTTGGGACTTGTTGGGAAAAGGGTCTCACGTTATGTGAAGAAGCGACAGCACAGACTAGCGGATCACTCTGCTGGTCACTTACCGGGTCAATCAGCTGGAAAGAAGAAGACCCCAGTACAATACACGCCCAGAGGTAGAGGAAAAAGTAGTGGTGGAGGAAGAGGTTTCAGACCTAGGCCTCTGCCCAAAAATATTGAATACGTAGATCCAGGAAAGAAAGGAGGGATCTACTGGGCTGGGCTTGACCAAGTAGCAAATTTGCAAGTGGCTAAAAGTAACGCTGAGTATGCAAAAAGAATAGAAGAAGAAAACAAGAGACAAACTCAGCTATGGGAGGAAAGACAGGAAAGAATAAGAAGAGATGAAGCTGCCAGGAAGGCATATGAAAAGAAAAAGAAGGCGGTGACGACGAGAAAAAGAGAAGAAGAGAAGAAGATCTTGAACAAGATGAAAGAAGGAGACAGCGAAGGAGATGAAGTGTTGCTGTCCACCCCTTCGTGTATTTTATTATGTAAATACATACAATGTACGTCTTCGTAATAAAGCTATAAATTCTTTATTCTTTTGTAGACAAATATGTGCTCGATACACCTTGTGATTGTGTAAAAAGAACAAGAATGTTATTATCAATAAAAGGATTGATTCGCGCATACATTATATGTCAATACACTATCGTATGTATCTTTGCTATTTGCATTTTTGAATGGTTTAAGTTTTGGCATCATCGAAAGGGGAAATTGTTAGGAAATTCATTGTTTAGATTTTGATGAATGCCATGTAAAACTTAGAATAGAAAGTTGGCACCCCAATTCTTGTTGTAAAATGCATTGTAATAAATAGAGTGGCCAAGCCGAGTTAAGTCGCCTACGCCCTAACATGCAAGAAGACAATCGAAGACAAGAAGGAAGACTCGCACGAGACATTGAGTATGGCAAAGAAGAGTAGACGGAACTCTATTGAAGAAGCGGTGAGATGCGGTGAGTGGAGATCGATCAAGTCAACTCGAGAAAAGCCAAGTCTCAAGTTGAAGTAGATGAGAAGAGTCATCCAATGATTGAAGTCGACTCTAAGTCACCGGGGAAAGCAAAGAAATGCAATCAAGTCGAGATAATCGAAAAGATCCGTTTATGTAGTAAATCAAGAGAATTACTTAAACAAGTAATATCTCCATACCACCTTTCTTGGAGTGCTCGTCCCCGAAGCGTGCAAAAGGAATGAACCAATGGGAAGCACTACACCGTGTCGAACTCAAAAAAGGTGAAAGAACAATTCATACGAGGAAATGGCAATTCCAAGGATCGCAACAAGACAAGCCAACGACTACAAGTGACTTTCAAAAATAAGCTATCTCTTCAACGGGCAAATTTTTGAAAGATCACTATAAAAGGCCGAGGAGTTTGTTTGAGAATGTGTGACACGAGAGACAAAAGATATATGAGAGTAACACAAATTTGAGACTGAACCAAACAACGTTCAAGCAATTATTAGAAAATCAAACATTCTCAATCCTCAAGCCTACACTACGAAGAACATCAATCCAACACTCACCGTGAAGGAAAGATAACTTCAATCGGTTGAAGAGGAAAATATCGAAAAACAAGGGGTCTACATTCCACGAAGGATTGTAGGAAGGTTCAAGGTCGAACCAAGTCTTAAGCTTTTGGAGGGCTTCGTGATCAAATCCAAAGAGCTTGAGCAAGTGAGTCAGAGTAAAAGGCATTTGCCCCTGTGAAGAAGTTCGAGTCGACGAGAAGCCAACCGAGTGATCAAGGCGTCTCCAGATCGAGTCCCAAAGGATCAAGTCACCGTGTGTGATCAAGACTTGTATCCTGGACTGTTACCACTTTGTATACGATCATTACCTAGTGGATTCCTCCGGGAGTTGGAGAAGAGAGGAGTAGAAGAATTACCCCATCTTCGAACCTCTATAAAAATTTCATTGTGTCATTTACATTTCAAAGACTTTAATTCTGCATTTTTAATCGCTTATATCTCACGATAAATTTGCTATCTACTTGATAATTTATAAGTACTAAACCAAGCACTAAACTCTTGCTTAATCAAACTTAAGGGTGTTAAGTCTTCCAAATAAAAAACAAAACCACAGTTGAGTTAATTTAGAACCAACAAGGTGAGTTATTCCATCAACAGCTCGGTTGAGTCTGTTGAGAGATTAACTCTCTTGAGTGGCTAAATTGATTTGTCCATCTAGGACAACTGTAGTAGTATCAACTCGTACATTTAACAGACTAAATCGAAAATTTGGTAAGGTTTATTCAACCCCCTTCTAAACCTTACACTTACACCCTTGGGACCTACAAAGGACTTGATCATAAGCCAAATGTTGTTAATCATATGAAAAATAGTCAAGTCTCTAAAAATGTTGGTCATTACACTTCTAGAATTATTACATGCTTCTATTGTGGTAAAAAGGGTCATACGGTAAATACTTGTCGGGCTAGAAATGGCTCTAATTATTGTTGGAGACCTACAAGTCTCAAAGCTAATCCCAAAGGACCCAAACACTTGAGGGTACCACAAAGCAATGTCATATTAGGTACCCGGCGGAATCAAGGAAAATTCATACCGCCAAGAAGACATCAAATGCACATTTCATTCAATCAAAAGAGAGACATCACCACAATGAATTCCCAAGAGAAAGACATTATCAACAATGGGAATGACATAATCCTTGGAAATGGAGCAATTGGAGAAGCCGTCATCTACAAGATGATTTTCAAAGGAGAAGATACCATCAACAACGGGAAAGACATAACCCATGGAAATGGCGTAATTGGTAAACCGTATCTCCTCATTTAAATATGCATTTTATTTTGTTATTATGCATGTTTGTAATTGTGCCTAATTTTTCAAAATGAGTTTTCAAAAAATTTATTTTTAAAATTAAGGTCTTCAATATATTTGTGTGTTCTTAAAATTTTAAAAGAGGACCTTTCATGTTATTTTTAAAACTCTTGTGCATTTGCTTAAACTATAGTGTTTTATCATCTCTTATGGATTTTTATGGCATAAACATACTTGTGACATATATCATTGCTCTAGCCTACACTATTACAATTATTCTTGTGTGCAAGACTTGTTCTAAGAATTGTGTAGGATTTATATATCTTCATCAATGGTTATCCACTCATTATTTGACAAGAGAGACATAAACTATCGAGGTACGCTCACCATTGTTATTCATCTCTTAGACTCGATTTATTTTTGTCATATGCCTATGTGCTTGCTTTTCAAGATATTTCAAAGTATCTCATACAAGTGCCATTAAAAAGATTTTTCGATTTTTGAAAGGCACTATTCGATAAAGCTTGTTTTATCCGAGACTTGTAAAGGATTATATTTGTTTTGATAAAACATTTATCCTCTTCTCAAAATTATGCATTTGATTGCACATATTCATTATTGTCAAAACTCTTGTTCAAATGCTTCTTTTAAATGAGGTCTCAACTATATGCTCTTGAGTATTTCAAATTTCAAACGAGACCTTATAGCTTCCTATAAGCTTATTTGAGCTTACATGCTCTATGAAACTCTTGATGATTTGTTTGAAAGCATAGTATGTGTTACTTGTTATTGTATCTCTATCATTCGATATTACTATGCTCTTGTGCAAAGATATCTTGCTAAGATATTGCATAAACTTTTGATATTTTGGAACAAGTTTGATGACCAAGGGAGGTTAGTAGCTCAAAGGTAATGTCAAGAAGAAGGTGTTGATTTTGATGAAACATTTGCACTCGTAGCATGTTTTTGAAGCTATTCGCATTTTACTTGCCCATTCTTGTTTTAAGAAAATTTCAAGCTTTGCCAAATGGATGTTAAATCCAATTTTCTAAATGGTTTTATTCAAAGAGTAGTCTATATAAAACAACCGGGTTTGAAAATTTATCTAGGCCAAATTCTTTTTATAAAAGGCCTTGTACTACGGCTGATATAAGCATCCCGTGCTTTGTTTGATAAACTTAGATATTTCTTTGCAAAATGATTTTACAAGAGGTAAAGTTGATCTACTCTCCTTGTTTTTTGAAAAAGGGCAAGATTATTTACTTGTGCAAATTTATGTGAATACTCTTGGTGCTACTAATAAATATTTGTGCAAGATATTGTTCTAAGTTGATGGGGAGCTTAATTTCTTCCTTGGGCTTCAAAGTAAACAATGCCAAGAAGGAATCCACATTTCACAATCAAAGTATACAATAGAACCTTTGAAGAAGTTAGGCATTGAAGAAGGAAGAACCATCTCAACCTCTATGGCTACCAATGTAAAGATTGACAAAGGTTGAGGAAGGCATATCGGGTGACAAACAAATTTGAGGTATGTTTATCTTCGTTTATTACTCTTTTAGACTCGACATTCTCTATGTCTTATGTCTATATGCTCGACTTCAAAACTATCCCAACGGATCTCATTAAAGTGTCGTTAAAAGAAATTTTCAAATATTTGAAAGGCACTTCTTCTTATGACTTGTATATCCAAAATTTTAAAACGTCCATATTTTTCGGGATAACAAGTCCGGTGATTATAATATGGTTCGTCATAGATAACTCGCGGACATTTGTTTTAAATCATTAACTGCCGAGTCTCTTACCTCATTTCGAGCTTGATTATGACATAATGTATATTGAATGAGGTTTACGTTTGCATTTTGCACGTTTTTAAAACTTAGGGGCGAAAAATCGGATTTTTGGATCAAATTTCGGAGTTTTGCAAAACAGACTGAACCAGTGGGCTGCCAGGGGAGAGGCCAACCGGTCGCCCAGCAACTCGACCGGTCGCCCATGCCCCTGACGGTCGCCCACTGTGATTTTATGGTTAAAATCGTCTCTGTTCTTTTATTCTGCCATTTTGGCTTATTTCTCACAACTTTCGTCTCCTTTGCAAATTTCACACACAATTCACTTCAAATGAGTTTTGTTGCATAAATTACATATTTTGGGGATTATATTGCTCGTTTATCATCATTATTACTCATCCTCAGATTAAATGGTAGAATTCTACTCTCTTATCTCAATTGGGTGGAACCCTTGAGAAAATGCCTATGTATTGATTGTTGTTGGAATTCTTGTAAAATTGTGTTGTGAATGATGATTGTTGTTGGATTATATTTGTAAAATAGATTTTGGTGATGAAAAACTTGGCTTGATTACATTTACAAGGGCTATCTATATATATCTTCTTCAATTTTGACGCCCGCCAAGTGTTCGATAAAACGTTTCAATGAAAAAATTCATTACCTACATGATTCTCTCGATTTCAAAAGTCTTATATATTTATAAGGATCATGTTTTGAATGAGTTTTCATAAGCTTCTACAAGTCATATGATCGACTTTTCCCTCCTATTTGGTTTATAAGCTTCAATGTTCAAATAGCTCGATACATCGGATAAGTTGCGTACTTTGATATGATATTATGATGTTTTTATCGTGCTAACATTATTTTTGATGATTCCAAAGGGGAGAAACAAGTTATATGTTTATTAGCTCAAAGAAGCTAAAATAAGCTCGAGAAAAAGAAGCTATAAGTTGTGGCTATTAGAAGCCATAAGTTATGGATTATACTTAGTCCATTTGATGTATTATGGACTCATATTCATGTCTAATAATGTTTTGTTGTGAGGGGAGCTTATAAGCTCTTGATTCTTAAGCTCAACATGTAAAAGCTGAGTTTTTAGCTTTTGGTTGATTGCTTCTACATTACTCTTGTTGTGCATGTTGATAGGGGAGCTTTTGGTTAAATGTTTTGTACATCTATACTCCCATCTTTGTATTTAATGTTGCGTGGAATGTTGTCGCTCACAACGGATAGTTTATTTTTAATAGGTAAAATTGTTTTGTTTTCAAAATCGACCTCATTAAATTGTTATAGTTTGTAATCATCAAAAAGGGGGAGATTGTTTGATAAATGGTTTTATCATGATTTTGATGATTTTGTTTTTATACCAAAACAATGTTTTGAATGTTGTCCAAATACTCCTAAATGATTTAAATTGTTTTTACTAATTTTCGGATTATTTCTTGAATTTATTTTAGACAAAAATTGGACAACACTTTCAATGATTTTTTGTTAATATGATTTTACATCAAAACAATGTTTCTAAATGTTGTCCTAATACTCCCGATCGGTTTAAAATATTTTTACTATTTTTCGGAGTATTTCTTGAAGGTTATTTTCGATAAAATATTGGACAACACTTTTGTCTCGTGTTCAACCGGACTACCCGTGTCTGAAAGATTGGTTTTGAAACAAAAACGAGATGTTTGAGAAAACCCGGAGGTTGACCGGTCGACCTAGAAGGCGACCTGTTCCGGGAACATTACAGAACGCACTCTAATGAAAATTTTGGGAGGGGCGACCGGCCCAAGGGGTGGGCGAGTTATAATCTTGATTTTGGGTTATCATTCAACACAAGATATCCTTATGAGTATTCTTGTGGTAAGAACACACTTGGATGATCTAGGTGATAGGTGCAGGAAGATTGTGGTGATCTTCTTATTGAGGTGTTGAAGAATTTGGTATTCTTCAAGGTTGAAGATTGTGGTAATCTTGACAAGGTGCCGTTGGAGATTGTGGTAATCTTCAAGAGAGATTGTGGTAATCTCAAAGGTGGTGTTGAAGAAGAGTGTGGTGCTCTTCAAAGTGATGTTGTAAGGTGTTGTATTAATTTTGGTAATTGATAAAATATTTTTTTCTTTTTGAAATCCATCCCTGATATACTGGGGTGGTAGAGGATTAGGCCCTAGGTGGATTGAACCTCTATAAATCGACGCGTGTTGTTTACTTCCCGCACCTTTATTATTGTCTTGGCTTATTTGTTTCGATAAAGAGGGCATAATCGAAAAGATGGAGATAATCTATTCACCCCCCTCTAGATTATCGTAGCAGCTTGGACTTACAACACTAACTAGACCGAATATTTGCTTCAGTGTGAATAAATTGAGCCAATTTATGCAAGATCCTCGTGATACTCATTGGCGAGCTGTGAAACGATTGTTAAGATACTTAGCCGGCACATCTCATTTTGGATTGGAGATTTCAAAGTCCTTAAGTCTGAATATTGTAGCTTATGCTGATGCGGATTGGGCAACAAATATAGATAACATGAAATCATCATTTGGTTTTTGTATCTACATTGGCACTAATCTTGTTTCTTGGTGTTCCAAGAAGCAACACTCCATTTCTTGATCAAGCACTGAGGCTGAACTCCGCAGTCTAGCTCATTGCTCCACTGATCTTCTATGGCTCAAATCCTTACTCACTGAGTTACAAACCCCTTCACCCAGAATTCCAGTCATTTGGATTGATAATTTTGGTGCTGAATCTCTTGCTGTTAACCCTGTGTTACACTCCAAAGCCAAGCACATTGAATTGGATCTATACTTTGTTCGAGATAAGGTCCAACAACAGCAGTTTCAAGTTAATCACGTTCCTTCTATTGATCAGACTACAGATGTTCTCACCAAACCTCTTAGTTGGCAATCTTTCACCAAGTTTTGAAACCGTCTTCATGTGGTTCCTCCACTTGGTTCAGATTGTGGGGGGCTGTTAGAATATGTGAAACACACCAGAATAATTCTCTCCCACTCTTGAGGATCTGCCGCCACTTGTCACTCATCTGTTACCTCATCATTGGCTCATCATTTCCTGATTATTCTTCCGACATTTTACATTTAGCATATTCTTATTCATTCAATAGTATAGTTACAACAATATGATTCTAGATCTTTCCCAGCTCTATATATAGATTGTAATAGTAGCCTTAAGAATACACTGAATCCAATGAATGAAATGGCATCCTACTTTATTTTCAATGTTTCCCCTGATGCGTTTATATCTCTAATTCTGATAGCGTTAAGGGATAAACGGGCATACAATTTTCTACATCTTCGCCGTAGCCAAGATGACAGAGGATCGAGAATCTAACATTAGAATGGACTAAGGTAAGCGCCATGATGAGGAAGCCTTTGCTTATTTGAGAGATCTGCGAACACAAAAGTAAAAGAAAAATAGGGTTAAACGAAAACAGAAAACTAAGAAGAAAGGATGGAAAAAGATGTAAACATGATGGAAGTATAGACTCAGATGTTAACAAATTGAAAGAAAACTAGGATTGAATCATGTAGTTTAAGGGTACTCCATGAAGGAAAAAGACTTGGATGCAAACCAGACGAATGCAAAGGGAGTCGCTCAAGGAGAGAAAACCGTAGGACCTGACTCTAAATTTTTGAAGAAGTTCATTTATAGAAACAAAGGAGAAATTAATTTCCTTGCATTTTATTACAAAAAAACTAACAATTGAAGATCGGAATCAGATATCCATTAGTGGGTGGGAATGATGAAGACCACTCCAACTTTCTTCAAGGTCTTCATAGCTAAAATCAACGAGGACTTGGTAGTTTTTCTGTCTATGTTAATTTTGACTTTAGTTTCGCTTAAGGTGCATTTGGATTAAGGGATTTCAAATTGAATATATTTGAGAATGAATGGATTTCAAATCCCTTGATTTGAAATTCATCTCTTATTTTGATGATGTGGATTTGTGCACAAATTTTAAATCCATCATACAATTTTCTTAGTTGGCATTTAAAAATAAAAATAAAAGCTATAATCTTATTATTTTTATATATAAATTATAATTTTATACATAAATGAAAATATTTGATATATTAATTTTATTATGTGTTAATATATATGTGTGTGAAGTGTGTGCAATATGTGTATGTGAAGTATGTGTGTGTGTTTGTGTATGCGTGTGTGCGCGTGAATGTGTGTGCATTGTGTGTGTGTATGTGTGTGTGAATACGCAAGTGTGCATAAATAATAAAAAAACAATGCATTTCAAATGACTAGGTTTTGGTAGAGATTTAAAATCTTATAAAATTGAACTATAACTTAAAGAGGTAATTGAAATCCATTGATTTGGAATTATAAGCAGACAATGTAAATTTAGCTAAGGATTCAAATCCTCGTCCAAAATCCCCTATCTAAATGCAACCTTAATATACTGTTTTTAAAAAAATTATAATTGTGTTTTTGAATGGAACCTTATTTGGGTTTTTTCTTTGCAAACATATTTCTATAATTTATTCTTTGATTTATAGAGTATCTTGGGTAATTTTGATCAAGTCATTCAAACTTGTCGAGTTTCACAAAATTCGAGTTGAGCGAAAGTAGGCTCGTTCTTTTGGGGACTCCAAAAATGGAGGGCAACCCATCCGTAAATGCGGGCTGGCCAAGCCGTCGGGATGGCCAATGCCTGCTCTAGCTACTAGTGTATCTATATATTCATATAATCTGGAAATATTTGAAACAAAATGCATGAAGAATTTCAGAGATAAAAATTAATTAGGTCTCAATTTTGCAAAATAAGAATGTGGATCGAAGAAAAAAAGAGCCAACAATGAGCAAAGTTTGTTACGAGATGATATAACATAACATAGATAAACTTAACTTTGAATTGAGTTTTATACTCTGCGGGCTTTGAGGTAGCAGAGCACGATCATCTTTATTGTGTCATTTGGGTAATACTTGGTTGTTGCAGGGTCATTAAGGTTAGGGATGGCAAATCGTATCGTGTTCGTATCTCACAATTATGTTTTCTTGGTTTTAATCAATGGAAGTCTTGCACCCTTTTTTTTAGAATATGGTTTTCAACACTTGTTTTTATCTTAGTTATTATCGGTTTGATGAGGAAATAAGCGCAAGTAAGATTAATACGCAAAATGTAAAAAATTTAAAAGTAAATGACACGAATAATTTTATAGTGGTTCGAGGATGGGATAATTCCTCCGCTCCACTCTTCTCCAACTCCTAGAGGAATATACTAATGCAACTTATTGTTATAGAAGTACAAAATACAGTCCGAGCAAGTATTGATCACTCAGTTGGCTTCACTACTTTAGCTCCCCAAACCCTTCGGACTTGATCACGTAGGCCTTGATGAATTCAAACCAGGTTCTAACTTGAATCTCACTACACTTCCTTCACTTCGTGGATGTGCGAGACCCCTTGTTCTTTTTCAAACAGTTTTTCCTCTTCAACTTTTGAAGTTTGCTTCCTTCCTTTCTTGAGTTGTGTTGGTTAGAATAACTTTGAATTTTAGGCACGAGGATTTAGAATGTTTAGCTTCGAGAGAATATTGCGGTTTCTTGCTCGAATGCGCATATATCTATTATGTCTCTTGTATTTCTCTCTAAAAACTCCTCAGCCTTTTATAGTTAGAGTTTGAAAATATGTCCATTTAAGAGATAGACAATTTTCAAACTTCACTTCTTGTTCTTTGGCTTGTGTTGTATAGCTTTTGATGTTGACCCAACCTTAACATTAATATTTTTCATGTGCCTCGAATCATACCAGGTTTCGCAAGCTTCCCATTGGCTCGACTACTTGCACTCTTTCAAAGAAGACATCTTTTAGCTTTGTCCCTTACCGTTTTAGGTAAGTCTTGACTTTTCTTTGCAATGGACTTCTTCAGTTTTCTCTAAGTCCTTCGGCTGCTTTTACCCCTTTAATTGAGTCTTCCCCTTGATTCTTGGACGACTATGTTGTAAGTCAACTGAAAGACACATATGTTTGACTTGACTTAAGATCTTCTTTGATAATCAGCTGCGACACAACTGAAACTTTTCTGCACTTCTTAAGTTAGTCTTTTGCATTCTTCAACTTGGCTGCTTGAGAACTCATCTACATTTCTAACTAGATTAAAATACACTAAAGCCCCCTCGTGCTTTTCGGCGTTTTCACACTTTACCATATAAACTATTTTTGTTATACTTTACCATATGAAATATTAAATTTGTGCACTTTGCCTATATGCTTTTACCCCTAAGATTTTATTTTTCTTAAAACAATAAAAATAGTCCATTACAATCATATTCAATCATTTACTTCCATATAAAAAATTAAATATCTCTAAAATTCATACAGTATTTGACTTAAATGTAGTTGAGTATTCCTTGTTAGTGACGGATATTTTTTATCGCTAATTGACTAAAATTATATTATTTTTTAATTGTTTAGTGATGAATACTTAAGATTGGTCGCTAATGCCTAAAGTTAGCCACAAAATTTTTTTGGTTGCTAATTTTTGCTTTTTTGTCGTGTTGATACGAACCATTGTGATGCCTATTAATTAAGATTGAGCGTAAGGGAGCGAGTCATAAAATTGTAAGTGTGAATAGCAATCTAAATATCAACTAAGAATATCTAGCTACATTTTTTGAAATAATATTTGAATTTAAGGAAATATTAATTTTATATACGATAACATGATAGGCATGATAACCAAAATGAACTATTTTCATTATTCTAAGAAAAATAAATTTTAATGGGCAAAACTGTCCATATATGGCAAAATACAATACTTTAAATAGTTCAAATGGTAAAGTGTAACAAAAAATAGTTTATATGGTAAAGTGTAAAAATATGAATGGTACATGGTGTTTAGTGTAATTTTCTCTTCTAACTAATACAAAGTTGAAATATATACAGAAAATGGGGTATCAACTCTCTAATCTAAGTTTTCTACCCATCATCAAAATCTATACAAATAAATTTCCTAATAATCATATATATAAAAGATGGAAATTTCTAGCTTATTTATATTTTCTTTTTAACTTTTTCTTTTATTTTTGGAGGATATCATTATTATGTTTTACTTTTCATCAATATTTGGATGTTTTCTTTGATATAAATATGTAGACTATATATTTATTACTTCCGTATATACTATTTCTAAATATGTGATCTCTTTTATGAACATTCTTTGAAATTTTGGAAAATATAAAATCGGTTATTTTCTTTTAAAATAAAATTAAAATACATGTGCATGTAATGCGCCAATTTTGAATACTAAAAGGGGTTTACTATCTTTATTGAATCTACTCTTTGATCAAAACCAATTTAATTTTTTTTCCTCCTATAGCAAACTCCTCCGGAGAAAGTACACTTCAAAGATCGACACAGCTTCTTGTGGTCAGTAAAGGTAGGCGAAATTAGGGATTATTTGTACATTCTTGATGGTTTGGTTAAGTTTGCACACTATAATTTGCTTACAAGGGGAGATATTTTGGTGTTTGAATATTATTGTGGTTATTAGTTTTTTGTCAAAATGTATGGGACATCTACAATTGAAAAAAAGTTAACATTTATGCGTGAGGGTATAGAAAAGTAGGAGCAGGTCCTCGAACATGTTGATGTTGATGTTGATAATGATAATGAAATGATGATGGAAATGGTGATGGTTATGGTTATGATGACGATGATGAGACTGAACGAGATGACAATGAGAATGATATGAATGATGATGAAGGGATTAAGGGTGGTAATGATGTGCATGAGGCATCGATAGATCAAACATTAAGAGTCAACACATGAACTAGTAAGGTGTACCATATGTACTATATGTTAAAAGTACTTAGCATTTAATCTAAAATTTGCCATTACAATTTTTTATTTTGTATGGTACAATTCGAATAATTGATCTTCTTACAAATAATATTATTATGCATGCACCATTTATTGCTTTGCATTGATAATTTGATAGTCTTACAGTGCACACTTAGCGGAAGAGGCTAATGTATAAATATTCTATTACGATATTATTATGTCAACAAAATGTATTTATACGTTGCTAAGGTTAGCGATGAATGTTAAGTTTCTCGCCGCTAAATTAAATAATTAATTATATATTATTTGGTTTTCGTTTATAATAGCAATTGTGTAGGTGATCAACGCTAAACTAATTAAAATTCTTTTTTTGGTTTATATTTATATTTAGCGTCGACCATCTGACTTTTTGGTCCCTAATCTGTAACATTAGCGACAAATATGTTTTTTCGCTGTAATTTTCCTTTTTTGTTTTAAAAATAACTAATCTTACACGTGATAGCAATTGTTAAAAAGCATTAGAAGATGTGATACAACATAGCAATAGAAAACAAATAAGAGTTTAAATTATTGCAACTACTTTTGGTATCTTCTTTTTAATGTTTTAATTTTATTGACATGATAGTTTGTTTTAATTGACCCAACCTTGACTTCATGAAAGAGATTACGCTAGTTGATCCCAAAAGGAGGGAAATTCATGCAAACTGCAAGAAATGGATGGACAAAAGGATAATAGTGTCTGGCAGATGGAAAAGCCTTTCCAGGTTAAACTTAGTGGCACAAGATGACAAGCGCATCTGCGAGTTCGTGCAAGAAAAAGGTCGACGCCCATCCATCAATTTCAGTTTTATTCATGGCAATATGCACTAGTACTAGGGTTTTGAGAAAGAAAGGGGGAAATTAATTTCTTTGCGTTTTAATTAAAAAAACCTAACTATTGTAGATAAGAATTAGATATCCATTAGTGGGTGGGAAGAATGCTTACTACACCAACTTTATTCAAGGTCTTAATAGCTGAAATCAACGAGAAGGGCTTGGTAGTTTTTCTATCTATGTTAATTTCGACTTTAATTTCGTGTAGGGTGCATTTGTTTGATGGATTCCAAATCCAATGTATTTGAAAATGAATGGATTTTAAATACCTTGATTTAAAATTCATATCTTGTTTGGATGATGTGGATTTGTTTTGGAATTTCAAATCCATCGTACAATTTCAAATCCATCATTTTCTTAATTAAGCATCTAATAAGTAAAAATAAAAGATATAATCTTACTATTTTTATAAATAATTATGGTTTTATACACTAATAAAATTATGGAATATATAAATTTTATTATGTGTTAATATATATGTGGGTGTGCGAAGTATGTGAAGTGTGTATATGTGCAGTTTGTGTTCGAAGTATGTGAAGTGTGTGTATGTGTGCGTGTGCATAGTGTATGCAGTGTATGTGTGCAGTGGGTGTGAATATGCAAGTATACATAAAAAATAATAGTGTATTTCAAATTACTAGGTTTTGGAAGGGTATAACAATGAAATTAAAACATAAAGATGGATTTAGAATTCATTGATTTGGATTTATAAGCCAAACAATGTGGATTTAGCTAAAGATTTCAAATAACTCATCTCAAACCCCCTCCCAAATCCCCTTTCCAAATGCAACCTTAATGTCTTTTTTCAAAGATAGCCAAAAAATTAAAAATGAATTTAGAATTTTCTCTATTCTTGGCTTCATTGAAGCCCATCCAATATTCAGAGTCCTTCTTCAGAGGATTTATTGACATGATTCCAGT
This sequence comes from Rehmannia glutinosa, assembly GCA_016081115.2. Classification (NCBI taxonomy): domain Eukaryota; kingdom Viridiplantae; phylum Streptophyta; class Magnoliopsida; order Lamiales; family Orobanchaceae; genus Rehmannia; species Rehmannia glutinosa. The sequence goes on from JABTTQ020002109.1 coordinate 312,510, forward strand.
TGGTCTTCTTGGTGGAGGGCTTTTGCCTCTCCCACCAGACCTGGAATCCCTTCCTCTTCTTTTTCCTCTGGCAGGGCCTTCTCCCCTTGGGTTTTCACTACGCTGAACCCTTGAAGTCTGCTGACTCTTGGATGATTTTTCTTAATTCGGCCGCTTCTTGGTTGATTCAATGTCCCTTAACCCTTTATCCTAGTACAAATCCCATGTTGCATGTAAGTCCATTCCCTCGTAGTATCCTTCTGATCGAAGAGTCGCAAACTCTTCTTTGGATCTTTCTTCCAATGGACCAGTAGGAGAAGTAACATCTTCTCTTTCTTCAGCTGGGTGTTTCCTGTTGGCGGGCCTCCAAATTGGACTTTGAGCTTTTGAATCCTGCCCTCTTTACTCTTGTCATGCTTTTCAATTTCATCTTTGTTCTTCCGGAAAAGCTAACTCAACTTTCTTTTCAGCTGACAAGTCTTGAGGTAGTTGAGAGTGGAGTGAGGTGGTGCCTTTGGATTTAAGATGTTGGGAAATTTAAGTAATAGAATTTGATGATACCATGTAAAACTTAGATTAGGAAGTTGGCACCCCAATTCAACTATAAATCAACTCGTAATAGATAGGACTATGTAAGTTGAGTGGAGGCAGCCAAGTTGAAGATTGCAAGACTCGACTGAAGATCGAAGAGAACATCCTGTGTGGAAACTGAGTGAAGTGCAGTGAAGTTTGATCAAGAGATGAGAAAAAGTCAGTTCGGCCAACAACCGACGACAAAGAAAGTCATTCCAAAATCATTGGAATTGATTTTCTAAGGGGATATACAATGAGACATGATCAAAGAAAGTGAAAGAGATCCGTTGTCAAGTAAAGTCAAGGTTTTCTTTGGAAATAGGCATGTGTCGATCGTCTACCTAAAAGTTGTTTTGCTGAAAGAGTGTAAACAACAAGTAGCCAATGAGATGTACCTGGAATCCTGTAGAGTTTAAGGAAAGGCTGTAGATCATAAAATTCAAGGTACAGTCCATATCAATGCTACAAGGCAAGATAAGGCAACAACCTATGAAGTGTAGTTTGAAAAATACGTCAATCTCTTCAAAGGACATATTTTTCATCCCTCCACTATAAGAGGTCGAGGAATCATCTAAGAGAAGGTAACCTATCTGACGCAAGCAAGCAAGGTTCATTAACCTGCAAAGCAAGAAATTCTCTCAAGCATTAAAATATTATCCTCAAGCCTAAACTCGAAGGAAATCAATCCAACTTACTCAGTGAAGGAAAGACTACTTCATTTGTTGAAGAGGAAAAACTTGTTTCGAACACAAGGGGTCTACTCTCCAATGTTGAATGAGGTGTAGTAAGGTTCCAGATTGAACCAGAGCTTTGGACAATGTGGAGGGCCACGTGAACAATTCCAAAGGTTTGAAGGAGCTGAAGTAGCAGGGCACCCGTCTTGTGAAGAAGCTGAGTCCTAGGAGCAGCTAGTTGTGTGCTCAAAGTTGTCTCGATGTAACCATTTTTAACCAAGTCAATTTACATTAGTGGATTCTTTAGGGGTTGGAGAAGAGTAGATAAGAATAATTACCCCATCCCCAAACCACTATAAATTGCTTGTGTCTTTTACTTTAGCATACTTACTTTCTTGCATATCTTTATATCTGCTAATTGTTAATTTTCTAAGTTAAATGATAATAACCTAGCTTAAAAAGTGTTGAAAAACGTATTCAAAACTAAGGGTGAATGTATTCTTCTGTAAAAACTAAGTCAATGAAATTTTAAAGTATTTACTGAATCGGTTGAGTTATACTATCAACCGCTCGATCAGTCATTGTTGAGTGGCTAACTCTCTTGTACAAGTAAACCTATTTGTCCACTAAAGACTTAGCCGACTTGAGTAAACTACGAAATTCTAAAAGGGTTAAAAACAAAAAAGTTGGTAAAGTCTTTGCAACCCCATCCCCTCAAGACTTTATTTAGCACCCCTTGGGACCTACAAATGGTATCAGAGTAGTTGGTTCATTGAGCCTTCCGCATTGGTTCTTGAACTAGATCTCATTCTTTTTCAAAAGAACAACACTTGTAGTTTTAAAGTTTTATTTTGAAAGCAAAGTTATTAACATGGAAGCAAATCTAACTCGCATTTTAATGTTTCTTGTTGAAGAATTTGATGATTTGAAAACACGTATACTGATCTCACCTTTCGACCTTACATGATGAAATGTGGTTTGTTATTGAAGATGGACCACTAAAAATAATGAAGGTGAACGGACATCGGGGATCCTACTCCCGAAGGTCATGATGTACCAAAATAAGAGGCGTTGTAGCTCTGTGGCATGAGGTGCACGTGTTGTTGCCATTCAGTGCGGTACCTAGACCTACTATGGTGGAAAAGCCACGTTGCGAGTGGACTAATGAGGATAGAATGAGATATAACTTGGACAATGTTGCCAATGACATTTTGTACAAAACTCTTGATAAGGTCATGTTCAATAAAGTTAAATCTTGCAGAACAGCTAAACAAATATGGGAAAAACTAACTTTAATTTGTGAAGGGTATGACCAAATTAAAGAAAATAAATTTATTGTTGTTGTTCAAAAAATTGAAAATTTCAAAATGCTCGCAAGTGAGAGTCTGGATCAGCTGGATGCCAGATTCACAGAAATAACCAATGAGCTCTCAGCTCTAGGAAAATAATATACATAGAAGGGAATGTGTATGAAGATTCAAAGGTCTCTCCCAGCTGAGTTGAAATGAAGGTGATGGCTTTGAGACATTCAATGGACAGTTGTACCCAAGACAAGCGCACTCATGGGTAGTGAGTCAAGAGAGTGAATCAAAGAATCCATTGACCAGGAAGAGATTGCCCTTATGGTAGAAAGGTTTAACAAATTCTTCAATAAGAACTACAGAATGAAGAAGGGTGAATCATCCAGGAGATACTCAGCACCTTCCAAAGCAAGGGAGGACAGACCACCAAAGAGAGATGATTACCAAAAGGATTTGAATATCGAGAGCTCGAAAGAGCAGACTCTAGAGAGCTAAAAACCCGTGTTGGAATTGCGGAGACAACCAAGACAATTTTTTGTTGATTTGTCCCTATCCAACAGTCAACAAATACATGAATGATGAGTAATGAAAGGTCTTTAGAGAGAGAAGAGAAGAAAAGAAGAAAGTCATGTTGGTCTTTGAGATTTGCCGACACAACCAAGTGTAAAAAACCAGCTGAGTCAGACAACAGTGGAGCTCACTACTCCTCAGATACAGAGGAAGAGGCTTTGATATGCCTCATGGTCAAAGAACAAGACTCCAAAGATCAAGAAGATAAGGTACATTACAACTCATCTCATTCTGATCTTGATGATAGTGATAGTGACACAAACACTTCATCACCCATTGATATTTATGAGTCATTAGGCAAAATAATGAAAGATTTTAAGCATGTAAAAACCTCACACACACTTTTAAATGAGGACAACAACCAGCTCAAAAGACAAAACTCACAGCTGACTAAGGAGCTGAGTACTCTAAGTCACATAACTGCTGAGAATACAGAGTTGAATGCTGAGATAGATAAGATTCAAGCGAGACTTTTAAGAATCGAAAAGAGTGAAATAATTTGAAAAATATGATTGCATCATTCACTAAGGTATCTAAATCATTGCATGAACTTATAATGACTCAAAAGGAAAGTGGAGATAAGATACGCATTGGATTTAATTCCTTTGTGCATGCCCGAACTCCAAGAGTGGTAATGGAGAAAGGATCCTCAAGTAATGAGGTAGTCCAAAAATCCAAAGCACCATATGTTGCACCTACACCCTCTAACAAACACAATCACAACCATGTTGGCCTTGGATACAAAGGTAAAGGCAAAAAACCAGCAGAGTATGCTGAGACGACAGCTGAAACAAAATTTAGAAGAGTCTATCAGCATACTCCAAACAGAAAATACTCTGTAAAATCTAAACAGAGCTACCAAAAGCCCAGAGGTTTCAACAAAGAAAATCATATGATGGGAATGGTAGAAATTATCCCACCCAAGCTTATTGGAACAATCCAATGAGATATCAGCAAAGACTTAGGGAATATAAGCCCAGGTGGAAAAGGACTCAGATGCAAAATAGGTCATTTCCAAGGCAAAGGAATTATTATCAGCATACAAATGCACCCAAGCACAAAGCTCAATATGCACAAAGGTTTCATTAAAATACCAAGAAAGCAAATGCACAAGCTCACACACAGGCATACAGACAAAAGAGACAGTTGAATGAGGCTAAAGATCCTAAGAAATTTGCTAATGTTCATTATGATTATGAAACTGATAGGTGGCAACCTCTTAGAGTCAGGCCATTTGGCTATATGTTGCTTGGATCACCTTATAGTGCTAAATCCTCAGGACCCAGACAAGTATGGGTACCTAAAAACTAATTTCTTTGATTACATATTCAAGGAATAGTTGAGTGCCAAGGAACCTGGTACATGGGTAGTGGTTGTTCCAGATATATGACAGGAAAAATCTTTCAAAGTTCAAGGAAATAAAAGGTGCTAAAGTCATATTTGTAGGAAATGAAGCTACATGGGAGATCAAAGGCACATGATCCATTAAGAAGAATGGACTAGATATCACGGATGTAGCCTATGTTGAAGGGATCAACTTCAATATGCTGAGCATCATCCAACTCTATGACAAGGGCTACAATGTAGAATTCAACATGGGTGTTTGCCAGATCAAGGATGCTGAATCAAATGAAATTGTACTACAAGGATCAATGCATAAAAACATGTATGTAGTGGATTGGTCAACTGCTTTCACCAAGCACATATCTGATAGCGAAAAACACAACTGAATCAAGTTGTTATGGCACACGAAGGAAATCATTTGTGATGCATGCTAGATTGGAAACCAAATAAAGTCTTCTTACAAGGTCAAGCCAAATCCTTCTTCAACCAGGATATTGCACTTATTGCATATGGATTTGGTTGGTCTTGTTGAACCAACCATCATTAGTGGAAAGAAATATTCCTTAGTGGTGGTGGGTGATTATTCAAGATACACATGGACCATCTTTATGTGTAAAAAGAATGAAACCTTGCAGAAGCTCCCTCAGCTAATGAGAAGAGTTCAAAATGAGAAGAGTCAAACCATTATCAAGATAAGTACTGATAAAGGATTTTGTCGGTGGGATTATAACTCATTATTGCATAGAAAATGGTATTTTTCATGAGTTGTCAGTTTTGCAAGAACTCCCTTTGCAGAATGGAGGGGCTAAAAGAAGAACAGAACTCTCAAGGAAGGCTGCGAGGACCATGTTAGAAAATTTGGATTGCCCAAGAGATTCTGGGCTGAAGCCATTAATACTGCTTGCTACACTCAGAATAGGTGTATGATCAATAGGCAGATGTCCAAATCCCCTTATGAAATTTGGACACGAAGGAAGCCAAATGTTGGATATATTCATATCTTGGACGTAAGTGCTTCATTCACAACAATGGCAAGGACAACTTGAAAGTTTTTGATGCTAAAGCTGATGAAGGTATCTTTTTGGGATACTCAGCCGAGACTAAAGCTTTTAAAGTGTTGAACAAGAGGACTATGGTCACAGAAGAGTCTATTCATGTGGGTTTTGATGAACCCGATGTTAATGGAGAAGACATAGATGAGTTAGCTGACAAGATGAATCAGCCAACTGTTTGGAAGAGTCCATACGTTAAGGCAGATATTAGAAGACTCCATCCTGATGAAGATAAGATAGCTGAATCTCAGAGACAACTCGAAAGTATGCAACTGAATGATGATGAGGAACCTAATCAAGATAACTTAGCTGCGAGATGACTGAATCCAGCAGACTTACTCCAACCAGATGTGAGATGTCCGAGAGACCATCCTCTAGAGCTTATCATTGGAGATGTAAGAGAATGAGTAATAACCAGATCAAGAACTCAACATGAAGCTATATTCACTTGTTTCTTTTCCCATATTGAGCCTAAAGACTTGTCACAAGCATTAGATGACACACATTGGATTTCAGCTATGCAGGAATAGCTGAATCAATTTGAGAGAAACAAGGTGTGGGAATTAGTTCAAAGGCCTATCCACCAAAATATTATTAGTACTAAGTGGGTATTTAGAAACAAGATGAATGAAGAAGTATATTTAGTGAGAAACAAAGCAAGATTGGTAGCCAAAGGGTATTGCCAAGAAGAAGGTATAGATTATTATGAAACAAAAGTTAGCCCAGATTGCAACAAAACTTTGCAAATTAAAATTTACCGAAGCCGGTTGTTTATAACCCAAAGTGACGGATTCTATAGCCATTAAATGAACACAAGCCCCTAATTCACCAATTCACCTCTCTTTATCTTATAGGTGAGAAAATAGTCCATGTTTCTCAGACATTTTACCGACTTACCACAAACACAATAGGCTACAATCAATGCCACAATCATAAGTTCATACAACATAGATTGTGTTGTAAATTTTGGCCATACCCCTGAAAAGGTTTTAACTTCCTCAAGTGAGACTCCCAACTTCCTATCATCCCACCGAATACAAGATACATAATCCAATCCACCTTCTAATACCCTAAGCAATCAACAAATATCATTCGGGGTCCATCGGAAGTGTCTTCCCTTAACAAAAGAATTTAAAGCAATTGGCTTTTGAATATGATCAAATTCAATCAACATATCTGGTTAGAATAACTTAATCACCTCATCATCATATATAATACATGGATTATCCCATAATCTAACCCAACTTTGGGTTCAAACATACCCCTACTAGAGGATAATCATTCAAAAAAGTACCAAAATGACAAATATGAGTACGACAAATTGACTTATTCCACAAACTAGGACCCCCATAATATGTTTCAAAAAACTTATTAATGAATCTCAAAGCATTTGAATTACTCGGAGGTAGAGATAGTTGAGATTTCTTACTTTTGGGCAATTTGATATTGGGTGGTAGAATTGTCGACCAGAGCTCGACAATTTGAGCATGTGTAAGCAAGGTATTCAGATTGCCCAGTTGCTCTTGAGCCATTTCTCATTGATTGGCTCGAGTTTTTCGTTGAGATTGGCGATTAGAAGAATAATGCTCGCCGAATCTCTTTCACTTTATTGGATGTGAGGAGCCAATTATAATTTTAGGATGTTCCGTATTTGAGGTATACTCGAAGAGTAGATATGATTAGCAACAAGAATCATGAAATTTGGTGAAGAATTGTGAATTTTAGAATAAATGGGCGAATGTTTAGTTAGAGTTCGAATGGGGAAGAATATATATGAGAAAGTGGCCAAGGATAGTGGGTTTATAAAATGTTTCTGCCTCCATAGCGATCAATCGATATGCATGGCGACCGATCGTTATACACAACATGATGTCCCTGTTCTAAAATATTTTTCCGCCTCACTTTTTAACTTTAAAAAATGGTAATTTCACCCTAAAACTTTTTGAAAATCTTATAAAATTGCCCAAAACACAAACAATGATGTTATTCAATTTGCATTATGCCCAACCAAGCTCAAATTGAGTTAAAAAGTCAGTGGGTAAAGGTTTTATAATGATGTCCGCTAATTGATCTTGAGACAAAACAAAACAATTTTACCCTTTGAAACACGATCTATTAGAAAATGATGTCGAACTTCAGTATATTTTTTCGATTATGATGGATGGGATTTTGTGAAATATTTATGGCGAAGGTGTTGTCACAATAAATAGGAATATTATTGAAATCAATTTTGTAATTCGCCAAGGTTTGTTTCATCCAAAATAGTTGAATACAACAAAAAGCCACAAAAATATATTTGACTTCGACCATTGATAAAGATACATGATTTTTCATTTTGGTAAACCAAGAAACAAGACAGTCACCAAGAAATTGACATGTGTCGGATGTACTTTTGCAATCATCAATATTTTCCACATAATCTGACTCACTAAAGCCTTTTAAAATGAATCTTTTATTTTACGGGTAAAATAAAAACCGTATGAAACAATCCCTTTTAAATATATAAGAATTCTTTTTTATGGCACTTAAATGAGACTCATTTGGATTGCTTTGAAATCGATCACATAAGCATACGACATGTGGAATATCGGGCCTACTTGAAGTTAAATAAAGTAAACTACCAATCAAACCTTGTTGTTTGGTTTCATTAACCGATTTATCGATTTAGTCCTTGTATAGTTTGATGTTCGTTGTCATCGACGTTGCTACTGTTCTTCTTCGACTCTAATATTTTTTTGAAAAGAAAAATGCATAGATAATATTAAGTTTGCCGGAAATCGTTCAACAACGATTGACAAAGATGAGGGGAAAGAGACATCCATGAATGAGAGTCACTCAACATGTTTTTAGCAAAACTAGCAAAATAATGAGCAATAAAATTATTATGACATTTGGACCAAAAGTTGCCCGCAGGGGAGAGACGATTCTTGGCTTCCAAGATTTCTTCTTAGAATGTCATGCAATTAGTAGGAATGAGTGTCTCTCCATTGACAACAAGGATAATAGTCGCTGCGTCCCCAAATTTTTGTACCAATGAAAGATTAAATTGGTGTCCTAGCCGGACTACTTTTATGAGTACCAAAACCTCAGCAACTTCCGCGTCTTGTATTCCCACAAACATTTTGAAATACCATGGAGAAACATTCCATCCGAGTCGAATATTGCCACTCCTATACCTGCACAACTGTTGGAGGATGAGATTGCTCCATCAAAAAAGATATGCGGACATGTAGGCTTTTTCCCTACAAAACATGGATTAAGGAAATCCGGAGATGGGCTCGTGGACATGATTGAGCCCTTTTGAAGTCCAGAAGTTTATTATTAGCACTTAAAACATGCATGTAGGGTTCGACCACAATATTATCCTACTTCTTTGCACTTCGAAAATGCAAATAAAATCACATATCAGCGCAAATATCTCACAAATATCCAGATCAAGAGTGAGGATGATTTCTTGCGTCCATAAAGTGAAAGAGGGCTATTCGAATGTAATCACATGATTCCAAAGGCTAGGAAGCTTCCACGCATTTTCTACAAATTTGTAAAGAAAGAAAATATGGGATGAATAGGGAGATTAAAAACTACACAGCACGCACGGATCTGATGAGGTTAAGTGGTTATGAAATAGGTTTTCATGTGTGGCAATAGATTGAGAGATGCAGAGCCATAAGAAGATTAGTGATATGTGTGATATTTATCCAGATTTTCTTCCAAATAGGAGTAGACCCGGGGCCTAATGATGTATGCGAGTTGCAAATGCCAAGGAGTAATCCTTTGTCAATAATGGCACGATATGCAGTTCGATCAGAGAATTTACCATTTTGGGAGAGATTCCAACACCATAAATATGGGGATAAGTGAGGGTTGAGAGATAAATCCATATCCTAGGGTAATGGGTTGGAAAGGATGGGAGTGTGTTTGTGTTTTTTATTAATGACTTCCACCGAATATCAATGAGTTCGGATTCGTGGATGCCTCAATATTGAGTTTAATCTTGGGTTTATGGTAAGAAGAGGTATTATTACTGGTGGATTTTTTACGGAGGGCTAAGAATTTATGGGCAATTTTTCTTGCGAGTGTGTCGAGGTTCATAGGGGCTATGACAAGGAAGGGGCTGGGCGGGACATTATGGGAAGCTAGGGATGTGTTGGGGGAGACATTTATGATAGCAGCGGTGTCGGGATGAGGTGTGAAGTGATATGGCCGATTGGAGTAGTTATATTGGGGGCTTTGATTTGTGGTGGTGGGTAATGAGGCGATGTTGTAATAAGGCTAAGACTTCGACTCTGTGTAGCATGTACATTATTTGATGAATCGGTTTGAGCAGTGGTCATGGTGAGGGGAGTTGTGGTGGAGTGGTGGGAGATTCTGAGGAGATGTGGGAAGAGGGGATTCTGAGGGGTGGTTAGGTTCGATATGGTGTAAATGTCGTCGTGAGAAGGGTGGAGATTAAGTGAGGTGTTGGGATTTTGTGGGTTTATGGGTGGAGATGGTGGGTTGTGATCATGCGGGGGGATTTATGATTGGTGTGGGTTTGGTTGGTATTAGATAAGGTGGAAGATCCATTCGAAGCTCGAAGCCAAAGGCCAATTTTAAATTTTTCAGGATCTAAGAAGGGTTTAGAATTCGAACTTCACAATGTTTGAGTACATGGTTGACAATACCACAGTGATAACATAATTCAGGTAGTCGCTCATATTTCAAGAAAACAACCCGTTGCTGTCACGCCCCAAACTGGAAGCCGTGACACAATTTACCAAACTTATACCGGTTTATCAATCCGGCTTAACTATCCTCCAACATACATCAATATAACACATAAATACGGGAATAACTAAGTCAGAGTATGGTTGCAACGGAATCCAAAGAAATAAAATACAATATAATAATTGATTCTCAGGGTCATACGCCCTGCTATTACAACAAATAAGTTCAAGGTCTAAATTATCACAAATAAAATCCATCGTCTTAATAAAATCCATAATACAATACAGAACTAGGCTACATCTTGGGATTCGTCGTCACCAGCGTCCTGATACAGTCCTTCATCTTCTGGTTGATAAAAGAGGTGGGGTGAGAACAAAAATACTCAGTGGGTGGGTGCCGATGTGCGGGTGTGGCTGGTTTTTATGCATGGAAAATGGTTTCATGGAAATCAATACATGAAGTGCATATGACTTTGTCTCGTTGTTTGTATAAAGGTTTCCATTAACCATTATGTTAGATTGGTCAGAATCGGTCAGGCATTATTATTGTCTTATTAAATTTACTTCCACTTTCAATTGGATAAAGTTGTAGCCAATATCCAACTTCACTTGGGTAGGGCTGTAGCCGATATCCCACTTGGATAAGGCCGTAGCCAATATCCCACTTCACTTGGATAGGGCCGTAGCCGATATCACACTTGAATAAGGCCGTAGCCAATATCCCACTTCACTTGGATAGGGTCATAGCTGTTATCCCACTTAATTTGGATAAAGCCATAGCCAATATCCCAATTCAGTTGGATAGGGTCGTAGCTGGTATCCCACTTAATTTGGATAAGGCCGTAGCCAATATCACACTTCACTTGGATAGGACCGTAGCCGATATCCCACTTTAAATTTTCACTTTACTTTTCGCTTTCATTCTCATTTTCACTTCCACTTATCATTTATCATCACATTTTACGTTAAATTTCACGTCACTTCACATTTCACTTCAAATTTCACTTCACTTCACATTTGACTTCCACTTTACGTTTCACTTAATTCTTCACTTCAAGATTTCTCTTCCAAGTACTATCTTGCTTGTTCAAAAATTTGATAAAATCATTTAGCAAGTTTGGAGTGATCTTGGTCACACGATATCCGGTATTTATTTCAAAAATAAAACACGCGGTCTAGTTATCGGACGGTCTAGTTATCGGACGAAAAACATATCTTAAATTTTTTGTAAGGTAACCGAGTTAGAATATATCAATTTCAAGGCCCTTAGAAATTTTAAAATAAAAATCATTTTTTTACTAAGGAGAGTATTTTCGTACCGGGTTCTAAATTTCGATAAGTTTCAATTTCGTGGGTAAGGTCAGTTTCAAAATATTCTAAATTCACAGAGGGTTAAACTTTCTAGAGGCTCGGGACAAATTTTATAAAATTTACAGATTCGACCTCTAGTTTGAAAAATATTTATTTGAGTTGATATTTTAAAATTTGGTAATTCTTAAACCGGGAAAGATTTTGAGGTGATTCAAATTTTCAAATACTTCTTAAGATAATAATAATAAGTTGTGGTTAAAATAGTTTTGAAAAATTCGAAAGTTAGGTACCTCATTTTCGTAAATTACAATTTTTGCCCAAAAGTATTTTTTGGCCGTTAAAGGCTCGTTTCAAGTCAGATGGTTATGAAATTTGAACAAAAGGTTTAAAATATCGTATTAAATAAATCTGCAATATTTTGAGACACCTTGACTGCCCAAGTTTCAAAAATTATAGTTTTGGTCCTTTGAGTTTTACAATTTTATATTTTGATATCAAACTTATTCTTTATTGTATTTCCTTGCCCGGAAGGGATCCCACTCTTTCAAGTCACTTCATATATAAAATTTACAGAGTCTTGGGTCTAATATGTCGAATTTTTAGAGATGGCCTTCACAGTTTTTTATATTTACACTTTTGGCCCCATATTTCACAATAATTATAAAAATAACCCAAGCTTCGATTTTTGTTGCACAAGTTACAAGTCCAGAATTTCAATAATATATAAAAACTCATTTTAAATATTTTTAAAACATATTTGAACATTTATAGCATCATAAATAATAAAGCATAATGATGAGCAATTTTATCAACATTTTATGGAAGTAAAATATCATACTCATCGTTTTATTTTCTCTAAATTTTATTAAAACATAAATCTCATAAATACTTGCTAAAATTCATAAAATATAATATTATCATATGAGCATGCATTTTTGTGCACTAGTAGAAAGAATGATGCATTTTTGTAGAAATATTTTTCACCCACCTCGCAGTAGTTTTTCGGGTTGATCTAAAATGGAGTCTTCTTCTTGGTATCAACTTCTTGACTTAAACTCTTTAAGGTCAGCCCCTATATGGTATCCAAAACATATTTTGGTGTAAAAATTAAAGTCTCAAATTTTAAAGGAATTTAATAGGATTAAATGGCTACTACTTACCTTAATGTCTTCAAGTAGTCTCTAAAAATGGAATTTTTCCTTCAAGCTTCTAACTTCAAATTGAGATGATGTAGGTCAGCCCCTAAGCTCCAAAAAATTTATATCCTTTCGTAAAAAAATATTTCTTTTATGTTGTCAAGAGAAAAAATACTAAAATTATAATTTCTCACCTAGTTTCTTGAAATTAATTTTCAGCCTTATTGGAATAAATGAGAGAAGATTGTTTTGTATTTTTGTTCTAACTATGAAAATGGAAGAATGATGTTGTAAGATGGAAAGAAATGGAATTTACTCCCCTCAAACTTAGGGTGGCCGATTTGTTTGGTATTGTAGGATGATAGAATTTTTGTGTTTGGATGATTAAGCTTTAGAATGGGGTTGTTGGGAAATAAGTGGGTTTAGTAGGAAAAAAAATGAACTTGATCCCCCCCAGGGTAGTATGGCCGAAAGTTAAAAGGAATATGTGATTATTTTTGTGTTTCTTGGTGTCTAATTATGGAATTAAGGTTTATTAGGAGAAACCAAAAAAATTGAATCGATTCCTCCCCTATATGCTTAGGGCAGAAAGTTAGTCTTGAAATGTCCTCATTTGTTTGTTTTGTTTAGTTCTCACATGGGGGACAAACTTGTGTGGGTTAGAATAACAATCAAGAAAAATATGTTGTTTTTGTGAGTGAGGTTTGAATGAATTAAAGAAATAAGATGGTGGGAATAAGGAGGATAGGATGGTGGGAAAATGATGTTGTAATATTTTATGCTGAAGATGTTGAATGAAGATTAGAAATTTGGTCTTGCATTTTGTCCTATTTCCCCTTCATGACCGTTTATCTCACCTCACCAATTTTTCTTTTTCTTTTTTGTCCAAATTGGTGTAGATTATGTCCAAAAAAAAAATCCATAATTACTTATGGAACCCACAATCACTTATCATCTAAGGGACTAAATAACATTAGAATCAATAGTACAAGTCAAAAATATCAATCAAGCAATTTAAATATTTTGAAATATATAACTATATATAAATATTAATTTTTGATTTTTTTTTAAAAAATAAATATATTATGATAAAGTTTACTAGTTAATCGTTAATAAAAAAATCCAACCGGTCAATGTAACACATTAAAAGTTGAAAGAATTCGACAATCGTTAAAGAAGTGAAAATAGGTATCATTAACATACACCATAAAATAAAATGGTCTACTAGTTAAATCATGTGTAATTAATTTAACAAATTCAAGTATGAGACACTCGCTATTTCAATATAAATATTGGATTTTTATAAAACCAGCCTCAAATACTTTGTTTGAAAAAAATAGAAATTTTACTAAATGAGCTTTCAAAACAAAGGCATTGTATTATTAATTTTTTTAAATTAATCTCAAAAATTTGAGAAGTAAGTTTGTTTAAATCAAAATGGTAGTTTTGCATAATAAGAATAAGTTATCGGAATATTAAAATATTATATCGAGAAAAAAATAAAAAACATACACATGTTTGTGTCGTCTACGGTTGAAAATTTTGTGGCCTCACAGTTGCTGACCATGCACATCTGCATGAATGACACGGCGGAGTGGTTTAGTGATGTGAATGATGACCTTGATGTGAACGGATTTTCAAACAACTGAACCAGTTGCATCAGTATCAACCTCCACAAATTTACCAATAGAGTTTCCAACAATTTTAAATTCTCTGTTCATAAGCCCAAGTGGAAGATGGTGCAGTTGGATCCAAAATTCACAATGCGTCAACTGAATTTCTGATGGATTAATGTCTGATACGACATCATAACTACCATCAAATATTTGTCAAACAACCATGGAGTACTTGCTAAAACTTTCTTTTCATCCAAAAGATTAGCGAAGGAGATGACACATATATTATCGTGAATGCTTTGCATGAGAAAGAGCTTCTTGGGAAGCATTTGAAGAGAGACGATATGTGATCGGGACTGATGGTGCGTGGGGCAAGAATTTTACCAACGAGCCGAGATCCTGGCATCATTGTCCTGGATAATGGTGGTTGTGGGTATTAGGTTTTTTCGGTGGAGTTTGTTAGAATATGTGCAACACACCAGAATAATTCTCTCCCACTCTTGAGGATCTGCCGCCACTTGTCACTCATCTGTTACCTCATCATTGGCTCATCATTTCCTGATTATTCCTCTGACATTTTCTGTTAGCATATTCTTATTCATCCAATAGTATAGTTACAACAATATAATTCTAGATCTTTCCTAGCTCTATGTATAGATTGTAGTAGTAGCCTTAAGAATGCACTGAATCTAATGAATGAAATGGCATCCTACTTTATTTTCAATGTTTCCCCTGCTTTGCGTTTATATCTCTAATTCGATATGGTATCGAGAGCTGGCCGTACATTTTCTTATTCCTTTCAAATCTTCAAGAACTCACAATGTCTCCTCACCATATGGATCGACTACCTCCGGCACCACATCATCACCTTCTCCAATCCAAATTGTTCAACCACGAGTCACTCATAGTAACTAAACTCACCGAGAGCAATTATCTCATATGGAAACAACAAGTCTTATCTGCAGTTAATGGCTATGGCATTGAAGGTTTCTTCACTGGGGATACTACACCCCCAAGGAAATTCATCACAAATCCAGACACTCAGCGTAGTGTCGTTAATCCAGAGTATACCACTTTTTAGAGGCAAGATCAACTTCTAGAATCCTGGCTGCTGTCATCTCTGTCTGATAATATCCTGGTGCTCATGGTTGGCCTAGACTCAGCTGTAGAAATGTGGCACACACTGGAGACAAACTTTTCTAGCTGTTCACAAGCAAAACAAATGCAATATAAACTTCAACTCTCCACCATGAAGAAAGGAACTGCATTGTGCACCGAGTTCACAAGAAGTTGAAGAATTGGAAGAGTCGGCACCTATCAACGGCGGGCAAGCTAATTCTTATTAAATCAATAGCCCAGGCGATTTCGTCCTATCTGATGAGCTGTTTTTTGTTCCCAAAAAATATTTGTAATCAGATCGATTCTACCTTGAGCAATGTTTGGTGAGGGCAATGCAAAGAGGAGAGGCGTATACACTGGAAAGCATGGCAAGCGTTGAGTCATTCGTTTGGGTCTTCGGGATATAC
This sequence comes from Rehmannia glutinosa, assembly GCA_016081115.2. Taxonomy (NCBI): domain Eukaryota; kingdom Viridiplantae; phylum Streptophyta; class Magnoliopsida; order Lamiales; family Orobanchaceae; genus Rehmannia; species Rehmannia glutinosa. The sequence continues at coordinate 328,298 of JABTTQ020002109.1, forward strand.
AGTGTTTCAATAATGCCATTCTCGCGAAACAGGGTTGGCGGATTATTAAAGACGAGTCTATGCGAGAGTTTATCAATAAAGTGAAACTGTGTTGTGATGCATTGTGTGCTGTTGGACATAAAGTGAAAGAGGTTGACCAGGTCCTACATGTTTCTACTGGTTTACCAAATGAATATGATCCCATTGTGTGTGCTATAACCTCAAGAAATCAAGCCTTGAGTCCGAGTGATGCAAGTGCCCTTCTACTAAGTTTTGAATCTAGAATGGAAGCCAATAATCCTTCAATACTTGATGATCACAATAATCTTGTAGCCAATGTTGCCATCCAGGTCAACAGAAGAGAAGGCACTAATTCTGGAGGTTCAAACTACATAAGAATGGGAAACTCATCCTCTAGAGGTGGCAGATTTGGGAGAAATAATTACAGAGGAATAGTCAACAGATTTCAAGGATAAGGAAGACAGGCTTGTCAAATTTGTCACTACACCAATCATACTGTAGATAAATGCTATTATAGAGCTGAATTGAATTTTTCTCCAAGCAACAACCCTCAGTCTAACTTCAGGCATGGTGCCCCTAGCAGGGCTGGTCCTCCAACAGCTATCGTTGCCTCTCAGGACACCTCTTCGATTGCTGGTTCTAACTGTTTCCCAGATTCTGGAGCAACAAATCATGTGACCTATGAAATGGCCAATCTCAGCCTCTCTACAGAATATCAGGGGCCTAACAAGTTGCACATGGGCAATGGCACAGGTTTACCTATTACTCATATTGGTACTTCTTCTGTTAAGTCATCTTCTAGTCCTCATATCTTTTAGCTTAAAAATTTATTGCTGGTTCCCTCAATTACAAAAAACTTTTAAGTGTCTCTCAATTTGCCACAGATAATCATGTTTGTTTTTGAATTTTATCCAACTTGTTGCTTTGTGAAGGATCTCAATACGGGGGCAATTCTACTCCAAGGGACACTTAAGGAAGGCTTGTATCAGTTTGACTTAAGCAATATCAGCCAACTCGACCATGTGCCTGTGCAACCTACCACAAGTCCAAGCCCATTCCAACTTACTCCATAATCTAACACTTTAGTTAATTCCCTAGTGCTCAGTTTTCTATCATTGAAAAGAAGCCAAATATATTTATATGGCATCAAAGATTACACTACAAGAAAAATGCATATCAACAACACCGAATACACAACGGTTTTGTACAACGGTTATTTGAATAGACAACAATTGTTCCATATTTGACAACGGTTCAGTAATTCTGTTGTCTATTAGCTAATTTTTGTGCTAATAAACAATGGTTCTAAAAACGGTTATTTAAAATCATTGTATTTCATTAACAAAAATGTGATAATCGACAACGATTTTTAGAACGGTGTATACAGTTGTTGTCTAACAAAAAAAAACACTAATTAATTATTTATTAGCGAAATAAATATCACAAACAACAATACTAACAACATTTGAATGATCATTGTATATTGACTCACATAGAAAATATAATATAATATAAATAATATAAGTAGTATTTTATTTAAATAATGTGGTTTATATAAAATACTTTTAATGCTCAAAATTCACTTATAGTTAAATTTGTCACGTTGCAATAGCTTTTTTGAATAAATGCGATAATATATAAAAATGAAAAAGACTCATCCTGATCACAGGCTGATCAGGTAGCCAAAGTAAAGCCTGTAAACAACATCAAAGCAGATAATAGAATGGTCACAAGCCGACCAGATGGCTGAATGGTTGAGGCCTCGTTAAAACCTTCCAAGGTAAAACCCCACCCTTGTGGGAAAAAACCTTGGAAGGAAAAAGAGTACCCCCCAAAGGAAAGTGCGCCCAAATAACCGACAGCAGACGCACTAGCTAGCAAGTGTATCAAACCTATAGTTAGATTGGCCAACATAATCCTGAGTGAGGGATGGGATAATAGCCTCAGGGGGCGTCCCCCACCACGTATCCTCGTGCGACATCTTGCTAAGAATATCCGCTACCCAGTTGCCTTCCCTAAAGATATGCGAGACCACGAAATTCATCTGAGACAGAAGGTGAAGGGTGAACCGCCACCTACCTAGATGGCGCCAAGGCACCCCTATCGATCTCCTCCGCAGCAACTCCACCACATAGACTGAGTCCGACTCCAGCCATAGTTGATTCCACCCCTTCGAGAAAGCATAGTGAATGGCTCGCATAGCCGCCGATAGCTCCGCCTCAAAAGTGAAACCCGATCCACAACGTTCCAAAAAGCACCCCCGAAAGAACCCCCTACAATTGCGAAAAACCCCGGAGGCCGTTAGGCGACTGGGCGCCCCCGTAACGCTTCTGTCTTGTGTTAACTTTAGTCCATCCCGACAAAGGCTTCTGCCATGTAACCTGCACCACCTTCGGGGCCTGTCTAGGGCGCCCAGGAACTCGTAGTCGATGAAGAATGAGAAGGTCCCTTTGGTCATTATGCATGCAACCTCTATCCAAGGATGAAGACTCCAGAATAAGAACACGGAGGCGTAGGATGGCCGCCTCGAGTGTCCAGATCTTGTCGTGAAAGGTCAGGTCATTTCTGATCTGCCAGATGAGCCAAATGCCAGATAATACGGCAGCCCGCCAAAGAAAAGAAACCTGCTCACTGAAATGAAAACCCATTAAACGCACCAGGAGTTCATTAAAACTATAAGCCCGAAAGTAGTGAATATCAAAAGAATCGAAAATCCACTTCCAAAGGGCTCCTGCAAAAGCACATGAGACAAATAAATGATCAACAGATTTTGCATCAGCACAACAAAGAACACAAACCGAGGGGCCATCGAAGGAACCCTGTGGACGCAAGACGTCCAAAACGGCGAGTCGATTGTGGATGGCGCGCCAAGTCACAATCGATCGTCTTTCCAGAATATTAGGTGACCAAATCCAGGAACCCCATTGCACCACCGGGGAATATGGGCGCAGATATGCGTAAACCGCCTTCGAAGAAATAGTCCCATCGTCGGAGTGAATCAATACCCGCGTCCGATGATTCCGGGGCGATCGGGATTCTAACAATATCACGAACCATATCCATATAAGCGTCAATAAATAATAGGGTGAAATGCCAAGTCCCATTGTAAAAGTAATCCGAGATGTGCTGCCGAAATAAATATCTATACTCATGCGGGATACCAATCCTATCTGCAATGGTGTAGCCCAACCAATTATCCAGGCAGAATGAGATGTTGGAGTTGCATCCGGGAATCCAACGGCAGTCCTCCAAGAACCCTGCCAGCCCAGGCCTAATCCCTCTCCAGATGGAAGATGTGATATACGAGCTGCGAGGAGAACCCTCAGAGGTTAAAAAGCGTTTTCTGAGGATGCTGTAAACTAAAGAGTTTGAAGTCATAATCTTCCAACCCATCTTCATAAGGAAGGCATTATTGGCAACCACGATGGAACGGACGCCCAAACCACCTTCCGCCCGAGGCATACAACAACGACTCCAGTTAACCACCACTGAACCCTTAGAGTTTACATTCCCAGTCAAAATGAAATTACGCATGGCCGTTTCCATTTGCCACAGCAATGTTCTAGGCCACTTGTACACCATCATAGTATGCACGAAGGAGCTAGTAATCACCGAATTCACCAAAAAAATGCGACCAGCAATAGATAGGGAAGACCCTTTCCACCTCCTGAACTTAAAGATAATTTTATCAAACACGGGCTGGAGATTCGCCACCTTTGGCGCCCCTTTGAAGATAGGGGCGCCTAGATAGGTTGTAGGGAGGGCACCCAGATGCATCCCTGTAATCGTCTGAATACGTCCTCGCACATAATTAGAAACCCGGCTGCCAACATAAACTTTAGATTTATTTGGATTCAAGATCTGCCCAGAGATGTCCGCATATAGATTTAGCACCTGGATAATAGAACGTGCATTGCTCGTGGATGCCACACACATAATCACAATATCATACGCATACATCATCGATGAAGGGAAAACAACCTGCCTAGGCGCCATGAAGGCCTGAAGGTGGTTGCTCATCACTGCTTCCTCCAATAACCTGCTTAGAACATCCTGAGCAATACAAAAGAGAAGGGGTGATAACGGATCCCCCTGTCTGACCCTGCGAAAGCAAGAGAAATAACCCATGGGCGACCCATTCAGAAGAACCGAAATTCTGGAGGATTTCAGGATAATCTCAATCCAGTGAATGAACACCTCGGAGAAACCAAAGCGACACAAGACGTGTATCAGAAAACCCCAATGAATCGTATCAAAAGCCTTGCGGATGTCAATTTTGAAAATCATGTTGGTGTCACTCTGCCCCTGCAAGATGTTAAACCCCTCCGAAACCAGTAGCAATATCTGATCATGAACTTTGCCTTTTCGGGATAAATCCAAACCGAAGTCGGAGATAAGTACGAAGAGATGATGGCGCCCGACGAGTTGCAGGATCTTCGTGATAATTTTAAAAGAAAATTACTCATGACAATCGGTCTAAAGTCCTCCACCGTGTTGGCCTCCTTTGTTTTTGGGATGAGTACCATGAAACTGGCATTCAACCCTGACGGAAAGGAAGCCGTGACAAAGAAATAACGGACTGCCGCCAACACCTCATCCGACACGATGTCCCGAAATCTTGATAAAATCTCTCACTGAAACCGTCCGGCCCCGGTGCACTATCCAAACCCATATCAAAAACTGCCTCTTTAACCTCGGATGCCAAGGAATGGCAGTCAAGAGCGCATTATCAATTGTAGTAACGGTAGGCAAAATCAACTGATCGACCAAAGTATAATCCGAGTTGGTCTGCCCTGTATTTCCAAACAGAGATGTATAAAATGAGACAATATGATTGGCGAGGGTCCTCGGATCCTCCGTATAAGTACCATCGACCATCAATCCCTGAATCCCTGCACGTCCGGCTCTAATCTGGCAGCGACGATGAAAGAATGTTGTGTTTCGATCACCATCTTTTAACCATGCGGAACGGGCTTTCTGCTGAAGAAACTTTGATTGCATGAACAATGTGCGAGACAGCACTGTCTGCTGCCTCCAATTCCCTCTCCCTTAGCTCCTTCGTGAAACCCTCGGATTCAATATCTGCTTGAATCTGATGTACCTTTTCCATCTGATAATCCACCTGACGATTAACATCCCCAAAAACCTCTTTGTTCCATACCTTAATCGTCTGTCTCAACCTCTTGAGCTTCCACATGATGCGCTGCAGAGGGTCGGGCGACGCGCAAGGGAGAGCCCAAGAGGCAGTAACAATACCCCTGAAAGAATCATGATGAATCCACATACGCTGGAACCGGAATGGAGAAGGTCCCTTGACAATGGAGGACGAACATGAGACCAGAATGGGATGGTGATCAGAGCCAATGCGCGGAAGGACTAAACCCTTAACAACATGCCAAAAATCGAGGAATGGGACAGTTGCCAAGGCTCGATCGATTTAACTTTGAAGGAGAGCTAGAGGCCTTCGGGGAGCACCAAGTAAACAAAATTCCATGATCAAGACAAAGAAATAACCTTGCATCCTCCAAGAAATCCTTAAAGTCTTTGCAAGAAGCCTGGGATAATGTACCTGTGCCAGAGCGCTCATGGTGACCGAACACAACATTGAAATCCCCAATAAGTAGCAGATCAGTAAGACCCAAATTCCTCAGCTCCAACCAAAGTGCTCGCCGAGCAACATGATCACATAAACCATGAGCAAAACCAACATGGAAAACCAAAGGACCAAATTGAATTTGCAGAATAATGCATTGAGAAGAGGACCAAACCTGATTAAGGACAGAGATGGTTGCGTCGCATAGGACCCAGATATCTGGTCGTCCATTTGCGCGGAAGTTCTGAGCAACGAAACTGAGTCCCAAGCTATTCCAGTAAGAATCCGAAATGGATGAGATGGCCACCTTAGGTTCACAAATGGCTAAGATAGAAGGTTTATGTTTATGACAAAGAGCCTTAAGAACATTGCGAGAAGCAATGTTCCCTATCCCCCGGATATTCCAGAAGATGCAATTCATTGGGGTATTGGGGGAGGAGGCGCCCGTGTCGAACGCACGGTGAAAACAAGAGTGTGATGATCCGTGGAATCGGCCGACTGTGAAGTACCAACTGCGTCTGCGTAATCTGCCCATGTCTTCGATGCTGCAAATCTCATTTCATGTGGCTCATTACCCTCTTATTCGATAGTAATTTCATGGACCGGCGACGACGGTCCCGACGTAACACTCTGGAGAATTCGAGTTTTTGCAGAGTCCAAGAAGCTGTCCTAGAATGCGCGGCTAAGAGCGCGGATAGGCTTTCCCAAAGGATGCTGAACCGTAATAGGCATGACGGTGGAAAGTGTGTCGGTACTGACAGATTGTGCCTTGGGAGATGGCTCCCTAGTTGGGTAATCGTTCTGGAGACTCGTGTCGTGCTGATCCTGAGAGTCGCCTGAATCAAGCGCCTCAAATGTGTTACCAAGGTGGATGTCCGTAGAGTAAGGAATAATGGCGCGGGGAGGGGACCCAGCGCGCGTAGTTGTGGCCGTATTTCCCTTGTCATCAACGGCCTTTCCCTTGTCCTGCTGCACAGGACGATATACTTTCCGAACACGTGAACGACCCCGTGGAACCGAATTCTGACGTCCCGCTGACGTTCCTGCGCGCCCCTGATCGGGAGACACTCGCCTGGAAGTAGGTTTCTACACTAGAATGAGGCGGCAAGATGCCGTCGAGTGTCCCGTAATACCACACTTAGAACAATATTCTGGCATCTTTTCATACGATACAGATACGAACGAACACTGACCCACCCGTTCAACCATAATGTGGTCCTCCAAGGGTTTAGATAGGTCGATGTCCACCAAGACCGAATGAAATGACCGGAGAGCCATCCAATGATCATTTGGTCTATTTGTATGGGGTTCCCAATCGCACCTTTGGCAATCCCAAGGATGGTATTCGGATCCCAATATTCCAAACCAAGCTCGAAAATACGAACCCAAACACTCGCCATTGACGTGTGCACTTTGTATGGATTGAAATCCGGAACCCATGGCGACAGCCAAATAGTTCCCGGGTTGAGCGTCCAGTTAATACGAACATGAGCACGAGCACGATCCTGCGCATTAGAAAACTTAACACAGAAAAATCCCTTTCCCAAGGGTATTAGTTTCGATCGATTTTATACCCCATAATTCGGATAGGCGCTTATGCAAGAGCATAGTCGCCCATGGTTTGTTTCCTTTTCCCAAAATGACCCTTCCAATTAATGAAAACGAGAATTCAGCGAGACGTTGTTGATACACGTTTTCATCAATAGTAACCGAGTAATAATCCCATTTTCTAACCGGCTTAGGGATAGATTTAGATTTACCAGATACTGCCTGGGTGAAAGTTTTGAAATTACCTTGCGCCTGCGTAGTAGAATCTATGTTGTGTTGCGTACCTGTAATATTATAAGAAGGATGGGGATTTCCCGAAATCATTTTCGCATAAGAGGAGGCCATGGTGTCGTGGGTTCCAGTCGGTTGAGCAGCATTGTAGGGCGGACATGCAACTTGAGTGCTCTGAAGATGGCTGTGGTGGGCCTAGGGGTCATCACTCCCCTGGGCATGGGCTGTCCTGGAGTAGTGGACAGCCGTCGGCCCCTCATGAAGGCCCTTAGAGGGGCCGGCCCCCCATGGCAGTTGGGGACCATGGGGGTAAAGTGTGTTAAAGCATTTCAGCCGCTGCAATCTCATGGAGCCATGTCCCCTGTCCCGCTCCCCCGATCAAGAAGTAGGTGGCGTCTTGTTGCAAGTAGGGATCCGCTGGGGCGACGCCTGAGGTGTGATGGAGGGTAGCGGAGGACGTTTTTGGGATATGGGCGGGGATAAATTCCGCTGGCATGCCATATGCGGCGAAGGAGACTCGACCTCGACCCCCATCGCCGGCGGGAACGGCCCTGCGCGCAGAGGCATCCATGGCCTGAGGAGAAGGGTTAGAAACCCTAGTTTCAGCGATCGTCGGTGGAGGGCAAGGCTCTAAGCCACGTTCTGATGGTGAAGGATGAGTAAACGCAGGCGACGGTGGGAGTCCGCCGGGGAGGCGCTGTGCAGCGAGCAGGTTCTCCGGTTGTGTTATCGTATGTCGAGGAGGGTGCGCTACGTGTGGAGGGGGTCGAAATTGGTTTGTGTGGCCAAACCATGGCGGTTGACCATGAGGCGATCGGAGAATGAGGTCGGGGACCGCCGGCGTTGAATATCACGTAGAAGAAGAAGATAAAATTCGACGCGCTGTGATGATGGTGCGGTCGCACGCACTAACCTATCAATGTGTCACGTTGCAATAGCTGAATACATTAATGTTATATTATTTTTATTTAAAAATAGGTAGAACTTTTTACAAGTTGATTTTACAATATCAATCATGTAATGGAACATGACTAGAGCAACTATCTCAACTCATCGCCGTCTCATCGTATTTTCCATGCAAGTGGAAAAACCTATGATGTTGATGGTTTTGGAATTTCATCTCATTTCTCCTTCGTATGAATGTTGCGTCAGCAAGGGCATTCAGCGTAAAATTTTGCCACTTTGTTTTTTGTGTGAATTTTGTAGTGTTAACTAATTTTTGACAATTAATTGACACTATAAATTTCACACCACCGACCCCACATAGTGGGATAAAGTGTAGTTGATGATGATGATGAGGTAAAACTTTTTATTTGTATTTAATAATATAATTATATGATTGTAACAAAATCTTATAAGTAACTACAAAAAAAGAGTACTATATCAAGTATTATATTTTTGCATCAAAGATATGAGTATAATTTAATAACTTCAAAATGTGCAGGAGAAAAGAAAGTATTTTTAATTATTTATATACGCGTGCTAATTTGTTAAACCAAGTAGGATAATATGCCAGTTATATTCTTCTTCTGGTTTCAGTTTTTTTTTTTTTCAAGTTCATCTTACACAAAGATAGACGACAAATTGTTTTCTTTTAATTTATAAATATCTACCCCGATCCATTAGCATCAAAAATTACAAGCCCATGAAGGCCATTAGTGTCAAACCCTAGGCTCCCACCAATTAGAAAGGGTTTAAGAATTCAGAACTTTGAATGAAGTAACAGAAAGACAAAAATGTTTTTTTAGTCCACTAAGTGAACTACTTCAGACATTTAGTCCACTTTTTTAGGTGTTTTTGAAAATAGTCCACTAACTGGAAAATTTTCGGATTTTTAGTCCACTTACCGGTTACTGTAGGTAATTTTGACTGGCTATCCTACGTGGCTTTTTTATTTATTTAAAATTGTTTTTTATTATTTTCTTTTCTTTGAATCCTTATCCAGGTGGCATTAAGTTGATATTGGTGGGGCTATGGGGGGAAGCCCCATAACTCTAAAAAACGCTGAGATTTTTCCCCCCTTTCAAATTCGAAACATTTAGAGCACATGTGGCAAATTAAGTGTTCTAATTTTATACCCTCCAATTATTTTATATTTACATAATATTTAGAATTATTTCTTAATTCTAAAAAATAAAAATAATTTAAAAGAATGTTTGAAAACAAAAATAATGTTGATAAAACTTAATAAATCATAATTAGATAAAAACATTTGAAATTCAATAACAAATAATAGATTTAGTTTAAATTACTTCTTTATTTTTTTAAAAATACAACTAATGAGAAAAATTCAAGTTTAAATATTATTTTTTCCCAAAGAATCGCAAACCCGCAACCCAACACCACTTCTTCCAAAAATTGCCCGAAAAAAATCAAACTATTAGTACTCAAATTTCGGCCACATAATCTCCGACACGACGCCACCTCACCAACCTCCGACAACAATTTGGCCGGGAAAAAGAAAAAGAAAACAAAAGTCGCGACCGCGCGCGCACCACCGTTTCGTCGCCGGCCGTTTCGGCGTCTTCGCCGCCAGCTACTACCATCAATCTGATCGTCTTTTAATGGATAGCCATTCCCCCAAGTCAATTTCAAATGGGCAACACCAGATTTGAAGGATAGACAAACAATTGTGATAGGGGGGAAAAATCTCAGCGTTTTTTAGAGTTATGGGGGCTTTCCCCACCAATATCAACTTAATGCCACGTGGGATAAGGATTCAGCAAAAGAAAATAATAAAAAAACAATTTTAAATAAATAAAAAAGCCACATAGGATAGCCAATCAAAATTACCTACAATAACCGGTAAGTGGACTAAAAATCCAAAAATTTTCCAGTTAGTGGACTATTTTCAAAAACACCTAAAAAAGTGGACTAAATGTCTGGAGTAGTCGACTTAGTGCACTAAAAAAACATTTTTGCCTAACAGAAATGGCGTGCCATTATGCTAGAAATCTAGTCCATCGATCCACTTCTTCAGCAAAAAAATTGTTGTCTCGTCCAATCACAGCATTCATTAGCCTTGGAACCATCGTCGCTAAGTGGAATCGCCCGCACAATTCCCCGCCTTCACCTCGTCATCGCCCCTTCTTCTCCTCCAGGTTCACCGAAAAAATGCTTATCGATTTAAAGCTAATTATTCATCATTGTTGTTATTAAAATCGAATTATTGTAAAGAAATTAGGGAATGATGTTTAGGTTACCAGTTGAGCTAGGATGCGGCGAATCGTTGATGCCTCTGTATTCAGTGACCGCATCTGCATTGCTCAAGTCAATGTTGTCTTCCAAGGTCGGCCAATCTGAAGGTATGCATCATTTTAATTTTACTTTGATCTTTGCTTCTACAATATCCTTTTGCTCCTGTTTCAGACAAGTGCTAGGGTTAGCATTATTTATTTTGCTGCTTTTACAGTTTGATAGCTAGTCAGCTATTGCAACATAACAAATTCACATGTTTTTAAATTCTAAGCCATAGCCACCGAAAAAGAGGTAGTTAGGAATTTTTGTTTTTAACTTTTTTGTTGTGGTTGTTTTGTTTCTAGTGTTAATGGCAAATGGTGAAAATTGTTGGCAAAATTTTCGTTAGCAGAGCTTGAATCACAAAAATAATTTCCGAGGCGTGCACGAGTTGCACTGTCCTAAAGGATTTATTTGTGTAATCCCCCAGGATTCAACGGAACAAAACGAACGAACAAAATCTCTCAAATGTAACCCAGCAAAATAAACTTTGAGGTAGAAGTGTTCAGATGATTTTTCTCATAAGACTGGAAGCTCTACTGATATAGAACAAGGTTTCCAACGGTGATGTTAATAATTCCGAGTAGAGGGACAAACACGCGGCCATAGAGACAAGCTTTCGGCTATAGGCTGAGAGGGGAACAAAAGATAGACCATAGTCACCCTATGAAAAATAGGTAGGCTCACATCCGAAAATATATAGTAATTCTATTTAGGCTAAAAATAGGATAATTGAGGTAAGGTTGAAAATATATTTTTGGGTAAGGTAGAAAAATATATTTTCGGGTAAGGATTTAAATTAGCAAAATAAAAATAATTTTTAAGTTGCAAAACTAATCCGAGCCGCGACTATATCGCCCGCGGGGGGGGCAAATCGTCGATTTTACACTACAATCGGCTAATTTGGCCCAACTCTTTATGTGCGCGAGCCCCCTTAATCACTTGGCCCATTTTTTACTAAGCCCATATGGGTTTCCCATTAATAAAGAGAAGAAAACTTCAACACCAATTCTATGTGGGATATGGGAGTTCTTTAGAAACACCCCCAAAGCTATTTTCCAACAATCCCCCACATGTTTCAAAAGAACGAAAGAAAAGGATTTAGAGAATTTTTCTTTGGTTACTAAAATGAGTGTAGATGTATCGCATCCGGTGTCTTTTGACTATGAACTGGACTAGAATAATAAGATTTAAAGTACAGAGTTTTAGTGAAGCTTGTAGCTTCTATGAACTAAGAACTCTTATTGTAAGTTAAAATCTTACCAGTCACATTACACTCTCTCAATATTTTGTTCGTTCAATGCGGTTTTGCGCTAATAGGCCATGCGCGTGCCTGGAATTCATGAGTGCTCTAGAGATATGCCAAAATCTCATAGGAGCGGCCCCACTCCACACTCATATAGGTGAATTTCATCAAGAGCCCGTTTGGTTACCCTTTATGGGCTTGATATCACACCATTTAATATTAATTCCCTCCTTTTAATTTGTTTGGTTAAAAATGAGATAGCCCTGAAAATCTTTAAGGCCCGGTCATTTATCCGCCAGTCAGCATGATACCATATCCCACCCTACTGGTGGGATGCACAATACCTCCTTGTATCCTTCCTCTGTTTTTACTCAAATGCCCCCAATTTAATTTCCTAACACACTCATCTCTTTCATTCATCAGCACTTCTTCACAAAAGATTGAAATCACTGTGCGAGGCAAGGAGACGAACCATGCGCACCGCCGAACGGTGAGCCTTCTGTCTGTTTGCAGCTTCGACAATCAATTAATTTCTTAATAAACTTCTATTTTTGTTGAATTCTTTGATAATTTCTGCCCTAGTTTCTTGCTTCTTTTTTCCACCAATATTGCAGTTCATCGTGGATTCTGCTTCAAAATAGGTAAAAGTCCTTCTGAGGTTAGTACTTTCAATATTGTCTTGAGCATTTGTGGGTTTCATATTTCACTGATTTGTTTGTTTGCAATATTTGATTTGTGGGTTAGTACTTTCATACTTTATTTTGATTTGTGGGTTAATACTTTCATATTTCACTGATTCGTGAGTTAGTACTTTCATACTTTCAATATTTTTTGTATCTGATTTGTTTGTTTACAGTCATCAAATGATCAATTTATACAATAATATGAATTCATATTGCAGCATATTTGTGAAAAATGACTGAAATTTCGAGAGAATATGCAGAAGGCTTCACCAAGGCGATTAATCACGTGCTAAATGGTATGTCAACCCCTGATGAAGAGCCCCTGGACCAATTTCACAACTTATTTGAGGAGTTCAATGATAAAACCGAGACGATGTCTCTCTGTCAACATGAAAGCACCCCTGGAAATTTAGCATCATGGGTATATTTTGTCGGAACACCGACACCAGGTTGGCGATATAGCTAAACGCATTAGGTATGAATATGACATCTCTATGGCAAGGAATGAGGTTTTTGGGATTGTCTGCACTATAGAAGGGCTGAGCTTACAAGAAAAAATGTTAGTGTCTAAGCTTTTGGTAAATAATACAGAGGATCTTGAGTTGTTCTTCAGTTTGCCCATTGAAGCCAAAGTCGAGTTTGCAAAAATGAACCTACCATGGAATCTGTAATCTTTGAGGAGTTATTCAGGCTGTTTTTGTGATTATTGTGATGAAACCAATCGTAGAATATTTGTGGTTCATTGTAATTGGGAAGAACCTACTGTCTAATTGTTCTGTTTCCATGAGTTTAAAATTGTGATAAAACCTTCCACGAATATTTGTGGTTCATTGTAATTGGGAAGAACCCACTGTCTAATTGTTCTGTTTCCATGAGTTTAAAATTGTGGTTCATTGTAACTGGTAAGTCAAGTATAATTATTGTGTTTGGTTCATTTTAATTGGGTTGAACCCTGTGTTGATCATGTTCGTTTTCTTCCTTCTGTTGATTGTTGTTTTTTAGGGATGTTGCAAATTTATATATTATTCATTGTTAAGGAGATTGCTGCAGAGAATTTGTTTTGTAAAATAGAATAGGTTTATAAAATAGAACATATTTAAATTTGTTTTGCAAATTTAAAATTGTGGTTCATTGTTATGAAAATGGAACAGGTTTATAAAATTGTGGTTCATTGTTATGAATAATGGAACAGGTTTATAAAATAGATGCTGATTGTTGATTTTTGGCAGATCTTGTGTTTCATTTGGCAGAGCTTATGTTTCATTTTGGCAGAGCTTGATTCTCTCAATCCTTATGGTTGCTCGATATTTCAATAATGTTTTTCGAAGCTGCTCAAAGTCGGCATCGCCAACATTGACACCTTCAATATTGGCACTTTCGGAGTCATTACCTTTTTGGAAAATGCAACGGAGTCCGTCGAAGTCAGCTTCTCCTTTATGGAAAATGCAAAAAAAATGATTCAATCTTCACAGTAATCTAGTTTGTAACAGAGAAAACTAGGTTTCAGATAAAAGGAGAAAGATTTAGGGTGTGAAGTTCATACCTTCAACTGCGATTTCCTGAGTTCAGTCGAGAAGATGAAAAGAGTTTGCAATTCCTGAAAACAACTTAAGTAGCTGTCAAACATATGAGTTGTAAAAAGGTCAAAAAAGGAAGATGAATAATAAAGTAAGGGCAAATGTGTAATTTGCATTGTATGGATATTATAACACACTTCCAACCAAATACCTTATTATTTAAACCCAAACAATCCAACAACCCAATCCATCAATCAAACAACTTATTGGCCCTTATAATATCCATTGGATAAAGGCCAAAAGTAAAATGGGAATTAATCAAACCCATTACCAAAGTCCAACCAAACGAGCCCCAAGTATATTTTGCAATTAAATATACCACCCTTAAGGGATATGAAATTTATTAAGAGTTTTAGTAACTCATCCTCACATAATTGCAATTTAGCACTTCTCACACCATAGGAAAGGACAAAGTTAATTTTAGTGCTAACAGAATTAACAAGTGACTTGTTATTACCCGTATGAACCTCATTCATGGGATCTCCAATCACAAAGGTAGGGTTTCTATCACTGTTAATTTCTCAAGTTGGTTTAAGTCCCATTCCCCTCGATGTTTCATTAATTAATTTTCTCCCCAATGGTTTAGTCAGAGGATCGGCCAAATTCATTTCTGACTTCACGTAATCAATGGATATAACTCCATCATTTAACAGCTGTTTAACCACATTATGTCTCAAACGAATATGTCTATTCTTACCATTAAAGGTTTTATTCTTGAAATTGGAATTCGTTGCTTGACAATCACAATGCATAGACACTGAAGGTGTTGGTTTTGAACCTAATGGAATATCTGCTAAGAAGTTTCTCAACCACTCAGCCTCATTGCCAGCTAACTCCAAGGCAACAAACTCAGACTCCATTGTAGACTTTGCTATGATAGTTTGTTTAGCTGACTTCCAAGCAACCGTACTCCCACCAAGAGTGAATATGTAACCACTAGTGGATTTTATTTCATCTGAATCAGAGATCCAGTTCGCATCACTGTATCCTTCAAGTACAGCAGGATATCCACTATACATGATACCATAGTTCATGGTACCTTTTAAATATCTCATTAGTCGACTATTGCGGTCAATGGTCACGATTGGGATTATGAGTATATCTGCTCAATCTACACACAAAAGCTATGTCCTAAGGCGAGAGAAGTTCATTAAATGCAAAGACTCCCAATAATGTGCATATTCAGATTGAGCCACAGGATCACCTAAATTTTTCTTTAATTGAGTGTTAGCATCATAAGGAGTACTCACTGGTTTGACGTCAAAATGTCCATACTTCTTGAGAAGTTTTTCAACATAATGTTCTTGCGACAACATTATGCCATTATCACTCCTTATAATTTTAACACCCAATATCACATTTGCTTCCCCCATATCTTTCATATCAAATTTAGAAGCAAGAAATTCTTTTGATTTATATATTAAATCAATTTTAGTACAAATATAAGCATGTCATCCACATACAAGCAAATAATTATGCACTCGTCATCAACAAGTTTTGTATAAACACATCTATCTCTGCTTCCGTAGTAAAACCATCGACAACAAAACTTGATCAAATTTCTCATGCCATCGCTTAGGTGCTTGTTTTAAACCATATAAAGATTTAAGTAATTTACAAACTTTGTTTTCTTTTCGAAACAACACATCCTTTCCGGTTGCACCATATAAATTTCATCTTCCAAATCACCATTTAAGAAAGCGTTTTACATCCATTTGGTGAATAAAAGTTTATGGATAGAAGCCAAAGCAATCAAAACTCGAATAGAAGAAATTCTAGTAACTGGTGCAAAAGTATCAAAATAATCCACATTTTGTTTTTGAGTAAAGCCTTTTGCAACCAATCTAGCTTTATATTTTTCAATGGTTCCATCAGGATTATATTTCTTCTTAAAAATCCATTTGCAACCTATAGGTCTAGCTCCCGGTGGCAAATCACCAAAGTCCAAGTTTTGTTTTGTTCAATAGAATCAATTTCAGTTTTGATGGCTTCTTTCCAGTATAAAGAATCAGAAGAAGAAACAGCTTCGAAAAATGTTAAAGGTTCATTTTCTACAAGATATGTATAAAAATCATTTCCAAAAGATGTTTCTTTTCTTTGTCTCTTACTCCTTCTTAACTCCTCAAAAGAATTTTCAGTATTATGTTCAATAGGAGCATAAGAAGTAGATTCAGCAGGTGCACGAGAAATTATTTCAGTTTTCAAAGGAAAAATATGCTCAAAGAATTCAACATTTTTTGTTTCAACAATTGTATTAACATCTAGCACATCACTTTTCAAAACAAGAAACCGATATGCAGCACTATGATCAGCATAACCAATAAATAGACAATCAGATGTTTTAGAACCTATTTTCTTTCTCTTAGGATCAGGTAACATAACTTTTGCTAGGCACCCCCACACTTTTAAATATTTTAGGTTAGGTTGATAACCTCTCCATAATTCATAAGGTGTCTTTCCGGTTTTCTTATAGGGAATTCTATTTTGTAAGTGACATGAAGATAATATAGCTTCACCCCAAAGATTATCAGCAGCACCTGAACTAATGAGCATAGCATTCATCATTTCTTTTAAAGTTCTATTTTTTCGTTCAGCTACACCATTTGATTCGGGTGAATATGGAGGTGTGATTTCATGAATTATTCCTTCTTGTTCACAAAAGTCGTTAAATAAAATATATTCGCCACCTCTATCTGATCTAACTCTTTTAATCTTCTTATCTAATTGATTTTCAACCTCTGATTTGTACAATCGAAACATGTGAAAAGCTTCGTCTTTATTTCTAAGCAAATATACTTTAGTGTATCTAGAATAGTCATCTATAAAAGTCACGTAATAGTTTTTACCTCCTCGAGTCATAGTTTGTTTCAAGTCTCCTAAGTCGGTATGAATTAGACTAAGCAATTCAGATTCTCGTTGTACCGAAAAACAAGTTTTCTTAGTCAATTTAGCTTCACAACATATTTCACATTTATTCACACAAGTATTATTCATTCCAGAAATTAAACCAAGTGATTGCATTTTACGAATATAACTCGTACTAACATGTCCTAATCTAGCATGCCATAAATCAATAGAATCAATCATATAAGCAGAAGAAGATGCAATTTTATTAATAACATCAGAAACAATGAGTACAAATGGACTCGATTAATAGCCTTTGCCCACAAGGACATTATTTTTTGTCATTACAATCTTGTCAGATTCAAATGACACTTTAACTCCAGCCTTTCCTAACAAGGAAACAGAAACCAAGTTTGCCCTAATAGTAGGCACATGAAGTACTTCATTAAGAGCCAAGGTCTTGCCAGATGTGAGTTTCAACATAACTTTGCCTTTACCAAGAACCTGTGCAGTTCGAGAGTCCCCGAGATACACATGTTCTTCTCCATCTCCCACAGAATTGTAGGACATAAAGGCTTCTCTATTTGCACAAATGTGCCTGGTAGCCCCAGAGTCTACCACCCATTCTTTCACATCAGCCACAAGATTAACTTGAGAAAGCACCGCAACAACAATATCATCCCCTTCGACCAAATTTGCATTTGGCTTTGGAGGATTTCCATTTCGATTTTGAGAGTTGCCATTTTTCTTTCTATGTTTGCACTGATGTGCATGATGACCAGACTTTCCACAAACATAACAGTTTCCTTTCTTTTTAAAGTTGGTGGAGTTATTCACTTTAGGCTTGTAATCAGTTTGATTAAAATTCTTAATATTCTTGTTATTAAAATTACCTTGCACCATGTTTGCAGTTGTAGCTATTTCCTTTCCTTTGCTCACTTTGAGTTCTCTCCGGTTGGTATCTTCGATTTTAATGTGGGTGATTAGATCAGCAAGAGATAGTTGTTTGTGTTTGTGTTTTAATTGCTGCTTGTAGTCTTTCCACGAGTTTGGCAACTTTTCGATCAGTAAACCAGCTACGAATTCCTCTTGTAGGGTGATATTTTCAGTCTTTAAATCTTCCAGTAGCTTGTGATACTCGTTGATCTGTATCTTGATATCCTTCCCATCTACCATTTCCCATTTGTAAAAATTTCCGATGACGAACTGTTTTCCAAAGATCTTCGGCAAAGATATTTCAAATGCATAGACTCCCAAATATCCCTGGCTTCCTTGTAAGAACAGTAGACATCAAACAAATCATTAGTAAGAGTGCTAATAATCGTATGTCTACAAACCTTGTTAGCATAAATCCACATCTCCATATCCTTTGGATCATCAGAAGGTTCAGGCTTGCTTTGTGTTAGTACATTAGCAACACCGTGCATGTCCAGGATGGAAAATATCCGCTCTTGCCATAAATCGTAATTCGACCGCTAAACATTTCGATTTTGGAGATGTCCTGGAAATGGCTTGGCGACGGGAATGGCGGTGTATGCGAGCAATCGAACAAGGATCGGCAATGGCGACATTTGCAACAGGTGGAGGGACATTATTCTGAAGAGGTGCGTTGAGTTGGACATCAATATTATCAAGCTCCATGATAAATCCTTTAGAATGTTGGCAAAATTTTCGTTAGCAGAGCTTGAATCACCAAAAATAATTTCGAGGCGTGCACGAGTTGCATCGCCCTAAAGGATTTATTTGCGTAATCCCCAAGATTCAACGGAACAAAACGAAGCGAACAAAATCTCTCAAATGTAACCCAAAGAAAATAAACTTTGAGGTAGAAGTGTTGGATGATTTTTCTCATAAGACTGGAAGCTCTACCGATATAGAACAAGGCTTCCAACGGTGATGTTAATAATTCCGAGTAGAGGGACAAACACGCGCCATAGAGACAAGCTTTCGGATATAGGGTGAGAGGGGAACAAAAGATAGACCATAGCCACCCTATGAAAAATAGGTAGGCTCACATCCGAAAAATATATAGTAATTCTATTTAGGCTAAAAATAGGATAATTGAGGTAAGGTTGAAAATATATTTTTGGGTAAGGTAGAAAAATATATTTTCGGGTAAGGATTTAAATTAGCAAAATAAAAATAATTTTTAAGTTGCAAAACTAATCCGAGCCACGACTATATCGCCACAAGCAGGGGGCAAATCGTCGATTTTACACTACAATCGGCTAATTTGGCCCAAATTTCTTTATGTCTTGCGAGCCCCCTTAATCACTTGGCCCATTTTTTACTAAGCCCATATGGGTTTCCCATTAATAAAGAGAAGAAAACTTCAACACCAATTCTATGTGGGATATGGGAGTTCTTTAGAAACACCCCCAAAGCTATTTTCCAACAATAATTAAACCATTGCAAATGAAGTTGGGTTTGAATAGTGTAGTTTGAAGGGTAAAATTTGTGAATTGAGATGTGCAGACACTAACTTTCTTTGAATTATCAACATTTTTCTATTTGCCTATTAATTGTTACAAGAAATTTCTTGTTGATGTCCCAAATCTCATATGAGTTTCCTTTTTTTATTCAAGAGATTTTGTATTTTGTGGTATAATTGTTCTTGAGTTATGCATTTATAGTTAGAATTGGTATTGATTACTAGCTATTAGAATTGTAAATGTGAATGATCACATGTGTAGGAACTCTTCTCTAGTAATAGATGACGTTTTTTTTCTTATCCCCCATCGAAGAAGGTAAAATAACTAAAAGCAAATTACATGAAAATATAGTTTTTTGCATTTCTTCTTTTAAATAAATGTTTTCTTTCTGAAGTATGCTAAGCATATCTGTTTTCTTCTGAGTTGAGGATTTTAAATATTTTCACTTTGATTAATACATTGCTCTAAGTTGTTCTAATTTTAGTCGTCTTGATTGTCTTTTCATAATCCTGTGACATTTGCACCAAAAGAATTGAACTTGCTTTGTTATCAGAAATCCTGCAAATTTCATATGCGTTGGCTCACTTTTCCCCTTATTTATTTTCTTGTCAATTGCAGTGGTTTGTGTTTTGGGGAAGATTTGTTTGGAGCCCACCGATTTATCAGCTTCTGCAATGGTGGGTCTTCTGAGAAGTTTCCTGTCTCTTATACTCTGCTTTTTGATGTACTTTGAAGTCTCTCTCTCTCTCTCTCTCTCTCCCTCCCTCCCTCCCTCCTCTCTCTCTCTCTCTCTCTCTCTCTCTCTCTCTCTCTCTCTCTCTCTCTCCCTCTCCCTCCCTCCCTCCCTCCCTCTTCTGAGAAGTTTCCTGTCTTTTTGATGTACCAATGGAACCATTGGTTATTTGATTAGTGGTAATTATCACAATAGTTTGATGAAGCTTTTGGGTTGCAGCATTACAGGGTCTAAAAACCTCCTTGTGAATGATATGTGGTTAATTAATGCCTTCATGATCACCTTTTTGGTAATTCTTGTACTGAATAACGTTATAATTTGCTAACATATTCCTTTCACTAGGAAACCAGTTGTTATCATGATTGTTGGTGTTAATGGAGGTGGTAAGACTACATCTCTTAGTAAGTCCATCCAGCGGATGATAGGGTCTATCGAATATATTTTTTGTCTTTCAGTTTTTGTTTTTCCAAAAGATTTGCATATTCTAATGATCAAGTTATTTTTCATTTTTTTGGCGATAATTGAATGTAGATTCATAAAGAAGACTGTTTCTAATGATATATTTATTTTGTCTCAGGATATCAAGATAGAGATTTTAGAGGTATGTAAAAGCAATGCATAGGTGAAAAGAAGAGTTGCAAGGCAATGCTAAAGCACGGAATGAAGGCTAATGCTAAAGCACGGAATGAAGGCTATACTTGGTGTTAGTCATGGTATTGTAGAAACAAGTACTATAAATGGAAAAAATAAAAGCATATTTGGATGTTAGCCTATTTTCTAATTTGTAGTGGACTTGGTGTGGGTCTTGGTATCTTTTGTTGGTCAACTAGCTATGGTTGTACAATTATTCATATTTGGATTAAGTTGTATTTTGAATAATTGATATTTGCAATGAATTTGCATTTGAATTTGATTTGGGATTTGATTTATTGTGTTATTAGGTTATTATTTGGAATAATTGATATTTGCAATGCATGCATTAGCCGCGGTCAAAAATTACAACGTTTATTATTGCTTGTAAAACTATTGTAATACTTCAAAACCACAACTGATACAATCAGTTGTATATTACAATAATCATCTGTTGCCGTAGAAGGCATTGTAAAAAAAGTCCGCTCATGACAACGATTATAACCGTTGTCCTATTATTAACGATAACGGATTTAAACCGTTGTCATTGAGCGGATTTTTTTACAACACCATCTACGACAACGTCGATTATTGTAATACACAATGATTATATCCGTTGTGTATTAGCGAAATTCTTGTAGTGTTAGGTCATCCGACTTCGTGATCATTGTGAAAAATGTACTCACCAGGTTGTAATTTACCTTTTGAATTCAATAAAAATGATTTCTCATTATGTGCAGGGACGGATCCAGAAATTTTTTAGAAGGGGGGCACAAAATAAAATAAATATAAGAGATAGTTACCCAAAAGAAAAAGCTTCGGGCTAATTAAAGAAAATCCAAAGGTTTTTTGGAAATTGTAAAAAAAAAACCTTGAGATTTGATTTCGTCTTACATTTCCTCCCTTTATAAGCTAAAAGTATTTCAAAAAAATCCCCTAATATTTATAGTAATATTACAGTTATCACCTTAAATTTAAGACATAATCAAATATGAGGGTGTCTTTTATATAAGTTTGAAACATGTCTAGATTTTTTATTAATTAATACAAACCTTAATTATCCTTTAATATAATTATGAGTACATAAAAAAAAATGTTCTAGCAATTACAAGGCGAGATCATTAAAGGTGGCAGAGGCATACTTCCTTTTTATTATTCCTAATTAATATATAGTTTAAAAAATAAATAATTAATAATATTTAAAAAAAAGTTATGGGGGCATGTGCCCCCACAAGTGATAATGTGCATCCGTGTCTGATTATGTGAAGCGTGATGCAAAGCTAAAATGCACAGATTGCCCTTCCCTGACTCTACTAATTATTCTGATGCTTTTAATTTAGTACATTCTGACTTATGGGGCCCTGCTCCTGTATAGTCTCCAACACAATATAAATACTATATTAGCTTTGTGGACCAATACACTCGTTATACTTCGATTTATTTTCTCAGAGTCAAGTCTGAAGCTATCCAGTGTTTCCAAAAATTTCATAAAATGGTCCAAACTCAGTTCAATACAAATATTCGTACACTTCAATCAGATTGGGGGGGGGGAGAATTTGGGAGTTTCACTTCATATCTTCAGTCTCATGGTATTTTACATCGCATTTCTTGTCCCTACACCCCACAACAAAATGGACTTGTGGAATGTATACGTACATATCGTGGAAATGGCTCTAGCTTTGTTAGCTCATGCAAGTGTTCCTCAAACCTTTTGTGTAGATGCCTTCACAACGGCTGTTTATCTCATTAATCGTCTTCCCACCAAGGTTCATAAGTTTCAGTCTCCCTTTGAACTTTTGTTCCATAGCAGACCAGATTACTCTACATTACGCGTGTTTGGTTGTTTATGTCATCCTTATCTTAGGGATATCAATATGCATAAACTTCAATTTCGTTCCATTCCGTCCACTTTTCTTGGATATTATGATGGATATAAAAGTTACAAGATATTACTGCCATCGGAAAAAACCTTCATTAGTCGTCATGTTCTTTTTGAAGAGTCCAAATTTCCCTTTTCTCAGTCATTACCTTCGTCTTCTGGTTCATCTGCAGACACTTCAGTTATCATTTCATTACATCCATACATCTCTGTTCCATTGAGTCATTCTTCCTCTCCTATCCCTTCTTCCCCTGTTTCCCCTCCTCAGTCCCACTCCACTGCTTCTCCTAGTTTTTCCAACTCTTATTCCTCTCAGCCTACTATCCCTCTTTATGTCCACTTACCAATTGAGCACAATAGTCAAACCTCTGCCATATCTCATGCTCCAACATGTGACCCTCTAGTGACTAATGTTCATCCTATGACATTTAGGCTCAAAGTAGGCATATCTAAGCCCAAAGTCCTCCTTGCCACTGATTGTGCTTCTGAGCCTATGTCTGTTGAGGAGGCTCTCAATGCTCCTCATTGGAAACATGCCATGGAAAGTGAGTACTTGGCTTTACTCAAAAATCACACTTGGACATTGGTTCCTTCTCCGGGTGATAAATCTATTGTGGGGTGCAACTGGATTTTTAAGGTCAAGAAAGATGCAGATGGTAGTTTGGCTAGGTACAAAGCCCGACTTGTTGCCAAGGGGTATACTCAGAATATGGGCCGCGACTATGATGAAACATTCAGTCTGGTCATTAAACATGTCACTATATGCACCATTCTATCACTGGCAGTATCATTTGGTTGGCAGATAAGGCAGTTGGATGTGAATAATGCCTTTTTGCACGGGGACTTGGACCAGGAGATTTATATGCAACAACCTCCAGGTTTTGAAAAATTCACAGCTCAAAATTATGTCTGTAAGTTGAGCAAAACACTCTATGGCCTCAAACAAACACCCCGGGCTTGGTACACTATGTTAAAAACTGCTCTTCTTAATTAGAAATTTCAGATTTCACAGGCTGATCCCTCTTTATTTTTTCGTATCAACTCTGGTTCATATCTGTTGGTTCTTGTCTATGTAGATGACATCATTGTCACTGGCAACCATGACTCCCATATTGAAGCCTTAATTACAAGTCTCAGTTCTAGTTTTTCACTGAAAGATCTTGGCCTCTTACATCATTTCTTGGGTATTCAGGTTACTAACACTAAATCTGGTGGCTTGTATCTAAGTCAGCGTCTATATTTTGGATGTCTTGAACAGAGTTAATATGCTCTCAGCTAAGGGTGCTCTCACTCCTATGGTCACTTTCCCCTCTCTTTCCAAGCAAGATGGCTCATTGTCTATTGATGGCACTTTATATCGGAGTACAATTGGGGCTCTTCAATATATCACACTAACTAGACCTGATATTTGCTTCAGTGTGAATAAATTGAGCCAATTTATGCAAGATCCTCGTGATACTCATTGGCGAGCTGTGAAACAATTGTTAAGATACTTAGCCGACACATGTCATTTTGGATTGGAGATTTCAAAGTCCTCAAGTCTGAATATTGTGGCTTATGCTTATGCGGATTGGGCAATAGATTTAGATGTGAAATCACACCGTTTTTGTATCTACATTGGCACTAATCTTGTTGCTTGGTGTTCCAAGATGCAACACTCCATTTCTCGATCAAGTACTGAAGCTGAATTTCGCAGTCTAGCTCATTGCTCCACTAAGCTTCTATGGCTCAAATCCTCATCGATCGATTTACAAATCACTTCACCTTGCAATTCAGTCATTTGACCGATAATTTTGGTCTTTGAATCTTCTTTCGCTAACCCTGTGTTACACTCCAAAGCCAAGCACATTGAATTGGATCTATATTTTGTTCGAGATATGGTTCAACAATAGCAGTTTCAAGTTCATCACGTTCTTTCTATTGATCAGACTGCAGATGTTCTCACCAAACCTCTTAGCTGGCAATCTTTCACCAAGTTTCGAAACCATCTTCATGTGGTTCCTCCACCTGGTTCAGATTGAGGGGGGATGTTAGAATACGTGCAACACACCAGAATAATTCTCTCCCACTCTTGAGGATCTGCCGCCACTTGTCACTCATCTGTTACCTCATCATTGGCTCATCATTTCCTAATTATTTTTCTGACATTTTCTGTTAGCATATTTTTATTCATCCAATAGTATAATTACAACAATATGATGCTAGATCTTTCCTAGCTCTATATATAGATTATAATAGAAGCCTTAAGAATACACTGAATCCAATGAATGAAATGGCATCCTACTTTATTTTCAATGTTTCCCCTGCTGCGTTTATATCTCTAATTCTGATAGCGTTGAGGGATAAACGGGCATACAATTTTCTACATCTTCCGCCGTAGCCAAGATGACAGAAGATCATAATCTAACGTTACAAGGGACTAAGGTAAGCGCCAGGATGAGAAAGCCTTGCTGCCACCGAGAGATCTGCAAATACAAAAGTAAAAGAAAAGTAGGGTTAAATGAAAACAGAAAACTGAGAAGAAAGGATGGAAAAAGATGTAAACGGGATGGAAGTATAGACTCAGATGTTAACAAATTGAAAGTAAACTAGGATTGAATCATGTAGTTTAAGGGTACTCCATGAAGGAAATAGACTCGGACGCAAACTAGACGGATGCAAAGGGAGTCGCTCAAGGAGAGAAAACCATAGGACTTGACTCTAAATTTTTGAAGAAGTTCCTTTGTAGAAACAAAGGAGAAATTAATTTCCTAGCATTTTTATTATAAAAAACTAACAATTGAAGATCGGAATCAAATATCCATTAGTGGGTAGGAAGGATGAAGACCACTACCAACTTTTTTTAAGGCCTTCATAGCTAAAATCAACGAGGACTTGGTAGTTTCTCTATCTATGTTAATTTTGACTTCAGTTTCGCTTAAGGTGCATTTGGATTAAGGGATTTCAAATTCAATATATTTGAAAATGAATGGATTTCAAATCTCTTGATTTGAAATTCATCTCTTATTTGGATGATGTGGATTTGTGCAGAAATTTCAAATCCATCATACAATTTTCTTAGTTGGCATTTAAAAAATAAAAATAAAAGATATAATCTTATTATTTTTATATATAAATTATAATTTTATACATAAATGAAAATATTTGATATATAAATTTTATTATGTGTGAATATATATGTGTGTGAAGTGTGTGCAATGTGTGTATGTGAAGTATGTGTGTGTGTTTGTGTGTGCGCATGAATGTGTGTGCATTGTGTGTGTATGTGTGTGTGAATATGCAAGTGTGCATAAATAATACAAAAACAATGCATTTCAAATGACTAGGTTTTGGTAGAGATTTAAAATCTTATAAAATTGAACTATAACTTAAAGAGGTAATTGAAATCCATTGATTTGGAATTATAAGCAGATAATGTAGATTTAGCTAAATATTCAAATCCCTCATCCCAAATCCCCCTATCTAAATGCAACCTTAAAAATTATAATTGTGTTTTTGAATGGAACCTTATTTTGGTTTTTTCTTCGCAAACATATTTCTATAATTTATTATTTGATTTATAGAGCATCTTCTTTAGTTTTCATCAGGTCATTCAAACTTGCCGAGTTTCAAAAAATTCGAGTCGAGCTAAAGCAGGCTTGGTTCTTTTGGGGACTCTAAAAATGGAGGCCAACCCATCCAAGCCGTCGGGATGGCCAATGCCTGCTCTAGCTACTAGTGTATCTGTATATTCATATAACTGAAATATTTGAAACAAAATGCAAGACGAATTTCAGAGATAAAAATTACTTAGGTCTCAATTTTGCAAAATAGGAATGTGGATCTGAAGCAAAAAGAGCCAACAATGAGCAAAGTTTGTTCTAAGAAGATATAACATAACAAAGATAAACTTAACCTGAATTGAGGTTTATACTCTGCGGGCTTTGAGGTAGCAGAGCACGATCGTCTTTATTGTGTCATTTTGGTAATACTTGGTTGTTGCAGTGTCATTAAGGTTAGGGATGGAAAATTGTATCGTGTTCATATCTCACAATTGTGTTTTCATGTTATCTGTCTTTTTTGATCAAAATATAATAATTGTAACTTTAACTTAATTTATAATTTTTTAGTCATGTTGTATTTCTTGTCGTGTCATGTCGTGTCGTGCTTTGTCGTGTCATTTATCTTTGTATTAGTGTTTGTAATCGTATTGTGTTTGTGTCGTGTTATCATCTCGTGTCACTCATTGCTAGCTCTAATTTAGGTTGGTTGACATCACTTCTTGGGGGCAAAAGAGAGAAACCACAAATACTTCAACCCTGCACGATTATATAATAATAGGGTGGAGGTGGGATTAGTAATCAATTGTATGTAGGTTTAAAAATCGGGCCGTGTTTATGCACTGGGCTTTTTTTAGAGATAGCAAACAAAGATTATGGGCTGATAAAATGCCTAATCTTTTGTTGTCCTCAATGCAAATTAGCCAAAATAAACTTCTTTTACTTGGTAAATGCAAAATAATCAACTTATATTATGTGATCTCTTTCACTTGGCAATAAACTTCTTTCACTTGATAAATACAAAATAATCTTATCTTATGTGATCCCTTTCACTTGGTATAAACTTCTTTCATGTGGCCTAAACTATTTCCAAATATGTGATCTCTTTTTATGAACATTCTTTGATATTTCGAAAAATGTAAAATCGGTTATTTCTTTTAAAATAAAATAAAAAACACGTGCATGTAATTCGCCAACGTTTAGTAGTCAAGTGGTTTACTTTGTGTACTGAATCTACTCTTTGATCCAAACCAATTTAATTTTCCCTGCTATAGAAAATTCCTCTAGCATTTATTCAGAGCCTCAAAAAAGCATTGCTGGAGAAATTAAATTTCAGATATCAACACAACAACTTGTGGACAGTAATGGTGGGCTAAATTGGGAATTAAGGGTGGTAATGATGTGCGAATGAGGCATGGAGAGATCAAACATAAAAAGTCAGCACACGAACTAGTTAATACTCGAATGTTCTAACATTTATAGTTCTTGTCGATTATCTTGCAAAATGTGATTAGCATATTCGTGGATTCTTATAATTCGATTAAGGAAATATAAAAAAATATTAAGGTGGAGCTGGTACTAGTAGAAACACAAGTCAAAGAAACTTTAGTCGTGATTGCTATAGTATGGAGATCCTCCAAGCTGGACTAGCCCAAAATAATACAGAAGCAAAATACTGACTTGGTAAGGTTTATCGTATGTACTATATCTTAAAGCTACTTAGAATTATAAACTGAAATTTGCCTTTACAATTTGCAGATTAAACTTATGGCACAAGATGACAAGTGCATCTGCGAGTTGTGCAAAGGAGAAAGTCGACTCCTACACTTCAATTGTAGTTTTATTCGTGGAAATATGCACTAGGACTAGGGTCAGAGAAACAAAGGGGGAAATTAATTTCTTTGTATTTTTATTAAAAAAATAACTATTATAGATAAGAATTACATATCCATTAGTGGGTGGGAGAATGAAGACAACTCCAACTTTCTTCGAGGTATAGCTGAAATAAAGGAGAAACACTTGATAGTGGGTGGGAGAATGAAGACAACTCCAACTTTCTTCGAGGTATAGCTGAAATAAAGGAGAAACACTTGATAGTTTTTCAATCTATGTGTGTGCGCGCGCGGTGCGTGCGCGCGCGGTGTGTGCGCGCGTGATGTGTGTAGTGTGTGTGTGTGCGCGCGCACGTGAATGTGTGTACAGTGTGTGCCATATGCAAGTGTGCATGAACTAAAAAAAAATAATAGATTTCAAATGACTAGATTTTGGGAGTAATTTAAAATTATTTAAAAATGAACTAAAATATAAAGATAGATTTAAAATCTATTGATTTGGATTTATAAGCCAAACAATGTGGATTTACTAAGAATTTCAAATCCCTCATCCCAAATTTCCTCACCAATCCCCCTATACAAATGCAACCTTAATGTCTTTTTAAAAAAAATAAAAAATGGTGTTTTTTAATGGAACATTTTTTGGGTTTTCCGTTAGCAAATGTATTTCTATAATTTATTCTTTGATTTATTGACCATCACGTGTAATATTGATCGGGTCATTCGGGCTTGTCGAGTTTCGGACCATTTGGGTTGGGCCATAGTAGGCCCAATTATTTTTGGGCTTCTAAAAATAGAGCCAATTCAGTCGTATATGCAGGCTAGCTAGCCTGTTGGGTTGGGCCAATTTCGCCTTCTCTTGCTACTAGTGTGTGTATATTTATATCCAGTGAGTAGACTGAATGGGCAAACAAATCTAGAAAAAAAATTGAAATAAAATGCAAGACGAACTGTAGATAAAAACTAAATAGGTCTCAGTTGTGTAAAATACGAATATGGATTTAAAGGAAAACGAGAAAAAACGGGAAAAGCTTGTTTGGAGAAGATAGAACCAAGAGAAGCTTAATCTGAACTGAGGTTTTTACTCTGTGGGCTTTGAGGTAGCAGAGCACAATGCCCTTTATTGTGTTAGTTTTGTAATACTTGGTTGTTGCAGTGTCATTTAGGTTAGGGGTGGCAAATTGTGTCATCGTATCGCGTTCTGTCTCACTATCATGTTTTTGTGTTATTTATCTTATTTGATCTTAAATATAATAATAATTGTAATTTTAACTTCATTTACCATTTCGTGTTCATGTTGTTTTTCGTGTCGTGTTATGTCGTGTCATGTTTTATCGTGTCATTTGTCTCTATAAAAGTGTTTGTATGTGTTGTGTTCGTGTCTTATTATCATGTCATCTCACTCATTGCCAGCTCTAATTTAGGTCAGTTGACATCACTTCTTGGGGCCATAAGTGAGAAATCACAGATGCTCCAAACCTGCATTGATTATTTAATAATACGGGTGGAGGTGGGTTTAGTAATCAATTTGCATGTGGGTTTAAAAATTGAGCCGTGTTTATGTACTTTTTTCAGAACTAGCAAACAAAGGTTATGGGCTGATAAAATGCCTAATGCTTAGTTGTCTTCACTGCCAAACTAGCCGAAATAAACTTATATCACTTGGTAAATACAAAATAATCAACTTATCTTTATAGGTCCTAAGGGGTGTCAGTTAAGTCTAGAAGGGGTGTTGAATAAACTTAACCAATTTTCTGATTTTAAATGAAATCAGAGTTTTCTCAAGAAAACAGCTAAGTCTCTTTGGAGACAGCTAGGTCAAACCTCAACCGGAGAGTTAACCACTCAACAGACTCGAGTGAGCTGTTGATAGAGTAACTCAACTGAGTGAAATTAGCTTTTTATGAAATCAGTTTTCTTGGTTTTAATCAGCAGAAGTCTTGCACCCATTTTTAGAATATGGTTTTCAACACTTGTTTTTATCTTAGTTATTACCAGTTTGATGAGCAAATAAGCGCAAGTAACATTAATACGCATAATGTAAAAATTTTAAAAGTAAATGACACAAATAATATTATAGTGGTTCGAGGATGGGGTAATTCCTCTGCTCCAATCTTCTCCAACTCCTAGAGGAATATACTAATGCAAGTTGGTTACATTGTTACAGAAGTACAAAATACATTCCGAGCAAGTATTGATCACTCAGCTGGCTTCACTACTTTAGCTCTCCAAAACCTTCGGACTTGATCACGTAGCCCTCCGATGAATTCAAACTAGGTTCTAACTTTAATCTCACTACACTTCCTTCACTACATGGATGTGCAGACCCCTTGTTCTTTTTCAAACAGTTTTCCTCTTCAACTTTTGAAGTTTGCTTCATTCCTTTACTGAGTTGTGTTGGTTAGAATCACTTTGAATGTTAGGCCTGAGGATTTGGAATTTTTAGCTTCGAGAGAATATTGCAATTTCTTTCTTGAATGCGCAGATATCTATTATGTCTCTTGTATTTCTCTCTGAAAATTCCTCAGCCTTTTATAATTAGAGTTTGAAAATATGTCCGTTTAAGAGATAGACAATTTTCAAACTTCACTTCTTGTTGTTTTGGCTTTGTGTTGTATAGCTTTTGATGTTGATTGGCCTTAACATTATCGCACCGAGGTGCCCGCATCATACCAGGTTTCTGCAAGCTTTCCATTGGCTCCAGCTACTTGCACTCGTTCAACAAGACATCTTTTAGCCTGTCCCTTACCATTTTAGGTAAGTCTTGACTTTTCTTTGCAACGGACTTCTTCAGTTTTCTCTGTCTTTCAGCTGCTTTACCCCTTTAATTGAGTCTTCCCCTTGATTCTTGGATGACTATGCTGTTAGTCAACTGAAAGACATATACATCTATTTGACTTGACTTAAGATCTTCTTTGATAAACAGTTGCGACATAGCTGAAACTTTTCTGCACTTCTTCAGTCAGTCTTCTGCATTCTTCAACTTTGCTGCTTGAGAACTCATCTACATTTCTAACTAGAGGAGAATATACTAAAGCGCCTGTGTGCTTTTCGCATTTTCACACTTTACCATATAAACTAGCTTTTGTTATACTTTACCATATGAAAAATTAAATTTGTGCACTTACCCCTATATGGACAGTTTTACCCCTAAGATCTTATTTTTCTTAAAACAATAAAAATAGTCCATTACAATCATATTCAATAATTTGCTTCCATATAAAAATTTAGATATCTCTAAAATTCATATAGTATTTGACTGAAATGTAGTTGAGTATTCCTTGTTCGTGATGGATATATTTATCGCTAATTGACCAAAATTATATTATTTTTTTAATTGATTAGTGATGAATACTTAAGATTGGTCGCTAATGCCTAAAGTTAGCAGCGGATTTTTTTTTTGGCTGCAAACATTTGCTTTTTTGTCGTGTTGGTACGAACCATTGTGATGCCTATTAATTAAGATGGAGCGTAAGAAGCAGTCATAAAATTGTAAGTGTGAATAGCATCTAAAAATCAACTAAGAATATCTAGCTACATTTTGTTGAAACAATATTTGAATTTAAGGAAATATAAATTTTATATACGATAACATGATAGGCATGATAACCAATGAACAATTTTTATTATTCTAAGAAAAATAAATTTTAATGGCCAAAATTATCCATATAGGGCAAAATATAATAATTTACATAGTTCATATGGTAAAGTGTAACAAAAAATAGTTTATATGGTAAAGTGTAAAAATGTGAATAGTACATGGGGTTTAGTGTTATTTTCTCTTCTACCTAATACAAATTTGAAATATATACATAAAATGTGGTATCAACTTACTAATCTAAGTTTTCTACGCAACATCAAAATCTATACAAATAAGTTTCCTAATAATCTTATATATAAAAGATGGAAATTCTAGCTTATTTATATTTTCTTTTTAACTTTTTCTTTTATTTTTGGAGGATATCATTATTATGTTTTACTTTTCGTCAATATTTGGATGGTTTCTTTGAATATAAATATGTAGACTATATATTTATTACTGCCGTATATACTATTTCCGAATATGTGATCTCTTTAATGAACATTCTTTGAAATTTTGGAAAATATAAAATCGGTTATTTTCTTTTAAAATAAAATTAAAATACATGTGCGTGTAATGCACCAATTTTGAATAATAAAAGGGGTTTACTATCTGTATTGAATCTACTCTTTGATCCAAACCAATTTAATTTTTTCCCTCCTATAGAAAATTCCTCCAGCATTTATTCAAAGCCTTAAACAGGCATTGTCCGAGAAAATTCGTACATTCTTGATGGTTGGGTTAAGTTTGCACACTATAATTTGCTTACAAGTGGAGATATTTTGGTGATTGAATATTATTGTGGTGATTAGTTTTTTGTCAAAATGTATGGGACATCTGCAATTGGAAAAAAAGTTAACATTTATGCGTGAAGGTATAGAAAAGTAGGAGCAGGTCCCCGAACATGTTGATGTTGATAATGAGAATGAAATGATGATGGCCATGGTGATGGTTATGGTTATGATGACGATGATGAGACTGAACGGGATGACAATGAGAATGATATGAATGATGATGAAGGGATTAAGGGTGGTAATGATGTTCGAATGAGGCATCGAGAGATCAAACATGAAGAGTCAGCACATGAAATAGTAAGGTGTACCGTATGTACTATATGTTAAAAGTACTTAGCATTTGATATAAAATTTGCCATTACAATTTTTTATTTTGTATGGTACAATTGGAATAATTGATTTTCTTACAAATAATATTATTATGCAAGCACCATCTGACTTTTTGGTCCCTAATCTGTAACATTAGCGACAAATATATTTTTTCGCTGCAATATTCCTTTTTTGTTTTGAAAATAGCTAATTTTACATGTGATAGCAATTGTTAAAATGCATTAGAATATGTGATACAACATAGCAATAGAAAACAAATAAGAGTTTAAATTATTGCAGCTACTTTTGGTATCTTCTTTTTAATGTGTTACTTTTATTGACATGATAGTTTGTTTTCATGGATGTAATCAAAGATTTCAACATTGACTTCATGAAACAGATTACACTAGTTGATCCCAAAAGTAGGGAAATTCATGCAAACTACAAGAAATGGACAGACGGAAGGATAATAGTTTCTGGCAGATGGAAAAGCCTTTCCAGATTAAACTTAGTGGCACAAGATGATAAGCGCATCTGCGAGTTCGTGCAAGAAAAAGGTCGACGCCCATCGCTCAATTTCAGTTTTATTCGTGGCAATATGCACTAGTACTAGGGTTTTGAGAAAGAAATGGGGAAATTAATTTCTTTGCATTTTTATTAAAAGAAAAAAACTAACTATAGTAGATAAGAATTAGATATCCATTAGTGGGTGGGAAGAATGAATACAACTCCAACTTTCTTCAAGGTCTTAATAGCTGAAATCAACGAGGACTTGGTAGTTTTTCTATCTATGTTAATTTTGACTTTAATTTCGTGTAGGGTGCATTTGTTTGATGCATTCCAAATCCAATGTGTTTGAAAATGAATGGATTTTAAATACCTTGATTTGAAATTCATATCTTGTTTGGATGATGTGGATTTGTATAGGAATTTCAAATCCATCGTACAATTTTGATCAAAAAATTTAGAAGCTCTAATCATTTACTTAATTAGCATTTAATAAGTAAAAATAAAAGATATAATCTTACTATTTTTATAAATAATTATGATTTTATACACTAATAAAATTATGAAATATAAAAATTTTATTATGTGTTAATATATATGTGTGTGTGTGTGCAGTTTGTGTGCGAAGTATGTGAAGTGTGCATGTGTGCAGTTTGTGTTCGAAGTATGTGAAGTGTGTGTACGTGTGTGTGTGTGTGCATAGTGTGTGCAGTGTATGTGTGTAAGTGTGTGTGCGTGAATGTGTTTGTAGTGGGTGTGAATATGCAAGTATACATAAACAAAAAAATAATGTATTTCAAATTACTAGGTTTTGGGAGGGTATAACAATGAAATTAAAATGTAAAGATGGATTTGGTATTCATTGTTTTGGACTTATAAGCCAAACAATGTGGATTTAGCTAAAGATTACAAATAACTCATCCCAAACCTCCTCCCAAATCCCCTTTCCAAATGCAACCTTAATGTCTTTTTTCAAAGATAGCCAAAAAATTAAAAATGAATTTAGAATTTTCTCTATTCTTGGCTTCATTGAAGCCCATCCAATATTCAGAGTCCTTCTTCAGAAGATTTATTGACATGATTCCAGTTGGTCTTCTTGGTGGAGGGCTTCTGCCTCTCCCACCAGACCTGAAATCCCTTCCTCTTTTTTTCCTGCAGCGGGGGCCTTCTCGCAGGGGTTTTCACTACGCTGAACCCTTGAAGTCTTCTAAATCTTGGATGATTTTTCTTGAGTCGGCTGCTTCTTGGTTTATTCAACGTCTCTTAGCCCTTTATCGTAGTACAAATCCCATGTTTCATGTAAGTCCATTCCTTCGTAGTATCCTTCTGATCGAAGAGTCGCAAACTCTTCTTTGGATCTTGCTTCCAATGGACCAGTAGGAGAAGTAGCATCTTCTCTTTCTTCAGCTGGGTGTTTCCTGCTGGCGGAGCTCTAAATTGGACTTTGAGCTTTTGAATCCTTCCCCCTTTACTCTTGTCCTGCTTTTCAATTTCAACTTTGTTCTTCTGGAAATGCTAACTCAACTTTATTTTCAGTTGACAAGTCTTGAGGGAGTTGAGAGTGGAGTGAGGTGGTGCCTTTGGATGTAAGATGTTGGGAAATTTATGTAATAGATTTTGATGATACCATGTAAAACTTAGATTAGAAAGTTGGCACCCCAATTCAACTGTAAATCAACTTGTAATAGATAGAGGCCGCCAAGTTGAAGATTGCATGACTTGACTGAAGATCGAAGAGAACATCCAGGTGTATGGAAGCTGAGTGAAGTGCGGTGAAGTTTCAGTCACAAGACAGAAAAGCTGTCTCAGCCAGCCGGCTGACAACAAAGTCATTGAAAAATCATTGGAATTTATTGTCTAAGGGGATATACAACAGACATGATCAAAGAAAGTTGAAAGAGATCCGTTGTCAAGTAAAGTCAAGGTTTTGCTGGAAATAGGCATGTGTTAGACTGCCTACCTAAAAGTTGTTTTGCTGAAAGAGTGCAAACAACAAGTAGCTAATGAGATGTACCTGAAATCCTGCAGAGTTTAAGGAAAGGTTGCAGATCATAAAATTCAAGGTACAATCCACATCAATGCTGCAAGGTAAGATAAGGCAACAACCTACGAGGTGTAGTTTGAAAAATACGTCTATCTCTTCAACGAACATATTTTTAAAACCTCCACTATAAAAGGCCGAGGATTCGATCTGAGAGAAGGTAACCTATACGAACGCAAGCAAGCAAGATTCAATAACCTGCAAAGCAAAGAAATTCTCTCAAGCATTAAAATATTATCCTCAAGCCTAAACTCGAAGGATATTAATCCAACTTACTCGGTAAAGGAAAGACTACTTCATTTGTTGAAGAGGAAAAAACTTATTTCCAGAACAAGGGGTCTACTCTCCAATGTTGAATGAGGTGTAGTTAGGTTCCAGATTGAACCAGAGCATTGAACAATATGGATGGCCACATGAACAATTCCAAATGTTTGAAGAAGCTGAAGTAGCAGAACACCCGTCTTGTGAAGAAGCTGAGTCCTAGGAGCAGCTAGCTGTGTGATCAAAGTTGTCTCAGACTGTAACCATTTTTTAACCAAGTCAAGTTACATTAGTGGATTCCTCCTGGGGTTGGAGAAGAGTGGATTAGAGTAATTACCCCATCCCCAAACCACTATAAATTGCTTGTGTCTTTTTACTTTTAGCATACTTACTTTCTTGCATATCTTTATATCTGCCAATTGTTAATTTTCTAAGTCAAATGATAATAACCTAGCTTAAACAAGTGTTGAAAAACGTATTCAAAACTAAGGGTGAATGTATTCTTCTGTAAAAACCAAGTCAACTGAAATTTTAAAGTATTAGCTGAATCAGTTGAGTTATACTATCAACGGCTCGAAGTCAGTGCATTTGAGTGGCTAACTCTCTTTGTGCGGAGTAAGCCTATCTGTCACTAAGGACTTAGCCGACTTGAGTCAACTCGATATTCTAAAAGGACTAAAAATGAAAAGTTGGTAAAGTCTTTTCAACCCCATCCCCCTCAGACTTTAGTTAGCACCCTTGGGACCTACAAGTGGTATTTGTTAGTTGGTTCATTAAGCCTTCCGTCATGGTTTATGAACTAGATCTCATTCTTTTTCAAAAGAACAACACTTGTAGTTTTTAAAGTTTTATTTTGAAAGCAAAGTTATTAACATGGAAGAAAATCTAACTCGCATTATAATGTTTACTGTTGAAGAATTTGATGATTTGAAAACACGTATACAGGCTCACCTTTCAGCCTTACATGATGAAATGTGGTTTGTTATTGAGGATGGACCAGTAAAAATAATGAAGGTGAACACAGCTGTTAGGGCTCCCGCTCCTGAGGGCTGCTGATGTACCAAAAGGAGAGGCTGTTGTAGCTCATGTGGCATGAGGCGCACGTGCTGCTGTTGCTGCTGCGGTACCTAGACCTACTATGGTGGAAAAGCCACGTTGTGAGTGGACTAATGAGGATATAAAGAGATATAACTTGGACAATGTTGACAATGACATTTTGTACAAAACTCTTGATAAGACCATGTTCAATAAAGTTAAATCTTGCAGAACGTCCAAAGAAATATGGGAAAAACTAACTTTAATTTGTGATGGGTATGACCAAATTAAAGAAAATAAATTGATTGTTGTTGTTCAAAAAATTGAAAATTTCAAAATGCTTGCAGGTGAGAGTCTGGATCAGCTGGATTCCAGATTCACAGAAATAACCAATGAGATCTGAGCTCTAGGAAAATAATATACATAAAAGGAAGATTCAAAGGTCTCTCCCAGCTGAGTTGGAAATGAAGGTGATGGATTTGAGATATTCAATGGACCTTACAAGAACATCCAACCATGAGCTGTTCTTAGACTTTAAAGCCTACGAATTTGAGCTCAGAAGAAAAGAGCAAGAAAAGACAGTTGTACCCAAGACAACTGCACTCATGGCTAGTGAGTCCAAGAGAGCTGAATCCAAAGAATCCATTGACCAGGAGGAGATTGCCCTAATGGTAGAAAGGTTTAACAAATTCTTCAATAGGAACTATAGAAGGAACAAGGGTGAATCATCCAGGAGATACTCAGCACCTTCCAAAACAAGGGAGGACATACCACAAAAGAGAGCTGATTATCAAAGGACTGAATATCAGAGAGCTGAAAGAGCAGACTCCCAGAGCAGATTGCAGACAACCAGGACATTTGTTTTTACTGTCCCTATCCCACAGTCAACAAATACAGGAATGATGATTTCATAACCCAAAACTATGCATTTTAATTATAATGACTAATCATTCATATAAGCACAAGTACATACATTGTAATCTTCATATTTATATTAGAATACGTGTAAGTTGTAACTGAGAAATGAGTATAATGTTATTGTGTGGATATGAGGGGGAAAAAGAAAAAATGAAAAAAGATAAAAAAAATAAAAAAAATCTACTAATCAAGGCTATAGAAGTATGCAAATTATATATATATATATATATATATATATATATATATATATAGGGAGGGGATCCTGTGAGACCACCCTCCTAGGTAAGACTATAGGACCAGATCTACACCATCAAAAAATTAAATCAATGGCCAAGATATGAACAAATATATACATGAATTCATATGAAAGTATACATTAGAAGGGGTAAAATAGGAATCCAAGAAACTAAACATGGTAACCGCCTCCTACAAATTAGGAACGTGATATGTTATTGATCACGTCCCCATAATCACGCGATTCACCTTTCCTTTCTCTCCCTTCTTCAAATTTGGCAACATAATCATTCAACAATTAATAAAAATTATACAATTCCACTAAACTAACTATACATTAAAACATTACTAAGTATACATAAACAATTAACTAAGTATACAATTACACTAAACTACCTGTACATTAAAACATTACTAAGTATACAGAAACATTTAACTAAGTGTACGATTACATTGAATTAACTATACATTAAAATATTACTAAGTATATAGAAAGATTTAGCTAAGTATACAATTATACTGAACTAAATACATAATTCCACTGAATTACTTATATAACTAAGTATACAATTCCATTGAACTAAGTATACAAATCCACAGAACTAAGTATACAAATTCACTAAACTACTTACTAAACTACCTATATAACTAAGAATACGATTCCATTTGAACCAAGTATACAAATCCATTTGAACTAAATATACAATAAAAACATGACTAAGTATACAAGTCCATTGAACTAAGTATACAATTCCACCGAACTAAATATATGATAAAACAAAACCAGATATAAAAGTGATGCGTTTTTTCTCCCTAAAAATCAGCCAACCGAAAAGGTAAGATTGTATTTGCCTTAAAAATAGCAATTAAAGATATTAACCCGCCTATTTAATAAATTGATGATATAGAAAGTACAAACATACCCTTATTAGCCTAAAATAACTAGAATGATCTACACCATTTAAAATTTTAAATCAAGAGTCCATAAGTATTCCTATGGACTAACCTAAAGGGGTTGGTCTCATTTGAACCAATCCCTATATGTATATATATACACACTCAAGATAGTTTGATTAATGTTTTATTTATATAAACGTAATAGATATATATACCCATTTAATACATAAATGTTCATATTGTTAGGATAAGTGCAAGTTATCTTCCTTCATTAGCTTAGTATTAATTAAGACTATAATTTAATTATCCTTTAGAAGTTATCAAAACCCACTTAAATGTATATCTCCAAGTTGATTTAGCATTCTATGTACACGTGTAACTATATGGTTATATGACTCATGAATTCAACCCATTTATCCATCAACTATGTTCAGCCCCATTTTCACTATATTTTAACCAAATAACAACAACTCTTCACCTTAATCTATGTTATGATTAATATTGGTATATAAGAGAATCACTTACAAGAAAAACCAAACACACGGCTAAAAATAGAAGTGAACAGAGAAAGTGAGAGATAGCGTGTAGTGCTAGACGTACGTGGGGAGAGGTTTTTATAAGCTTCCAAAGGACAAAATCCCGATAAAATGAAGTAAATTGGGCGAATTAGACAAATTATTGAGATAAGAGCATCACTGGTGAGTATAATCTTTTAGTTTGTTATTTGATTTGTGTGATTACATGATTAATGTGTTGGAATAAATTGCTTAATTGTTTGGCTATAGTGATTAGAAGCTTATCGTGCTCTAACATGAAATGTATGATACTCTATGGTGATATTGTGATGAAATTGAGATATATGATCTCTATGTGATGAGATTGAAATGAAATTGAGATATGTGATCTCCACTGATGTTATTGATATGGAAATGAGATGCAATCTTTACTAATGTTATTGATACAAAAATGAAATATGTGATTACAGAAAGTGCATTCATCAAAGATTAATGGATTCTGTTATGGCCGCTAAGGACCTTGAATCATGTGTTACAGAATTACAGATATCCAGAAATCTGGATTACAGAGTACCGTATGGCCACCCCGAGTTCATTGAACTCTACGTGAATTAAGAATTACAGAGTGCCATGGCCATCTTCGTGATCACGATTTATTCTTGGTACCAGCTGGCCCATAACAGTAAAAGAATATGACCAAGCGCATGTGCATTAATTCTATGTGTTTATGAATATAATGAACAAAGAGTGTGAAATGGTTGTGATGATATGCTTGTGTGATGTTAAATAACTTGTTATTGTATTATACATGCTGAGCTTGCAACTCACCAAGTGCAATGTTTCCAATTTTTAGTTGTCGTAGATAAAAGTTGATCTGTAAGTTGTGACAGAAGTTTAAAGCATGGATCGAAGGTTGGCCGACTGGATTCTCATCCTTCTCCCTCAGCTCATCATTTGGATTTCATATAGGGAGTTTATTTTATTTGTGTATAAAGAGTCACGGTCGTTAATGTCCTGTAATATAGAAAAATACACAAGTGTGAATAAGCATTGTCAAATCTTTCTAAGTGAATGCCTCCGCTTGAGAAAAAGGGTTACAAACCATGATTAACATGTGGATATCATGTGTAATGCAATTGTGTTGCAAATGAACTATAGTTTTTATGTTATATAAGTACTTGTTATAAGGGCAAGGGTGTTACAGTTTAGTTTGGTATTAGATCCCGGGTATGGGTTCTGCAGACCATGGCATTACATGTGCATTATCATTCATGTAGATAATGATGAGTAAAGTGTTCATAGACGTGAAGGAGCAGCTGAGCCACAGTCAATCCTTATATATATATATATCATATCTACGAGTAAATCCCCCCTGAACCACGCGAACAAAAGTATGATAAACTTAAAAAAAATGGGAGTTGTTGATTTTGTGGTTGATGCTGATCCATCATAGGCAGAAATATAGCTAAAATGAACATAAGGGATCCTGAATTTAATGAAAATGTGCCCCCTCGAAAAATGTGATTATATAGTGCTACTCCTCAGGGAAATGCTTACGATTGGTGTGATACCATACCTCATAGTACGGTTCAACCATCTGTTATAACTTGGGATGATTTTCTATGGGAAATCCATGATACATACCTTCCAGAGATTTATAGAGATTAGAAAGAAAAATAATATCTTGAACTTAAATAGGGGAGTCAATCAAATGTAGAGTATGAAGTATTGTTTAATCAACTTTCTCATTATGCCCACATAGGATAGTGACAAAAAAGAAGAAATGTACTAGATTTGAGTGTGGACTTGGATTTTCTATTTGCAACCGTATTACACCTACATATTTGGAGTCATATAGCAAGTTGAAAGCTGTGGTGATATGTGCTAATAAATTGGAAGTTGAATCAATGCAAAACTTTCAATACAATAGAAAAAGACAGGGTGACAAAATTAGAGAATTTAGAAACAAAAAGGAATTCAATGAGCCTACGCAGAGGGCTTCTCGAGCAGTTCAAAAAGTGGTAGTTTTAGGGGTACAACATCAGCCAATAAGAGTGTTGGTTCTACTCCATCATTTCCCACATGTGCACATTGTGGCAAAAATCATTTTGGAGAATGTCGATTGATTGCAGAAAAATGTTTCAGATGTGGCGAACCCGGACATATAGCAAGGAATTGTACAAAACCACGCGAGAAAATTAGATCTAGTGGTTTCAATCCTAATGGAGGTAAAGGTCGAGAAAGATTTAGTATAT
This sequence comes from Rehmannia glutinosa, assembly GCA_016081115.2. Classification (NCBI taxonomy): domain Eukaryota; kingdom Viridiplantae; phylum Streptophyta; class Magnoliopsida; order Lamiales; family Orobanchaceae; genus Rehmannia; species Rehmannia glutinosa. The sequence goes on from JABTTQ020002109.1 coordinate 369,648, forward strand.
GAATAGGCACTAGTGCATAAGAAAGTCAAGCGAGCAGACACCAACTCGAGTTTACGCTATAACACAAGAATAAGCTAAAGCTGCACTGATTGTAGTTACTCGTAATTTCGCAATCTCTAATACAAATGCTTATTTTTTATTTGATCCAGGAGCAACGTATTCATTTGTTTCACAATCATTTGCATCACATTTAGGTAATAAACCGGAAATATTAGGCTATGATTTACTGGTTCAAATCCCGGTAGGGAGTGTGGTGATTGTAAATAATCTATATCGTTATTGCAAAATATTGATCGGGAATCAGAATTGAGTGCTAGCTTACTTGTTATGCCCTTAAGAGTTTTTGATGTGATTCTGGGCATAGATTGGTTAACTGAATACCATGCCAAGATGTATTATTTTGCTAAAGAAATAGTGTTAGAGCTTGTTGATCAGACACAAATAGTATTTAAAGCAAAAAGGAAAATTTTGGGTGTGTGTATAGTATTTGTATGTATAACATTCAGAATGATAAAAAAAAGTTATGATTGTTACTTAGCCCACGTAATAGACAACCGATTATGTGGTCTGAATTCTCTTTTAAGTTCTTCATGTACATTAGTTGATTAATGTCTTGATTGGTTTTTAAACGGAATGGATAAAGATACTTGAATATCTTATGTGGGTTTGTTTATGATGATATTCATAGATGATATCTAGGTGTACTGTGAAAAACAAGGGATTTAGTTGATATTTAAAAGATGCTCGGAACTATGAGTATTGGAAAAGAATGACTATTAGTAGGATAAACTTGTAATCTTTTGGTTATATAATACAATATGATTTTGTGACATGTAAATTGATAAAAGGTGTCCGTGTAAATTTAATTAGATTTTGAGGTTATATTTCAAAAGAAAGGACCAAAAGGTGATTGGAAGAAGAGACTCTCTGGGGTTAATGATGATATTGGGTATTATAAACTTTCTTTTAGGTTATTGTTTATAGTCATTTTACACAAAGTATATGGTAATAGTGTATTTAATTGAATGATAGATACTTGTAATTAATTATGGATAGTTTAGTATGATCCTTGCATGAATCTGACTTACATATTATTTATTAATTTCTTAGAGTGGTGTTATCATTGGGTTTCGATCCATGTCATATAAGATGATAGAGTTACTCAAATTCTTCACACAAACTAGATTATTTTACAAAGTATTTTAGATCGAGACTAAAAAGGTTGAATAAGAATAAGAATTAATATTCATTATTGATATCTCGCTTTAACAAATCTTATTCAATTAAATTTCTAGGATGAGGATAACAATGGGTTTAGTTGAGAAAGAAGTCACATGGGAAAGATGTCATAGGTTTTTGACAATTAACTAGAAGACCACATATGAAACTAGATAACATGATAGTGTGTGATTGTATTTTGGATAATGATCATACCGCCTCATATTTGGGTTTATCTAATGGTACAAAAGTGTTGTGATATAAAGAATGTTATATGTATCTGGTACTAGAATATTATATCTAGACAAATTATGGTGACAAGGACACTAATGAGATTGTATAAGGATTCAGAGATTATAAGATAGTTGTTGCTCATTTTGTAGATTCAGTTATTGATAGATTATCAGGCATATATATTTTGATCTATATAAATTTAATGGGCTCATTTTGGAATATCATTTATAGATTTTGATAGAGACCCAATAATCTTATCGAATTATCTGGATCTTTTATTAGTTTGTGGTTAATAAGATAGATAATTACAATTGGTAGGTTTTCGTAGAACGAAATCCATGAGTTTACTATTGGGATAGTTCTCTATAAGATTTTACAAAGTACGAAGGACAACATTTCATCCACAGACAGATGGCAGTCAAAAAGGACTATTACAACTCTAGAGGATATGATTCATGCTTGTGTTCTTCAATTTAAAGGTTCTTAGGATGAATACATTGTGCTGATAGAATTTGCATAGAATAATCAGCATAGTAGCAACATCGGTATGGCGCCGTATGAAGCATTATATGGTAGGAAATGTAGGAGCCTGATATGCGGGGATGAAGAGAGAATACGATTATTAGAAGGTCCAGATTTGGTTCAAGATACGATTGACAAAGTGAAATTAGTATAAAGTAAGTTAAAAGCAGTCCAAGATAGGCAAAAGAGTTATATTGATCAACAAAGAAGAGAAACATAATATGATAAAGTATTTCTTCGTGTCCTCCCATGGAAGGGTATTCTTAGATTTGGAAATAATGGTAAACTGAGTCCTTGTTATAGCGGCCTATATGAAATACTTGAAAGGGTTGGACCATTAGCTTATAGGCTTGCCTTGCCACCTGAATTGTCTCATATTTATAAGTTGTTCCATGTCAGTATGCTTCATCGATACTGATCAGACACGTTATATGTTCTTCAAGATCATGAACCAGTTGAAATTGCTGATAATTTGAAAAACCAGTTGAAATAGTGGGGTACAAAGAAAAATAACTTAGAAACAGGGTTATTCCGTTGGTAAATTTTAAAGAAGAAGCTACATGGAAAATAGAACAACACATGATAGAGCAATATCCATAGTTATTTATCGATACATGTACAAATTTTGAGGACGAAATTTTTAAAGGGGGGAGGAATTGTCATACCCGAAACTTTGCATTTTAATTATAATGATTAATCGTTCATATAAGCATAAGTACATACATTGTAATCTTCATATTTATATTAGAATACGTGTAAGTTGTAACTGAGAAATGAGTATAATGTTATTGTGTAGATATGAGGGGAAAAAAAAGAAGAAATGAAAAAAGATAAAAAAAAAATAAAAAATACTAATCAAGGCTATAGAAGTATGCAAATTCTAATATTAAATATATATATATATATACATATACGCTCAAGATAGTTTGACTAATGGTTTATTTATATAAACGTAATAGATATATATACTCATTTAACACATATATGTTCATATTGTTAGGATAAGTGCAAGTTATCTGCCTTCATTAGCTTAGTATTAATTAAGACTATAATTTAATTACCTTTAGAAGTTATCCAAATCCACTTAGAATGTATATCTCCAAGTTGACTTAGCATTCTATGTACACGTGTAACTATATGGTTATATGACTCATGAATTCAACCCATTTATCCACCAACTATGTTCAGCCTCATTTTCACTATATTTTAACCAAATATCAACAACTCATCACCTTAATATATGTTATGATACATATTGGTATATAAGAGAATCACTTACATGAAAAACTAAACACACGGCTAAAAACAGAAGTGAACAAAGAAAGTGAGAGATAGCGTGTAGTGCTAGACGTACGCGGGGAGATATTTTTATAAGCTTCCAAAGGACAAAATCCCGATTAAAAGAAGCAAATTGGGCGAATTAGACAAATTATCGAGATAAGAGCATCACTGGTGAGTATAATCTTTTAGCTTGTTATTTGACTTGTGTGATTACATGATTAATGTGTTGGAATAAATTGCTTACTTGTTTGGCTATAGTGATTAGAAGCTTATCATGCTCTAACATGAATTGTATGATACTCTATGGTGATATTGTGATGAAATTGAGATATATGATCTCTATATGATGCGATTGAAATGAAATTGAGATATGCGATCTCCACTAATGTTATTGATATGGAAATGAGATATGCAATCTTTACTGATGTTGTTGATACTCACCAGATTAATGGATTATGTTATGGCCGCTAAGGACCTTGAATCATGTGTTACAGAATTACAAATATCCAAAAATCTGGATTACAGAGTACCATACGGTCACCCCGAGTTCATTGAACTCTACGTGAATTAAGAATTACAGAGTGTCATGGCCATCTTCGTGATCACGATTTATTCTTGGTGCTAGCTGGCCCATAACAGTAAAAGAATATGACCAAACATGTGCATTAATTCTATGAGTTTATGAATCTTATGAACAAAGAGTGTGAAATGGTTGTGATGATATGCTTGTGTGATGTTAAATAACTTGTTATTAGATTATACTTGCTGAGCTTGCAACTCACCAAGTGCAATGTTGCCAATTTTTATTTGTTGTAGATAAAAGTTGATCCGTAAGTTGTGACAGAAGTTTAAAGCATGGATCGAAGGTTGGTATTTGGATTGTCATCTTTCTCCTCACTCATCATTTGCATTTCATATAGGGAGTCTATTTTGATTTGTATATAAAGAGTCACGGTCGTTAATGTCCTGTAATATAGAAAAATACACAAGTGTGAATAAGCATTGTCAAATCTTTCTAAGTGAATGCCTCCGCTTGAGAAAAAGGGTTACAAACCATGATTAACATGTTAATATCATGTGTAATGCAACTGTTTTGCAAATGAACTATAATTTTTAGGTTATATTACTTGTTACAAGGGTAAGGGTGTTACAGATGATGATGAAATGTCTTTAGAGAGAGAAGAGAAGAAAAGAAAAAAGCCATGTTGGCTGCTGAGATTGCTGACACAACCAAGTGTAAAGAACCAGCTGAGTCAGACAACAATGAAGCTCACTACTCCTCAGATATAGAGGAAGAGGCTTTGATATGCCTCATGGTCAAAGAACAAGACTCCAACGATCAAGAAGATAAGGTACATTACAACACATCTCATTCTGATCTTGATGATAGTGATAGTGACACAAACACTTCATCACCCATTGATATTTTTGAGTCATTAGGCAAAATAATGAAATATTTTGAGCATGTAAAAACCTCACACACTTGTAAATGAACCAGCTCAAAAGCCCAAACTCACAGCTGACTAAGGCGCTGAGTACTCTAAGTCACATAACTGCTGAGAATACAGAGTTGAAGGTTGAGATAGATAAGATTCAAGCAGACTTAGCTGCAACTGAAAAGAGTGAAAAGATTTGAAAAATATGATTGCATCATTCACTAAGGCATCTAAATCATTGCATGAAGTTATAATGATTCAAAAGGAAAGTGGAGATAAGACAGGCATTGGATTTAGTTCCTTTGTGCATGCCCGAACTCCAAGAGTGGTAATGGAGAAATGATCCTCAAGTAATGAGGCAGTCCAAAAATCCAAAGCACCATATGTTGCACCTACACCCTTTAACAAACACAATCACAACCATGTTGGCCTTGGATACAATGATAAAGGCAAAAAACCAGCAGAGTATGCTGAGACGACAACTAAAACAAAATTTAGAAGAGTCCATCAGCAGACTCCAAACAGAAAATACTATGTAAAATCTAAATAGAGCTACCAAAAGCCCCAGAGGTTTCAACAAAGAAAATCATATGATGGGAATGTTAAAAATTATCCCAGCCAAGCTGATTGGAACAATTAAATGAGATATCAGCAAAGACTTAGGGAATACAAGCCCATGTGGAAAATGCCTCAGACGCAAAATAGGTCATTCCCAAGGCAAAGGAATTATTATCTGCATATAAATGCACCCAAGCACAAAGCCCAATATGCATCAAAGTTTCATTACAATCCCAAGAAAGCAAATGCACAAGCTCACACGCAGGCATACAGACAAAAGAGACAACTGAATGAGGCTAAAGCTCCTAAGAAATTTGCTCATGTTCATTATGATTATGAAACGGATAGGTGGCAACCTCTTAGAGTCAGGCCATTTGGCTATATGTTGGTTGGATCACCTTATAGTGCTAACCATTCATGACCCAGACAAGTATGGGTACCTAAAAACTAATTTCTTTGATTGCAGATTCAAGGAACAACTAAGTGCCAAGGAACCTGGTACATGGATAGTGGTTGTTCCAAACATATGACAGGCAACAAGAAAAATCTTTCAAAGTCCAAGGAAATAAAAGGTGCTAAAGTCATATTTGGAGGAAATGAAGCTACAGGGGAGATCAAAGGCACATGATCCATTAAGAAGAATGGACTAGATATCACGGATGGAGCCTATGTTGAAGGGATCAACTTCAATATGTTGAGCATCAGCCAACTCCATGACAAGGGCTACAATGTGGAATTCAACATGGGTGTTTGCCAGATCAAGGATGCTGAATCAAATGAAATTGTGCTACAAGGATCAATGCAGTGAATTGGTCAACTTCTTTAACCAAGCACATATCTGCTAGCGAAAAACACAACTGAATCAAGTTGTTGTGGCACAAGAAGGAAATCATGTGTGATGCATGCTAGATGGGAAACCAAATAAAGTATTCTTACAAGGACAAGCCAAGTCCTTCTTCAACTAGGATATTGCACTTATTGCATATGGATTTGTTTGGTCCTGTTGAACCAGCCATCATTAGTGAAAATAAATATTCCTTAGTGGTTGTGGATGATTATTCAAGATACACATGGACCATCTTTATGTGTAAAAAGAATGAAACCTTGCAGAAGCTCCCTCAGCTAATGAGAAGAGTCAAACCATTATCAAGATAAGTTCTGATAGAGGAACTGAGTTTGTCAGTGGGATTATAATTGATGTGCATAGAAAATGGTATTTTTCATGAGTTGTCACGGTGCAAGAACTCCCACGTGAGAATGGAGGGGTGAAAGAAGGAAGCAGAACTCTCAAGGAAAGTTTGCAAGGACCATGTTAGTTGGTGGATTGCCCAAGAGATTCTCTGCTTGCTACACTCAGAATAGGTGTATGATCAATATGCAGCTGTCCAAATCCCCTTATGAAATTTGGACACGAAGGAAGCCAAATGTTGGATATATTCATATCTTTGGACGTAAGTGCTTAGCAAGGACAACTTGAAAGTTTTTTATGCTAAAGCTGATGAAGGTATCCTTTTGGGATACTCAGTTGAGAGTAAAGCTTTTAGAGTGCTGAACAAGAGGACTATGGTCACATAAGAGTCTATTCATGTTGTTTTTTATGAATCCAATGTTAATGGAGAAGATATATATGAGTTAGCTGACAAGATGAATCAATCAACTGTTCAGAAGAGTCCATATGTTGAGGCATATATTAGAAGACTCAACCCTGATGAAGATAAGATAGCTGAATCTCAGAGAACTCGGAAGTCTGCAGCTGAATGATGATGAGGAAGCTATTCAAGACAACTTAGCTGCAAGACGACTGAATCCAGCAGACTTACTCCAACCAGATGTGAGATGTCTGAGAGACCATCCTCTAGAGCTTATCATTGGAGATGTAAGAGAAGGAGTAATAACCAGATCAAGAACTCAATATGAAGCTATGTTCACTTGTTTCATTTCCCATATTGAGCCTAAAAACGTGTCACAAGCATTGGATGACACACATTGGATTTCAGCTATGCAGGAATAACTGAATTAATTTGAGAGAAACAAGGTTTGGGAATTAGTTCAAAGGCCTATCCACCAAAATGTTATTAGTACTAAGTGGGTATTTATAAACAAGATAAATGAAGAAGTATTTTTAGTGAGAAACAAAGCAAGATTGGTAGCCTAAGGGTATTGCCAAGAAGAAGGTATAGATTATTATGAAACCTTTGCACATGTTGCAAGATTGGAAGCAGTAAGGATGTTTCTTACTAATGTTGCACACAAGAACTTCACAGTTTATCAAATGGATGTGAAGAGTGTATTTTTGAATGGACTTTTGGAATAGGAATTCTATGTGGAGCAACATCCAGGTTTTGAGAAGAAAACTATTGGAGATAAAGTCTACAAGCTTAAGAAGGCATTGTATGGTTTGAAACAAGAACCAAGAGCCTGGTATGATACATTGTCCCAGTTTCTCATTGACAATGGACTCACCAAAGGCAAGGTTGATAGAACACTTTTTAGAACTCAAGATTGGGAGAGTATACTGCTTTTTCAAATAAATGTGGATGACATCATTTTTGGATCCACAAACAAAGAGCTTAGTGATAAATTCTCAAATCTCATGCAAGGGAAATTTGAGATGAGTATGATGGGAGAGTTAGCTTTCTTTTTAGGTCTTCAAATCAAGCAAATGAAGGATGAAACCTTCATAAGTCAAACCAAATATACGAGAGATTTGATGAAGAAATTTGGTATGGAAGAAAAGTTATCTGTGAAGATTCCCATGAATACTTTAGTCAAGATGGATATGGATTCAGAAGGCAAAGTTGTTGATCAAACAAGATATAGAGCTCTTATTAGATCTTTGCTCTATTTAACAGCAAGTAGGCCATACATCACCTTCGCAGTATGCGTATGTGCCTGATTTCAATATGTACCAAAGGAAAGTCACATGACTGCAGACAAAAGAATCTTAAGGTATTTGAAGGGATGCCAAGAATTTGGCTTATAGTATCCAAAAGATGGAGGATTCAATCTAGTTGGCTACTCAGACTCATATTATGCTAGATGTAGAGTAGATAGGAAAAGTACATTTGGTACCTGTCAAATGATTGGAAATAAGTTGGTTTCTTGGTTCAGCAAGAAACAAAATTCAATAGCTACATCCACAGCTGAAGCAGAGTACATTGTTGTAGGCAGCTGTTGTGCCCAAGTCTTATGGACGAGGCAACATCTCAGAGACTATGATATAGAAGAAAAAGAGATTAAGTGCTATTGCAATTACACAAAATCCAGTATTGCACTCAAGAACCAAGCACATTGATGTCAGGTATCATTTTATAAGAGACCATGTTGAAAAGAAAGACATCACAATGGAATATATATCAACTGATAAGTTGTTAGCTGTATATTCACTAAGCTATTATATGAATCAAGGTTTGAAGAGCTTAAAAATGAACTTGGATTGATTGAGCTGAGTTAAGAGACTTACAAGACTCAATCAGCAGAGTCAAAGAAGAGAGAAACAAAAATCAACAAAGTTTTATTTTTCATCCAAGTGAAACTTGACCAAGACGGCTAGTTAGTTGTCGAAGAGTTATTTGGACAACCGAGTGTTTATTAAGTGAAGAGAGAAGCAGAGTTAAGTCACCTATGAAGATAATTGAGTTATTTATGAGCTAAGTGACAAAACACAGTCGTTTTCTGCGAGGGGTAATGTTTTTAGGCTTGACGTTAGCAGTAATTATGGTTTTAGTAAAAGCATGTACCCATTTTACCCATCATTGGATATAAATGCTGATGCATTAAATGCGGGGAAATTAATGCAGTTTTCAAGACGTGATCTGAACTGTTGATCAAATTCAACCTTTTTGGATTCCAAAAACCATCCCCTCACATCCTATATATAGAGAAATTGTTTATCTCTCTCCTCACAACACTCTTACTCTCAAGCAACCTATGGCATTTTATCTCTGCAACAAAGAAGCAAACCCTAGTTCGTCGCTTGATTCGAAATATCCGTTCAACCTTAGATATGGCATTGACTTATGGCAACATAAAGATGGATTGGAAGATCCACACCGGAGCTACAGTGGATTTTGATGGCTTGTTCAAGCAAGAACTGGATAAAGCCCTAGCGAAGAGGATTACTGGGAAGCTTGAAAAATCTGGTCTCAAGCAGTTTCTGTCAATGGAGTTCTCGCACACCTACTTGGAAGAGGTGGCGATGTTCTATCGCTCAGGTTCACGATGATCCGATTCTCTCATTAGTCCACATCAAAAAGATTAAGCTGACTACTGCGGACTTAGCTGCTAGCTGTTATCTGCCTTCTTCTAGTTTGAAGGAGATAACTGAGAAAGATATCAAACTGGTTGTTGGATGGAAGTAAATAGCCAAGCCAGAGGCTTCAACGAAGCCTGTTTATACATCCAAGAATTCTCTGATAAAAGAGGACTACCACAAGTTGATGGACGTGTTAGCCAAATCTATCGATACGAAGTTTGGCAGCTTCACTTAGTTGTCTAGGACTAAGCTGACTGTGATGGCTGCGATAATAGAGGAGAAGAAAGTGAACTGGGCTGAGTTTGTTTTTGGCAAGTTGTTCCCGAATGTGATGAACAAAGTCATTACTGAAGCTAGAGTGTTTGAAAGCTCACTCGGATATGGCCTAGTGCTAGGTCATTTGATGGAGGTGAAGGGTGTTCCTCTCAAGAATGGGAAACCCTTCCATGTGAACAAGAAGATGATCAGGGCAAATCTCTCTACTGCCCAATGACAAGCCCACGCTAGGAAAGTGGATACTAGCGAGGGGGAATCAGCTAACCCTGTCCCTGAGGATACAGCTGCGACAGCAAAGGCCTCTTCTCCTAAGCCAATCCAGAAGAAGAAAAAGGCACCTGCCCCTACAGCCAAGTCAGCTCCTGCCCCTGCAGCCAAAAAATACCCTACCCCTGCCCCCACAGCTGAGAAGGAATCTCCAGCTCCTTCTCCTATCATCAAGACAAAGAGCTCAGCTGCACCTGGCAAGCCAGTTGCAGCCAAGAAACTGAAGATAAGGGAGAGAACTTTCACAGTTGTAGAGCTTGAGAACGTGGAACCTGACGTTCCATTGGTAAAGACAAGAAGAAGACTTATGAAGAAGACTTGTCAAGAAGTCTGATTTGGTGAAGCCAGTTGAGTCTGGCACAACTACTGTGAAAGAGGCTGCTGAAGAAGAGCAACAAACATCGAAAGACAAAAGTTGTTGTGGAAGCCACTGAGTAGGAACATATTGTTTTTCCTGAACAGCAGAGTCCGATGTAGTTAGGCCTGCGGAAGGCAACAAGAGTCGAGAAAAAGAACACAGTTGACAAGACCACTGATGAGTTAGCTGTTCAATCTTCTCAGACCCATGTAGTTTAGCTGAGGATGAAAGGGCTCGTATTGAGTCCATGCATGAAGATGATGAAGATGATGATCTTCAAATCCTATCTCATGCCTATCTTGATTTGTAAGAGAGGCTGAAAATATGGAGGAGGATGATCTCTTAAGCTTTTTGGGCAACATTGTTGTCCGTTCGGTTTTGGACCCATATTTTTGTACCACCATCTTTTACTAAAAGAAGGATGAGGAAAAGCTAAAGGCAAAGGCGAAGGCAATTGAGGAATCTAAGAAACCTCAATTTTCTCCCCTTTGATACAGTCCCTGAAAGTGATTTCCAATCAACTATCAGTAGTGATGAAAAAGAAACAGACCCTGCTGATGCAGTCAAGAAGGCTGAGCTCTCAAAGAATCCAATGAGATGCACAAGCAATCTATGCTGAAGGGTCCAGGAGAGTCATCATCTATGCTTATCTCTCATAGCCTTGATATTTTGGAGATGATGAGGATCATCGATACTACTACCTCACCTGTGCACTTCGAGGGACAAGAAACTAGGAAGAATGGCGATGAAGCTAAGGAAGGTGATGAAGAGGGCACCTTAGCCAAGCCTACCCATGAAGGTGTTGAGACACCTGCCATATTGGCTGAACACTCAACTGTAATCTCAAGTTTCCAGTGACCGCACTGCACGTGACTCAGCTGGTGCGCCAGCCGAAGGGAAAACTGCAAACACCACAGCCGGGTTGGAAGAGGCTATGGGAGACCTTTCACAATTGAATATTAGCGGGGAATACATGTAAATAAATGAACAACAGAGTGGGGTTGACAACACTCAGATGGTTCAGACTATCTCAGCTGAAATCCCAGTTGCTGCGAGATGATGAAGCTGGCGATGCGGCCCCAGGCAAATGATGGATAAGCCAGGACAGTTGAGACTGTTGATAAAGCCAGTCAAAGGATGGACAGGAAGCCAGGTCAGTTGAGATTGTTGGCTATGAAAGTGCAATCCTAGAGGTTGAGACTTCAAAGGATGCCACTGAAGATCCTAAAGCAGCTCAGTCTGCTGAATGGATTATCCAAGGCCCTGCTACGGTTAAGACTGCACAAGGGAATGTAGAAGGCCCAACAACGGTTGAGACTGTTGAGGGTAATGAAGGCCCAAAGGAGGTTGAGACTTCCTTGGGTAAGAATGCTGAAGAAGAAATGCCAGCTCCTCAAGAAAAGTCAGTCGAAAATGAAGAACAAATCAGTGCTCTGTATGACTCTCAAGAAAATGTTTATGTGGAGTTTTTGCACACAGATGACGAAGCTGAGTCCACTCAGAAAGATAAAGAAGAAGAGGACCCAAAAATTAAGGAGACTGTGGCTAAAATAAGGAAGACAAGTGAGAAAGCTGCCATTTCCAAATTTACTCTGGTTGATAGCCCCCCCATGGTGCCATCACCAACCCATGATGTTGCTAAGGCGGTCGAGGACAAGAATATACTCAAGCGGAATAACAAATTATTACCAACGAAGTTGTTGAGACAGTTGAGGCCAGTCACCTCCGCCGGCTAACACACTGCAGAGATCCGAGGACGTGAAAACATTTGTTTATTTGCACACCGAGTTGAAGCAAGTGTCGAGGAAAAGGACCGCTCCCGATGGCGAGATAGGAGAGATTAATTTGGTCCCTAATGACCTTTTTGTAGAGTACTTTTTGTTTGTGGTGGAAGTACCATTGGAGACTAAATTTGTTGTTGAGAGTGCTAGGTACACTGTCAACATTTCTCCTAAAGAATTTGAGACTCCAGATGATCAAACATTAGTGTCGTTTAGATTTGATTTTGATGTTGTATGGCACGAAAAGTAGTCTTTGAAAGTAACCGACTTTTGAAAAGCCTTAAAGGCTATTTACGCTGAGATAGAAAACATGGAGAAAGAATTTGCAGCATTGAACCAGCGTCTGGACAATTGAGATGCAACAATCTCAGTAGACATTCGAGGGACTGTGCTCATAATAAGGGAATGGACAACACATACCAAAGCACTCAGGCGTGAGCAAGTCAGTTACTTTAAGTCACTGTTTGCTAAGATGGTAATTTGGAGTGCTGAGAATGCCAAATTGGAGCAGACACAGAGGGATCATGTCTTCAGGATAGACCAGTCACACAAAACTGACATGGAGTTGTTGCAAGCTCAACAAAAGGCAAACCTTCTTAAGATAAAAGCCAATATGCACACTGAAATGATGGTAATGCAAACTGAAATAAAATTAATGGCTGCTGAGATGAAGGCTCTGCGCTCGGAATTTAGGGCAACACACTCCACAAGCCATGAGAAGATGGACTTGACAAAAAGGGGGAAGGTAGTTGTAGGTCCCAAGGGGTGTGAGTGTAAGGTTTAGAAGGGGGGGTTGAATAAACCTCACCAGCTTCTCGAATTAGTCCTTTTAAATATTCAGAGTTAATACTTCACAGTTGTGTCCTTGATGGACAGCTAAGTTAGTTAATCAGCAGAGTTAGTCACTCAACAGGCTCGACTGAACTGTTGATAGAATAACTCAGCTGTTTTGACTAAAGACTTAACTCTATTGTGATTTGTTTTCAGCGGAAGACTTAACACCCTTGAATTTGGTTAAGTTTGTTTTAATACTTGGTTTTAGCACTTAGTTGATTGTCAATTGGATAGCAAATTTATCAGCAGATATAAAAATAAGATGCAGAAATTAAAGTGTTGAAATGTAAATGACACAATAAATTTTTATAGAGGTTCGAAGATGGGGTAATTCTTATACTCCTCTTTTCTCCAACTCCTGGAGGAATCCACTAAGTATTGATCAATATACAGAGTGGTTAACAGTCCAGATACAAGTCTTGATCACACTGGTGACTTGATCCTTTGGGACTCGATCGGAGATGCCTTGGTCACACAGTGGCTTCTCGTGCGACTCGAGAGCTTCTTCACAGGCATTTTGCCTTGCTACTACATCCCACTTGCTCAAGCTTCTTGGATTTGATCACGAAGCCCTCCAAAAACTGGAGACTGGTTCGATCTTGAACCTTCCTACAATCCTTCGTGGAATGTAGACCCCTTGATTCTTCAAATGGTTCCTCTTCAACGGATAGAAGTTGTCTTTCCTTCACAGGTGAGTGTTGGATTGATTTCCTTCGTAATATAGGCTTGAGGATTAATCTTGAATGACTTGAGAATAATTTTGATTCTGATTCAAATGTTTTCTTGAATGTTCGTGATTCGGGTAATCAAGGTAACCTCTTCTCAAATAAATTCCTCAGCCTTTTATAGTGATCTTTCAAAAATCTGCACGTTGAAGAGATAGGCTTATTTTTTAAAGTCACTTGTGGTCGTTGGCTTATCTTGTTGCAGTTCTTGGAATTGCCATTTCCTCGTATGAATGATTCTTGACTTTTCGGTGTTCGACACAGTGCGGTGCTTCCCATTGGTTTATTCCTCTTGCACGCTTCTCGGGTCGAGCACTTCAAAAAAAGTAGTATGGAAGTATTACTTGTTTAAGTATTTCTCTTGATTTACGGCAACGGACCTCTTCCGATTATCTCGACTTGATTGCATTTCCTTGACTTCCCGGGCGACTTGAGTCGACTTCCAATCATTGGATGACTCTTATGTCACTTCAACTTGAGACTTGGCTATCTTGAGTTGACTTGGATCGATACTTCACTGTTTGCATCTCTGTTGCACCTTGATCGAGTTCTTATCTTATCTTCTTTGCCATACTCATTTGCCTCACTGAGTCTTCCTTCTAGTCTCCAGTTGTCTTCTTGCATGTTCAGGAATAGCTGACTTAACTCAGCTCGATCAGCCATTTCTATTACAATGCAATTTACAACAAAAATGGGGTGCCAACTTCCTATTCTAAGTTTTGCATGGCATTCATCAAAATCTACAAAATAATTTCCCAACAATTTCCCCCTTTTTGATGATGCCAAAACTTAAAACATACAACAATAGTTAAACATCAAAGATACATACAGACAAGTGTTGAATCACAGAATGTATGATTAGAATCGATCTTTTATTGATCATAACATTCTTGTTCTTTACATAGCGATTTACAAAGTGTATCAGAGCTTGAATCAAAAGAAAATATATCAGAGCTTAAATGGACCTTATAGTAACCATTGCCGTTCTATATCTCCATAAGTATAGAAATTGTACAATTTTATTCAATGTACAGAAGACTTACATAAAGATGTATTTACATAGTAAAATACACGAAGGGGTGGACAACAACACTTCATCTCCTTCGCTGCCTCCTTCTTTCATCTTTTTCAGCTTTGTCATCTTCTGACCTTCTTCTCTTTTTCTCATCTTCAGCCGCCTTTTTCTTTTCATACGTCCTTCTGGCAGCTTCATCTCTTCTCAGTCTTTCTTGTATTTCCTCCCATAGCTGAGTTTGTCTTTTATTTTCCTCATCAATTCTCTTCACATACTCAGCATTGTTCTTAGCCACTTGCAGGTTGGCTACTTCGTCAAATCCAGCCCAATAGATCCCTCATTTCTTGCCTGGATCTATGTACTCAATGTTTTTGGGCAGAGGTCTAGGTTTGAAACCTCTTCCTCCACCTCTGCTTATTCCTCTTCCTCTGGGCGTGTCTTGTCTTTGGGGTCTTCTTTTTCCCAATTTGAGTGGTAGCGAGTGACCAGAGAGATGCGCGATGAGTCATTTGCTGTCGCCTTCTTCACATAGTGTGAGACCCTTTTCCCAAGTACAAATCCCAGGCTTGAGCCGTGGACATATTTGCGAAGTATCCTCTAGATGCGGCGTCTTGAATTCATCAAGCGATCTTGGCTCGGTTCAAAGATACGAAATGGCATAGGTGTCTCTGCATTTGGAATGCCTCCATGTTGTTTGAGAATATCCATAACTCGGGCATTCATCTTTTCTTCCACTTCTTTCATCCCCTCGCTTCAATCTGTCTTTCTCTTTTCGGCCATAGGTGCAAAGCAGAGTGTTGGAGTGGCGATTCATCGGGAGTTTGATGATATCATTTGTGACAAGACCTTGTTGAGGGGTTTTAGCAATCATCAAGGTTACATCTTTCGAACCTTCCCCTCAAAGACTTCCCTTTTTTCTCTCTTATTACTTCCTCATTTTTGTCTTTTCTTTCACGATTGCTTCCTCCTTCTCGACTTTCGGATCCCTTGAGCGCCTTTAGGTATTCCTCTTCCCCCTTTTTGGCATCATCGAGAGAGAGAGAAACCCACGGAAACAAGCTAGCAAGCAAGAAGTCTAGTCTGGCGATAGCCGAGTTCTACTTTGAGTCTGCCTGCGGAATATCTTGCACGGAACTCGGAGCGGGTGGCGTTGGATTCATTGCTACCAACTTCATCTCGGCCATGAGGAGATCGAATTTTCGATCCATATTCTCTTACACGCGAGAGCTCATTCTTATTATGTTCACGCAGACTGACTTTATATACGTAGTATGAGATTCATGCATTTGTTCAATATGCTCTTGCAATTTTGTCTTTGCATCGGCATTCTCGGCCCGCCGAGACTAACAACTTGTTGAACAATGTCTGAAATATCGAGCTTGTTCCACACGCATTGTTTCTTCTTTGTGCCACCACTCCGGATCGACTATGATGCCACGCAAATCGCCAGATAAGGTTGGCGTCTCTGTTATCGCCTCATGTCCGGTGAGGCCTGGTGCCTCTCCATCTTTTCAACCTCGATAAATAGGGCCTTGAAAACTTCCCGACTGCATTTGTCTCCTCTCTCTGTTTGGTGACGGCCAAGCGTCAAAGTCATAGTCATTTGGAACAATGGTGTACGATGGAATAACGAGGGTCAGTCGTGGAAGCGCTCGCGATCTCTAGGCGATTCTTCGGGAGGTCGGGTACCTCTGCGTCCTCAGTTGCTTTAGGCCGTTCGTTTTCTTTTCGAATCTGCAGTATATTGATACAATTATCCTCGTCAAGGGCTTGCAGCACTGTGTCAACCTCAAGAAACCTGAAGAGTTCTTCTTCTTCAGCAATGAACTCTGGTCTTTCAAACTACACTCTGGATAGGCTCGGCTTCTATTTTCTCCACTCTCTGAGGACGATTTTGGATGTCGGATACAATGGAGAGTGCATGATTACATCGTCTCCATCATTCTCTTGCTGGCCCTCGTTCCCGGGGATTGAGGGTAGCGAGACTTCGCCATTTGCTCGACATCCTCGGTAGCCTCTATTACGGTGGAGAAACAACCACAATCCTTGGTGATTCGGTTGTCTCGGCCATTCCTTGTTCCTCGGTTGTTCTGTCTATAGTTTGGGTCTTCGAGTTGCCTCTGCTTTGATCGGCCCTTGAGACTTGGCGTTTCATCGATCACGGAGACTCTACTTCTCAAAAGTAGTCTCGTTATCTTTTCGGTGAGTGACAGACTCGGTTGTCTTACAAGCTCGAAGAACTTGGAAAGTCTTCTTCTTCTCTTTGTTTTTACCAAAGGGATATTTGGCTCTACTTCCTCCGGTTCATTGAAGGTGAATGCCTTCGAGATATCTTAAGGCACATTTGCCTTCCTTGTTGTGGCGATCCTCTTCTTCTTGATCACCTTTGGAGAAGGGATTAATGGTTCCTTCTCCATCATGGTTGCAGGGCGGGAGACACACGGCTGCGGGGGCGGTGACTCGAGCTGCGGGAGCGAGGAACAGATTTATTTTTCTTTCTTTGCGCAGGGCAACAGATCTTTTTAGCATTGCGGGCGGGCCTTCTTCGTTGGAGGAGAGGAGAGACGATTGTATCTTGAGGATCGGTGATTCCCCCTCACTCGTGATCGATCCTCTTGGCGTACGCTCTCTTGTGCGCCGGAGAGGTTTGATCGAAACATCCTCTTGTTCACATGGAACGCCTTTCCATGTCGAAGAGGACTCCTTTTACTTCCATCGTTTGCCAATCACGGTCGTATCTCAGGAACCTCCAAACATTCCATCCTCCTTGAAGGATTTGTTCCCAACATTCAGCGAGTCTGCTGTAGACAAACTCAGCCCAATTCACCTTCTTTTCTTCAAGGATCGCAACCATTACGATCAGCTTAGCTTTAGACAGCTGGTCAAAGCTGCCGAATTTGATGTCTATGCATTTGGCAACAATGTCCAGCAATTTGTGGTAGTCCTCTTTCAGCAGCCTCTTGTTGGCTGTGTAGACCACTTTTGCAGCATAGTCGGACTTGGCTACTTACTTCCAAGCAGTAGTTAGGTCGACCTCAGCTTCATGAATCTCCGCCACTCCTTCCATCGGCAACAAGCAGTGTTCCGCCAAATCCTTGGCAGTGATGGTAAACTCTGTTCCGTGAACAGAGGACTTGATGCCCTCATCGTGAACTTCAGCGTTCACGTAGAACTGTGCGACCTCTTCCACATAGGTCATCGGAAACACCAACATCAGAAACGGTTTCAGCCCAGACGTTTCCAATTTCTCAGCAATCTTCTTCACTAGGGTGTCGTCGGACCCCTGTTTAACCATACCATCGAAATCCACAGTAGACCCTGTGTGGATTTGCTTTCCTAGCTTGACAAAATCATGAGTGGGTGCCATTTCTCAGTGTTTTACCGAACAAGACTTAGAAAATGATCTGAGGATTGATAGGGTTTTGAGAGAAAATTTTTGCTTTTGCTTTCGTGAGAGAGATGAACAGTTTTTGGTAAAGTGTGAGAGAAACGGACGAAATGGTTTAAGTATGGTTCATGAAAGGACGTGCGGGTGGTTTTTAATCAACGACTTAGATCTTGCACGCGGATTTACATTTAATTTCTCGTATTTAATGCGACAACATTTATATCCAATCATAAGCTTGGTGTGCAGCTTTTGACTGTACACGTCATAATTATGCTGATGTCATTCATAAAAACATTCCCGCTTAGTATAAACGACCGCATTTTTGTCACTTTGCTCATAAATGACTCAGCTTACTCCTTAGCTGATTCGATCCTTCTTCTCACTCCTCTCCTAGTGACTTAGCTGTCAGCTAAGTCGATACAACTGACTTTCCGATACGGCTGATTCACTTAGCTGAATTACGAATTCAACTCTTTTTCCTCTTTTCATGTTTCATCTCTTTTCTTTGAGTTCTCTGAGTGTCAACTCAGCTCAATTAACCCTAACTCAGGCTTGAGTTCTTCAAATCTTGACTCACATAATGGTTTTGTGAATATGTCAGCTAACTGCTTATCAATTGAAATATATTCCAAAGTGATGTCCTTCTTTTCAACATGGTCTCTTATGAAGTGATATCTGACATCGATATGCTTTGTTCTTGAGTGCAACACAGGATTTTGAGTGATTGCAATTGCACTTGTGTTATCACACATGATTGGAATTTCTTTTTCTTCAACTTCATAATCTCTCGCCTCTTTGTCTCATCCATAAGACTTGGGCACAATTTGCCCATGACTATGTATTCTCGCTTCAATTTGTAGAGGTGGCTATTGATTTTTGCTTTTTCTTTGAACCAAGAAATTAGCCTATTTCAAGCATTTGACATGTGCACGAGGTGCTTTTCTGTCAACTCTACATCCATAGATAGTGAGTCCGAATAACCAATAAGCTTAAATTCGCCTTCCTTTGGATACCATAAGCCAACTTCTTGGCTTCCTTTCAAATATCTCAAGATCCTCTTGGTCAGATCATGTGGCTTTCTTTTGGAGCATATTGAAATCTTGCACATACACCTACATCAAAGGTGATGTCCGCCCGCTTCTTTGTGAGATAAAGCAATGATCCGATAAGTGCTCGTATCTTGTTTGATCTACAGGCTTGCCATCCGCATCCATATCCATTTTGATGATGTATTCATTGGTATTTTCACTGAAGACTTCTCTTCCATACCAAATTTCTTCATTAAATCTCGGTGTATTTTGTCGACTTATGGAGGTTCCATCCTTCAATTTTGTTTCACTTGGAGTCCAAGGAAGAATGTCAGTTCTCCCATCATGCTCATTTCGAATTTGCTTTGCATGAGATTTGAAAATTTATCACACGACTCTTTGTTTGTGGATCCAAAAATGATGTCATCCACATATATTTGAACAAGCGGTATGCTCTTCCCATCTTGAATTAGAAGAGTGTTCTATCCACTTTGCCTTTTGTGAATCCGTTCTCAGTCAGGAATTGAGATAATATATCATACCATGCTCTGGGTGCCTGTTTCAA
Organism: Rehmannia glutinosa; assembly: GCA_016081115.2. Lineage (NCBI taxonomy): Eukaryota > Viridiplantae > Streptophyta > Magnoliopsida > Lamiales > Orobanchaceae > Rehmannia > Rehmannia glutinosa. Next base: position 389,389 of record JABTTQ020002109.1, read on the forward strand.
TCTATATAGAGCTTTCTTGAGTTTGTATACCTTGTCTCCAAGAGTCTTCTGCTCAAATCCTGGAGGTTGTTCAACATATACTTCTTCTTCCAACAAACCATTAAGGAATGCACTCTTTACATCCATTTGATATACAGTAAAGTTCTTGTGAGCAGCATAGGCAAGAAACATCCTTATGGCTTCCAATCTTGCCACAGGAGCAAATGTTTCATCAAAATCTATCCCTTCTTCTTGGCAATATCCTTTGGCTACCAATCTTGCTTTGTTTCTTACCAAAGAACCTTCCTCATTCATTTTGTTTCTGAACACCCATTTAGTGCCAATAACATTTTGATGGGTAGGTCTTTGAACCAATTCCCACACTTTATTTCTTTCAAACTGATTCAGCTCTTCTTGCATGGCTTGAATCCAATGTGTGTCATCCAATACTTGTGACACATCTTTAGGCTCTATTTGTGAGATAAAGCATGTGAACATTGCTTCTTGTTGAGCTCTGGATCTCGTTTTTACACCTTTTCTTACATCTCCAATGACTAGTTCTGGTGGATGGTCTCTCAGCCATCTTACATCAGGTTGAAGTAAGTTATTTGGATTGATCGTCTTGTATTTGTGTTGTTTTGATCGGCTCTCTCATCATCACTTAGCTACTGATTTTCCAACTTTGTTTTGAGACTCGGCTATCTCATCTTCATCCGGGTTTATAATTCCGGCTTGACTTGACATAGGGACTCTTCGCATGGTTGGTTGATTCGACTTATCGGTGACTCTTCAATGTCTTCTCCATTTACGTTTAGCTCATCAAACACCACATGGATGGATTCTTCTCGCAACCATTGTCATCTTGTTGAGCATTCTATAGGCTTTGCTTTCAGCTGAGTATCCTAAGAAGATACCTTCATCAGCTTTAGCATCAAATGCCTTTAAATTATCTTTGCCATTGTTATGGATGAAGCATTTGCATCCAAATATTCTAAAATATGCAACATTTGGCTTTCTCCCTGTCCAAATCTCATAGGGAGTCTTTGTCATTGTCTGTTTATCATGCATCTATTTTGAGTATAGACTTATTTGTGTTTATTACTTGACCCAAAATCTTTTAGGTAGCCCCGCTTTAGCTAACATGGTCCTTGCTGCTTCTTTAAGAGTTCTGTTCCTTCTTTCTGCAACTCCATTTTGTTGTGGAGTCCTTGCTGCAGATAATTCATGACCAATACCATTTTCAATACAGTACTGAGTGATTATACTATTGACAAATTCAGTTCCTCTGTCAGATCTTATTTTCATAATGGTTTGACTCTTCTCATTTTGGATTCTTTTCATCAGCTGTGGTAGTTTCTGTAGAGTTTCTTTCTTCTTACACATGAATATTGTCCATGTATATCTTGAGTAGTCATCTACTACCACCAAGGTGTATTTCTTCCCACTTATGCTAGTTGGTTCAACTGGACCAAATAGATCCATATGTAGCAGGTGCAATATTCTTGTTGAAGATGGACATGTCTTTTCTTTGAATGATGATTTGATTTGCTTTCCCATCTGGCATGCGTCACATACACTTTCCTTCTTATATACTGAGTCTGGAAGTCCTTCTACAAGACTACTTCTTGCAAGCTTGTTAATTGTTTTGAAATTCAGGTGACTCAGCTTTTTGTGCCACAGCCAACTTGATTCAGCCGTGCTCTTTGCTAGTAGACAAGTGCTTGGAGTTGCAGTTGACCAATCTACCACATACATGTTCTTTTGTCTGCATCCTTGCAACACAACCTCATTGGATTCAGTGTCCTTGATTTGGCATATACCCATGTTGAATCCAACATTGTAGCCTTTGTCACAGAGTTGACTTATGCTTAGCAGGTTGAAGTTGAGTCCTTCAACATATGCAACATCTGTGATTTCTAATCCATTTTTCTTGATGGATCCAATGCCTCTTATTTCTCCTGGAGCTTCATTTCCTCCAAATATGACTTTTGCACCTCTAACTTCCTTGAATTTTGACAGATTTTTCTTGTTTCCTGTCATATGTCTGGAGCAGCCATTATCCATGTACCAGGTTCCTTGGCACTCAGATGTTCCTTGAACATGCAATCAAGGGAATTAAATTTTAGGTACCCATACTTGTCTGGGTCTTGAGGGGTTAGTATTGTAAGATGATCCAACCAGCCTATAGCCAAATGATTTGACTCTAAGAGGTTGCCATCTATCAGTGCCATAATCATAATTAATTTTGGCAAATTGCTTGGGGGTTTTAGGTTCATACAGTTGTCTCTTTTGTCTGTATGTCTGTGTAGGTGTTTTAGCAATTGCCTTCTTTGGGTAGCTGTGATATCTTTGAGAGTAGTGCTTAGGTGCATATGTGTGCTGATGATAGCTCTTGTGCCTTTGGAATGGCCTTTGCTGAGTCTATGCCTTTGCCATTTGGGCCAATATTCCATAGGTCTTTGCTGATACTTCACATTATTCCAATCAGCTTGGCTTGGGTAATTTCTACCATTCCCATAATATGCGTTTATAGAACTTATGGGGCTTTTGGTAGCTCTGTTTCTTCTTTACAGAGTATTTCCTGTTTGGAGTTTGCTGAGGAACTCGGCTGGATTTCTTCTCAACTGTCCTCTCAGCACACTCAACTGGCAGCTTTCCTTTTCCTTTATAACCAAGGCCAGTTTGCTTGTGTTTGTGTCTGGAATAAATGTGTGTGCACTATTTGGAGTTTTGGATTTTTGAGATACTTCATTACTTGAAGATCCTTTTTCCAAAATCACTTTTGGAGCTTGACTTAGTAAATGAAGTAATCACATTTTTGAGGTCATTCTCCCTCTTTTCTATAGCATCTATTTCTGCTATTAGCTTAACATTTTCAGCCTTTAGACTTTTATTCTCATCAGCTATTTGACTTAGAGTACTCAGCTCCTTAGTCGGTGAGAGTTTTTGCTTTGAGTAAATTTGTTTTCCTCATTTAGTAGTGTGTGTGAGGATTTAATGTGTTCAAAGTCTTTCATCATTTTGCCTAATGAATCATAAAGATCGAGTGGGTGATGAAGTGTGTGTGTCACGATCACTATCACTAGAATACCGAGTGTGATGAGTTTGAGTGTACCTCATCTTCTTGGTCGAGGTTGGTCTTGTTCCTTGGCCATTAAACAGATCAAGGCTTCTTCTTCAAAGTCACTTGAGTAGTCACTTCACTACTTTCTCGAATCAATTTGTGTCTTTTGACTTGGCATTTGTCTCAGTGTTTCTCTGACTAACATTGCCCTTTTCTTTTCTTGTCTTCTTTCTCGAAGACCTTTTTTTTCCTCTTCATTCTGTATTTGTTGACTACAGGATATGGGCAATCAATGGCATAGTGACCGGTTATCTGCGATTCTGACAAAGATAGATTTTCAACATTTTGATCGAGATCTTTCCATTCTGGATTGTCAACCCTTTGATATTCAACTTTTTGATGCTCTGCTCTCTTGGTTGACCTATCTTCCCTTGACTTGGAGGAGGTGAGTGTCTTACGGAGGATTCGTCCTTGCCTCTCTTGTAGTTCTTATTGAAGAACTTGTTAAACCTTTTGACCATCGAGCTATTTCCTCTTGGTCAATGACTTCTTTGACCTCGGCTCTCTTGCCATCCTTAACAATTAGAGCGAGTTGTTTTGGGCACAACTATCTCCTCTTGATCTTTTCTTCTCAGCTCAAATTCGTAGGCTTTGAGATCTGAGAATAGCTCATGGTTGGATGTCTTGGATAGGTCCATGGAATGTCTCAGTGCCATGACCTTCATTTCCCATTCGGTGGGAGACTTCTTAGAATCTTCATACACATTTCCTTCTGTGTATATTCTTTTCCAAGTGCAGATAGCTTGTTGGTAATTTCTGTGAACCGAGCATCCAGTTGATCCAAGGTCTCTCCTGCGAGCATTTTAAAATTCTCAAATTTATGTATAGCAACCGACAATTTGTTTTCCTTGATTTGCTCTGAGCCTTCACAAATCAATGTTAGCTTGTCCCAGATTTCTTTAGCCGTTTTGCATGATTTGACTTTGTTGAACATAGCTTTGTCAAGGTTTTGTAAAGAATGTCCTTGGCCACATTGTCCAAGTTATATCTTTTTGTCATCGTTTGTCCATTCGGCTCTTGGTTTTTCAACCATGGCTGGTGCAGGAGCAACATCCTCTTCACCTTCAATTACCGACTCTCCTTCTGGTGTGTTCACTTTTAAGATTTGCAGAGGCCCATCCTCTATCACTATCCACATCTCATCGTGTAATTCTGATAGAAGAGCCTGCATACGAATTTTCCAATCATCAAATTCTTCAATTGTGAACATAAGGATGCGTGTCAAATTTGCTTCCATGATAATAACTTTCTTTGAGTAAAAGAGTTTTGAAAGATTGAGTACTAAAACAAGCTTTGAAAAATTTGGAGATCTAGTTGATAACGGTGCGGAAGGCTCAATGAACCAACCGCTCTGATACTACTTGTAGGTCCCAAGGGGTGTGAGTGTAAGGTTTAGAAAGGGGGGGGGGTTGAATAAACCTTACCAACTTTTCGAATTAGTCCTTTTAAATATTCAGAGTTAATACTTCACAGTTTGTGTCCTTGATGGACAGCTAAGTTAGTTAATCAGGAGAGTTAGTCACTCAACAGACTCGACTGAACTGTTGATAGAACAACTCAGCTGTTTTGACTAAAGACTTAACTCTACTGTGATTTATTTTCAGCAGAAGACTTAACACCCTTGAATTTGGTTAAGTTTGTTTTAATACTTGGTTTTAGCACTTAGTTGATTATCAATTGGATAGCAAATTTATCGTGAGATATAAAAATAAGATGCGAGAAATTAAAGTCTTTGAAATGTAAATGACACAATAAATTTTTATAGAGGTTCGAAGATGGGGTAATTATTCTACTCCTCTCTTCTCCAACTCCTGGAAGAATCCACTAAGTATTGATCAATATACAGAGTGGTTAACAGTCGATCCGGATACAAGTCTTGATCACACTGGTGACTTGATCCTTTGGGACTCGATCTGGAGATGCCGCCCGTCACACCTGGTGGCTTCTCGACGACTCGGCTTCTTCACAGGGGCATTTGCCTTGCTACTACAACCCACTTGCTCAAGCTTCTTGGATTTGATCACGAAGCCCTCCAAAAACTTGAGACTGGTTTGACCTTGAACCTTCCTACAATCCTTCGTGAAATGTAGACCCCTTGATTCTTCAAATGGTTCCTCTTCAACTGATAGAAGTTGTCTTTCCTTCACAGGTGAGTGTTGGATTGATTTCCTTCGTAATATATGCTTGAGGATTAATCTTGAATGACTTGAGAATAATTTTCGGTTATAGTTCAAATGTTTTCTTCAATGTTCGTGATTCAGGTAATCAAGGTAACCTCTTCTCAAATAAATTCCTCAGCATTTTATAGTGATCTTTCAAAAATCTGCCCGTTGAAGAGATAGGCTTATTTTTGAAAGTCACTTGTGGTCGTTGGCTTGTCTTGTTGCAGTTCTTGGAATTGCCATTTCCTCGTATGAATGATTCTTTAGCTTTTCAGTGTTCTGACACAGGTGCAGTGCTTCCCATTGGTTTATTCCTCTTGCACGCTTCTGGGACTGAGCACTTCAAGAAAAGTAGTATGGAAGTATTACTTGTTTAAGTATTTCTCTTGATTTCTGTGCAACGGACCTCTTCCAGTTATCTCGACTTGACTGCATTTTCTCGACTTCCCAGGCGACTTCGAGTCAGCTTCCAATCATTGGATGACTCTTCTGTCACTTCAACTTGAGACTTGGCTATCTTGAGTTGACTTGACTGATACTTCACTCAGCTGCATCTCAGTTGCACCTTCAGTCGAGTTCTTATCTTCTCTTCTTTGCCATACTCAGCTGCCTCACAACAGAGTCTTCCTTCTAGTCTCCAGTTGTCTTCTTGCATGTTCAGGAATAACTGACTTAACTCAGCTCGATCAGCCCTTTCTATTACAATGCAATTTACAATAAAAATGGGGTGCCAACTTTCTATTCTAAGTTTTGCATGGCATTCATCAAAATCTACAAAATAATTTCCCAACAGTAGTAGTAAGGGGGACGACTATAAGGGAAGTGATGTGAAGAAACCCCCACTGAAGATTATGCTTGCAGAAACCCCCCAACTAGGCTCAGTCACCAGTTCCCTCCTAAGCCAGCTGCCACAAGGCCTTTCAACTTAAGAGAACATTGCATTAGCCTTTAAGAAATCGCGAGAAGCTATTGAAGTTGATTTTGCCAAGGTGGATGAGAGGCAGCATGGCATAATACAAAGTCTTAAAGCTAGATTTGATGGTCCCCCAGTGGGATTACTGAAGGACTCTCCAACAATGAAGCCCCTTCGGAAGATAGTTGTCCCTGATGTAGGATCTAAGCCAAGATCCTTAGAGGAATTCCAAATGCTTGCATCCGAAGTATTTTTCAAAGGAATGACTCTATCAGAGGCGTGGGACTTGTACTGGGAGAAGGGTTTGGAGCTTTGTCAAGCAGCCGAGAAGCAACAAACTTTTAGCAGTAGTCAGCAAACTTCAATGGCACAACTCGTGCAGTATACACCCAGAGGATGAGCAGACTTTGGACGAGGAATAAGAAGGATTGGTGAAAGTAGAAGAGGCAGAGAAACTCCACCACCAAGGCCTAGAGATGTTCGATATGTCGATCCCCAGAAGAAAGGATTGATATACTGGGCCGGGTTGGACGAGCTGAAAAATAGAGAAGTGAATATACTTGATCGTGAATGGAAAAAAAGGCAGCAGAGGGAAGAACCAGCTGCAAAAAGAGCCTATGAAAAGAAGCAGAAATGAGAGGAGGTAAGGAAGCGAAAAAGAGCTAAAGAAGACAGAAAGAGAACAGAGGAAGAAGCTAATAGAAGAAGGAAGACTGCAGAACCCCTTCATGCTGTATTTTTACTTAAATGTAAATACACATACACTTGTAAGTACTTTGTATATGCTCTGATACATTTTCTTGTTTATACATTGTAAAAGCTTTGCAAAGTGCAAGAATGATATGTTCAATAAAATGACATATTAGATACAATCATTCTTTATTTATGCACTATTTACTTTGCTATTTTATTTAAGTTCTGGCATCATCAAAAAGGGGAGATCAGTGGGAAATCTTCTCTTTGTCTATGATATCGTTAGATTCAACACTCTTTTATTCTCCAGCCACTAGAGCAGTTGTCTACGATACAACTATCTCATCTTGCTATTTCCTTTTGAGCTCGAATTCATAAGCCTTAAGATCTAAGAATAGCTCATGGTTGGAAATCTTTATCAGATCCATTGAATATCTTAGAGTCATTGCCTTCATTTCCCACTCTGCTGGGAGAGAACTTAGAATTTTCAAACACATTTCCTTCTGTGTATATTCTTTTCCTAGAGTGAACAACTCATTTGTGATCTATGTAAATCTAGCATACAGTTCATCCAATGATTCACTTGCCGCCATCTTAAAGTTCTGAAAATTCTGCACTGCAACTGTCAATTTATTTTCTTTGATATGCTCTGAGCCTTCGCAGATGAGAGTCAGATTTTCCCATATTTCTTTCGCAATACTACAATGTTTAACTTGGTTAAACCTTGCTTTATCAAGAGTTTTATATAAAATATCATTGGCCACATTGTCCAAGTTATATCTTTTTTATCTTCATTGGTCCACTCGCTTTGATGCTTCTCCACCTCAATTAAATGTCGCACAAGTAGCATCATCTCTACCAAACTCTTCTGATTGTATTCACTTTGGTGATCTTAATGGGTCCATCTTCAATGACAAACAATATTTCATCGTGCAAAGGTGAGAGATGTGTCTGTATACGAATTTTCCAATCATCCAACTCTTCGATAGTAAACATGGGAATACGGGATATATTTGCTTCCATGATAATAACTTAGGAAAAAAATTTGAAAAACTTCAAGTGTTGATCTTTTTAATAGATTAAGATATAGTTCAATAACCACTGCATGAGGTTCTTTGAACCAACAGCTCTAGAAGGAGGGGTTGAATAAACTTAACAAATTTTTAGATTTTAAATCAAATCAAAGTTTTCTCAAGAAAACAACTATGGTTTTTTGGAGACAGCTAGGTCAAACATCAACAGGAGAATTTTTTGACGTGCGTTTTGGGTAAACAAAGGAAAACAGAGAGTTTTAATATCGTGTGGGAGTAATCCGAAATGAAAGACAACCAAACAAGGGCTAATTCTGCCTTTTTATTAATTTTAACCGATCAAAACGTGTCTAGTCGGCTATAGGTTTTTACAACTTGTTTTTTTGGTCTTTCTTTCGCTCTCTTTTGACACTCTCCTATTTTTAGTCTTTTGTTATCTGTTTTCTCTTTTTTTTTCTCTTGTCCCCCCTTTATTACAATCTATTTTGCCCCTTTCATACCCAATCATGGGGTAATAATTGTGCAGGTAATGGGACACTTGTCCTTTTCTCAATTACTCCTAGGATATATCCCGTAGGGTATATCTAGCTTACTAATTGCAACTTTTCCTTAAAATAATGGTGCTATTAACGGCGCGCGTGGGGAGCAGCCATGTGTTGGGAGAATCTTGTTGACCTTGAGAGAATATTGCTACTTTTGAGGGACTATTTTATTGTGGGCATGTTCTCTTCATCGTTTGACTGATGTCACCAGGGGGCTGCTCTCGTCGCATACGTTTTGATTGGTAAGGTGCTCCCTTGAGTTCCTGCCTAACTTTGTTTTGCCGGACTGAGCTCGGTTTGTACTACGTCAGCAGCTCGAGAGCTTACGTTACTGTGCTCGGTCGCTTACATCAACAGAGTCATTTTTGGTCGGTGTGCATCGTCATTAGCTGAATGGTCACGTGGCTTTATTTTTGTTAGCTCGGCTCGGGTGCCTTTGTTTTTCATTATTTCAGCTCGGGTATCATCAATGGCCCCCAAGTTTAATTCCGAGGAGAACATGCTTTTGAGTTGGATTTAAACTTTAAATGCTAATCATGAATCTTAAATGAAGGAGAAACCTTAAAAGTCTTCAGTTACTGACATCTGTCATCTGGCATTAAATGCTGAAAACGGCGCATTAGTTGGGTGCTATGATGGCCAACACATGGCATTCAGCGGTTGGACCTTTTCGCACTGGAAAAGGGAGACATGACCGTTTCTATAGGGATACGACATTTCCTGCAGCCTTCTGAATCCGAGAAGACGTGCCTATTGGGCTGGTGCGCCACTTCCGAGGGAAGTTATCCTATAAATACCCCATCCCTCTTTCATTTCATACTTTCGCATTTACCTTCTTCTGAGCAGTATCCACAGAGTCCGAGCAGAATTTTCAGGTCGGTTTAGAGTATCAGCGTTGAGAACACTTAGGTATTTTTTCAAATTTCTTCTTTCTTCCATCTTTTCTTTACGTTTCTTCAAAGATAATGTCCGTTTCTGAGGATATCTAGGACCAAAACCGCAGTGTTGAGGTTGAGATAGAGGATCCCCCTTCTGACCCTTCTGTTTCTTCTTCCCTAGTGAGAGAGATATCGCTTTCCAGCCCGAGTGTTGTTGAGCGTTCGAGTTTGAAACCGACCCCTGAAGCAGAGGTTCCGTTGGAAGAGACACACACCGTCTTTTATCCAAAGCCCGTCACTATCATTCGCGATGGTATAGTGTACAAGCTGGGGTTAGTCTAAGAGGAGCCCAGTAAAGAGGCGAGGAATTCAGACCCTCTAGAAAATCAGCCAGAAGAGATAAATATGGAGCCTGGTCGTCATGAGCCGGAGGGAAATAGAGCGGCCGAGGGTGGGGGGGTCGCGAGATCGGCTGGGCAAGGCCAATGGATTGATGAGCAGGCCGGTCACAGAGATGGGGACCCAAGGCGAGGAGGAGGACCCCCGTTGAGTGTGGAAGATGGGTGGAGGCCGTCTGATTAGAATGACCAGCCCAACATATTGATGCCATTAAATCTGGAGGCCCTTTATCTGACTTACATGATTCCGCCGACGGTCAATTTTTGGTTGCCGGATCATGCAGAGGTGCCCGAGCACTCTCCAGATTGGTGCGTGGCCGTCTATGCCCATAGTTTATTGCATGGTGAGGTTTCCACTACCACGCTTGATTACCCAGTAGTTTCAGAAGTGGGAACTCACTCTGTCCCAGGTGCATCCGTTGACCTGGGGCCGCATTATTGGGTTGCTCGTCCTCTTTCACTAGATGTGGTACGAGCACCCCCGCTTTGCCAAGCTGAACGAGTTGTTCGTCTGGAAGGAGACTCCAGCGAACCCGCGCTGGGGGCCGCCGTTAGGTTGGTATTACGTTCAGACCAGGTCCGGGTACCCAGATGGGCTGGTCGATGGCATTCCACAGTCCATAAAGGAGTGGAAGGAAAAATGGTTTTGGATAGGTGGCGAGTGGCAGACTCGCCAAGGGGAGGAGAGGTCTGTCCTTCTCCCCCCGTCTAACTTCAGATATAATTTTCATAAGTACGCCTTGCTCTTTTATTTCATTTCTTTTCTTCTGGGGGAGGGCTAATTTTCCTTTCTTGTGTAGGGAACCGCCCCTCAGGGGGTCGCTTTTTGGAGGTTTTCATCCGATGGCTAGATAACATCCAAGCTTTAGCCCGGTTGGACAGAAAGATTAAAGTCCTGGCCACTGAGGCTAGATTATCGGAGGACGGTCTGCGTCCGAGAATGCCAACCAAGTCTGAGACTGAGGAGGTGGCCGAGGAGGAGGAGGAGGAGGAGGCTCAGTAGGAGCCAGAAAAAAGAAACCCGTTGCGGGCTGAACAAGAAAGGAACCCCAAGCGGGGGAAGGGGGGCAGCCAATTTGAGCTGGGCAGACTGGGCCATCTCCGGTAATAGCAGGGTAGACTGGGCCATCTTCGGTGAGGCCTAGTCCTTCGGGGCAAGTGCCATCGGCAGCCGAACAGGCTAGTCAAACCAAGCAGTCCGGACAGATTAGGGCCCGAGGTACATAAAACACAATCTTTGATTGTTCTCTATTCCTTATTTAGTTTGCTCTGTTGCAGACCGAGGCGTGGACGTCTTTGCCTACCTTCGTCGGGTGAGAGAGACTATTGCCCGCAGGGCCGAGGTGACCGCGGGCCAAACTGCTGATGCCGAAGCGAGGAGGAGGGAGGATATCCGCTTAGGCAAGCACCTGACTGATGGCGTTCACGAAGCAGTAGAGCCCCATTGCTACGGAGGAGGAGTGGGGTGGTGATCAATGAGCCCGGGCAGACCGAGTGGATCGGCCCCACCCCACAGGTTCATCTTGTACAGATTCTTGTGAGGGGAGCAGCACGGGCCTCCTCGGATGACCTGGGGTGGGAGGCCTACTTTATTGCTCCAAGCAGGGAGAGGGAGGAGGCTTGTGAAAGGGTGTACGATTTGCGGCCTCGGTGGTTCGTGGAGTTCATGAAGTGTTCCACACCTACCGAGGAGCAGGTTGAGTCCCTGCTGGAGGCTGGGCGTGCTGCGAGAGACGTACTGGCCCATGCCTGGACGACGGGGGTCGAGCAGATTTTCCAGGAGACTGGATGGGAAGAGTAGATCCAGTACTCCATGGATTGTCTAGCAGGATCATTGACATCCTATGGCACGCGATTGGGGTAGCCCGCGACCTGGAAAGGAGACATGCCGATCTCCAAGATGATCATGCTACCTTGCTTGGAGTCCAAGAGTCATTGAGGACCCAAACTTTGGAGGCCGTGGCCAGAGCCGATGCCGAGATGGAGTCCACCGTGAAGGTTAGGGCTGATCTAGACTTGGTACGCAAGGCCGAGGAGAAGCTTTAGGCTAAGGTTGATGATCTGGAAAGGGCGTCCGTTACTCATGTCGGGGAGATGGAGAGGCGTGAGGCTGAGGTCCGGAGGGAGTTGGGAGAGGCCTCTAATAAGCCAGTGGAGGAGGCTCGGGTGGATGCCGTCCGGGCCTATAAGGACTCTGAGGAGTATGTCTTCATGCTAACTTGTGGGCATGCTGCCAGTATTGGGGATATCCTACAGGACCTCAAGGAGGGAAAATCAGTGGCTGAGCTAGAGAAGGAACTTGACCAGCTGAATGCAGATCTTGATGCTCTCTGCCCTCGGTTCCCTGATACTGCTAACGAGTAGGGTGCTCCCCCTACTGAAGAAGTGGCCTCCAGCGAGTCGGACCCCCACTGGGCCCCGTCCTCCTGCTTCTTAGGGTGTTTTTTCTTTGCTTTTTGTCTTTTTGAAGTTGGCCTCGGGCCTTATATGTACTTGGACACGGGCACCCACTGCAAATATTTCCTATGAATTGATTTTTTTTTTGTCGTTTCTTTACTTTGCTGTATTTCTGCTTTCTAAAATTTTTGCCAAGTGTTGGGCTCGGCTTTAATAGATGTATGAATGGTAAATTGAGTGGTGGACTGAATTCCTGAACACTCCCTTCAGTCTGTTTTCTTGAATAGATATGTTGACAAAAGTAGATGTTAGCAAGTATTGTGCCCGGTTTTGACCAATTTAGTTGTAAGAAATTCCTAAGTATTGTGCTCGGTTCTGACCGAGTCTTTTCAGTGGGGCCATTTCGAAGTATTGTGCTCGGTGCGTGGCCGAGTCTTTTTAGTGGAATCATTTCCAAGATTTGTGCTCGGTGCGTGGCCGAGTCTTTTCAGTGGAATCATTTCCAAGATTTGTTATCCGTGCATGGCCGAGTCTTTTCAGTGGAATTTTTAAGATTTTGTGCTCGGTGCATGGCCGAGTCTTTTTTGTGGAACCATTTCCACGATATGTGCTCGGTGCGTGGCCAAGTCTTTTGAGTGTAAGTCTTTAAGTAGAGCTCACAGAATATCAGATGAAAAGATAATCTCCATTTCAGTACCATATTGAGCCTATTTGTTAACACTTCAGAACATCTCCACTATGTTGGAGTAACTTTCAGGAAAATGGATCAAGTATAATGTCCAGAAATCCTAGGCTTTACTGGTAGTATTTCTTCAAGTAGGTTACATTCCATGGATGATTGAACTTTTCCCCGCTTAAATAATCAAGCTCGTATGCACCATTTGACAAAGCCTTGCTGATTTTGTACAGGCCTTCCTAGGTTGGTTTCAATGGAGTGGGCTCGGCCCCAGTGACTTTCTTTAAGACCAAGTCACCGACTAGGAACTTTCTTTCTTTCACCTTCAAGTTGTAGTATCTTTCACTTCTTTGTTTGTATATAGCATTTTTCACCTTGGCACTATACCTCTTTTCTTCTAACAGATCTAGTTCGGCCCTCAAGGCGACTTCATTCTTTTCTTTGAAGAAGCTAGCGATCATGAACGTTGGGGCCCCGATTTTTACCGGAATCAAGGCTTTATCACCGTATGCAAGGGAGAATGGGTTCTCTTATGTGGCGGAATGATGTGTCGTTCTATAGGCCCATAATACTCCGGATAGTTCCTCGGGCCAATTTCCTTCGGCTTCTTCTAGTCTGGTCTACAATGTATACAAAGGAAAGAGTGACTCAAAATCATGGCCAAATGGAACGATTCTTTTCTCCAACGGAACATGCTGGTCAACTGGGTCTATTTGAACAGTAAAAAGAGTAGCTTCCTCCATAGTTTCTGCTCATACGGGGTCTATTAGATGAACTAAAAGGGTAAAAATCGGCTCCGGGAAGACTTCTCTCTTCACCCTATCTAGCAGATTTTTTTCCTCGGTTGTGGAAGCCTCATTGGCATGGGCAGTGGTGGGAGCCTGCTGAGATGATTGGGCCTCAACTATCTCAACAGCTTCACTGGCACCAGTGGACTTCTCTTTTTGAGGTACTAATGCCTCAGTTGCCTTAGCAGTATCACGGGCAGGAGATTGAGCTAATGGGGTTGGCCCCTAGAATCTCATCATGATGCCCCTTGATCTTACGCAGCTGATTCTTCAATATCTCCATCAATATCGGAGTACTCAGCTTCAAAGTCAATTAGAGCATTTATCACCATGGGTTCAGTGGACTCGGATTCTGGGAACTTGGGAACATAATCAGAAATTGAAACACTTCTCCTGGCAGTCTCAACTGCCATAGGGTCTTCATTTACCTTGCCAACAGTCTCAACCACTGCGAGGCCTTCTACATTCCATTTTGCAGACTGAGCTGCAACTAGGTCTTCCACATTAGCATCCTTCGAGGCCTCAACCTCTTGGATTACACTTTTAGGACCAGCATTCTTAATTGCCAAGATCTTCTCTATTCCTTTATATGCCTCAGTTACATGAATTTGGACATGTGTAACTTCATTGGCCTTCAGTGGTGTTAAGTCCTCAGCTAAGACAGTCTCAACCATCACAACTTCATTGGTAGTAATAGCGTCTTTCTCAGTAGTTTCAAGCATCACAACTCTTTGTTTGTGGATTCAAAGATGGTGTGATTCACATATATTTGAACAAGCAAAATACTCTCTCCGTCTTCAATTTTGAAAAGTGTTCTATTAACCTTTCCTTTGGTAAATCCATTGTCCATTAGGAATTGAGACAATGTTGTTAGTCCAAGTAGCTGCGATAATCTAGAGGGGGGTGAATAGAATATGCCGATTTTTCGCAAATCACCCTCTTTTTCAAATGATCAAGCTAACACAAGAATATAAATGCGAAAATTAAACAACACACGATGATTTAAAGAGCTTCACCCCACCTAGGGACTACGTGCTCTACCACCCCAGTATATCCGGGATGGTTTTCGAAAAAGAAAAAGAATTTTATTAACAATTACGACAATTGTTACAACACCACCTTTGAAGATTACCACAATCTTGTTACAACACCTTCAAGGAGATTAACACAATCTTCCTTCAACACCTATGAAAAGTACCACACTCTTCAACACCTAAGATCACCCAAGTGTGTTCTTACCACAAGAACACTAACAAGGATATCTTGTTTTGGATGATAAAAAAATTCAAGATTACAACTCAATAAATGAAGTATACAAACTTTGAGTGCAAGTGTAATCAAGAATATAAAGCCTAGACTTCAAGATTGTGCTAGTGCAAGAACTTAGGCTATTACAACAAGAATGTAAAAATGAAAGCATTGTGAATTTTGCAGATTCCTTGTTGCATTGTTTGCTTGTGTGTTGTACTGTTTGCTTCAAGTCTTTCTCTATTTATAGGAGATTCTTCAAGATTGGATCTCCAACATAGGCTCCTCATATTTAAATTTTGTATGCAAAAAGAAGATCACAAGATCCACAAATAATGTACAAAATTGATAAACTGATAAAAGTGAATCTAGTTGTCTCCCACAGGTTCAAAATCCTCAGATTTTGAACTGGTCGAGCTGTGGGTCGACAGGTCAATCAGTATAAAAGATTTGAATTTAAACCGTTAAAGCTAGATCCCTCACAGGTCGACGGGTGGTCAACCGGTCGACCACCTGGTCGACCAATCGACCAAGGGGTCGACCTGTACCTGGGAATTCTTATGACGGAATACAGAAGAGAACATAAGACAAAACACCTTGGGTCAACCAGTTGGTCGACCCATCCCTGCAACTTGAGTGAAAAATAAACTTTGCAGCACGTCTTCAGCCACCGGTCGACCAAGGGGTCGACCGGTTGGCCTATCGATGGAGTTTTTGTCCGTCAAAAAATTCCAACTTCGTTATTCGAGCGCTGTTTTACCTTGATGGTATTTGGTAAATATTAAACACATTTTAAAACAAGAAAATCACTTTTTATATCGCCCGAAATGAATTCTTTTGAATAATCAAAAAATAAACCTCAAGATAATTTAGAAATTGGGTATAAAAACACATTTAAACAAAATCTTGATAAAAACATTTATCTAACAAACTCCCCTTTTTGATGATTACAAACCAAAACAATTTTAGGAGATAGATTTATAAAACACAACGACAAAATGTTTTAAATCACTCATATACGAGCAGAGATTTTTCAAAAATATTTTATAAAAGATCCCCCTATCAATATGCATAACAAGAGTTATTATAGAAGCAAACAACTAAAAGCTAAAAGCTTAGCTTTTACAATTTAAGCTAGAATTTCATGAGCTTAGAAGCTCCCCCTGTCAAAAAGAAACCATTAGTCATAATAAAGGTCCATTTTTCATTCATTGGACTCATTTTCATCCACAGCTTTTGGCTTTTTCAGATTCAGCTTATAGCTTTTTCTGCGAGCTTTTGAATCATCAAAAAGAATGTTAGCACGATAAAAATATCATATATTCATATCAAAGTGCGCAATTTTATCGAATTATCAAGCTTTTCGACTATAGAAGCTTAAAAACCAAATAAACAGGGAGATGTCGACCATTTGATTTGCAAAAGCTCATTTGATTGACAAAACATGATCTATTTAAACTAGTAAGACTTTTAAAATTGAGATTTTCATGTAAGGGATGAAATTTTCATAGAAATATTTTATCGAACAGTTGGCGTGTGTCGAGTATAATCGAAGAAATATATAGCCCTTGCAAATGTAATCATGCCAAAAAACAAATTATCACCAATTCCAGTTCTACAAATATCATTCATCAACATACATAATTCTCATTACATTCATACAAGAATATAATCAATTCATCAAGTAAAAGTCACATTCTCAAGGGTTCAACACAATTTAGATTAAAAGGGAATTAAACTTACCAATTAATCGGAAAAGTCGAGTAATAATGATGAAATACGAGTAATATAAACTAAAAAATATATAATTTACAAGAAAAAAATCATTTTGAGTGAATTGTGTGTGAAATTTGGACAGAAATTATATTTATCTCTGAAAAGCTCTGGTCGATCGGTGTGGCCGACTGGTCGACCACTTGGTCAACCTGTGTCTGAAACTAAAGTCCAGTCTCTATCCGATTTTTGTACCAAAAATCCGATTTTTCACCCCTAGGTTTTAAAAACATGCAAATTGCAAACGTAGACCTTATGTAATATACATTATGCCTAACCGAGCTCGTACTGAAGCAAAAGTCTCGGAAGATAGCGGTTTTGCAAAGATATCCGCTAATTGATCTTGAGATGGAACAAAAGATATCTCAATTTTTCATTTTGAAACACAATCCCTTAGAAAATGATGTCGAATCTCAATATGTTTAGTACAGTTATGATGAACCGAGTTTTGAGCAATATTTATAACGGATATGTCATCACAACAAATAGGAACATTTTCAAAAGAACATTTATAATCCGCTAAAGTTTGTTCCATCCAAAGCAATTGAGTACAACAAAAGGCCACGGAAATATATTCGGCTTCGGCCGTTGAAAGTGAAACACAATTTTGTTTCTTTGAAAACCAAGAAACTAGCAATCGCCTAAAAATTGACATGATCCGGAAGTACTTTTACGATCATTAATATTTTCCGCGTAATCCGAATCACTATATCCTTTAAGAGAAAATTTTTCATTCTTTGGATAAAACAAGCCATATTGAATAGTGCCTTTCAAATATCGAAAAATCCTTTTAACGTCACATAAATGAGATTCTTTGGGATTGCTTTGAAAACGAGCACATAGGCATACGGCATGAAGAATATCCAGTCTACTTACGGTTAAATAAAGTAAACTACCAATTATATCTCGATACTTGAATTCATCGACCGACTTGCCTTTTTCATCTTTGTCAATCTTGACATTGGTTGCCATAGGAGTAGAGACGATTCTTCCTTCTTCAATGCCGAAGCTCTTCAAAAGTTCTTTTGTTTATTTTGATTGCGAAATATAAATACCTTCTTGGCATTGCTTAATTTGAAGTCCAAGGAAGAAGTTGAGCTCCCCCATCATACTCATCTCGAATTCACCTTGCATTAACTTAGAAAATTTCTTTCACAAAGATTCATTAGTAGCACTAAATATAATATCATCAACATAAATTTGCACTAATAAGCAATCTTGCCCTTTTTCAAAAATAAAGAGAGTAGTGTCAACTTTACCTCTTGTAAATCCATTTTGCAGAAGAAAATAGCTAAGTCTATCATACCATGCACGGGATGCTTGTTTTAAACCATATAAGGCCTTCTTAAGTTTATAAACGTCATTTGGCCTAGAAAAATTTTCAAACCCGGAGGTTGTTTTACATAGACTTCTTCTTGAATAATACTGTTTAGAAAAGCAGATTTAACATCCATTTGGTAAAGCTTGAAATTTTTAAAACAAGAATATGCAATTAAAATACAAATAGCTTCTAAACGTGCTACGGGTGCAAAAGTTTCACCATAATCATACATTCTTCTTGACATACCCTTGAGCTACTAACCTTGCTTTGTTTCGAACAATATTGCCTTGATCATTGAGCTTGTTTCAAAATACCCATTTTGTACCAATAATTGTTTGAGATGGAGGACAAGGTACCAATTCCCAAACATCATTTCTTTCAAATTGATTCAACTCCTCTTGCATTTCTAAAAACCAACCTCATCTTCAATAGCTTCCTTAGCATTTTTAGGCTATTTTTGAGATATAAGAGCTTTCTCGGCAAATTTTCCTTGAGTCATTACTTTATCAAGGAGATCACCAATAATAAGATCTTTTGGGTGATCTCCCATAAATTTCAATGCTACGGGAAGATCCGAAGTATCACCTTTGTCTTCTTGAGGAACATTTGAGCTTGAAGGTTGATCATTTTGAGCATCATTTTGAACAATTGGTTCAACAACATCCTCTTCATCATTATAATCATTGGGTATCCTTTCAATACCCGAGGCTTCTTTGAATTTGACATGGATGGATTCTACAACAACCATACTAGTCTTATTGCAAACCCGATATGCTTTGCTCCTGTTTGAATACCCCATAAATATTCCTGCATCGGCCTTAGGATCAAGTTTGTCCAATTGATCCTTTGTATTCAAAATAAAACACTTGCATCAAAATATTTTGAAATAACTAATATTTGGAGTTCTTCCTTTCCGAAGCTCATATGGAGTTTTATTCATTTTAGGACGAATATAAGCTCGATTAATGACATAGCAAGCGGTACTTACGGATTCGGCCCAAAAATATTTTGGAAGTGAAAATTCATTGAGCATGGACCGGCTCATTTATTGAAGTGTCCGATTCTTCCTTTCGGCTACTCTATTTTGTTGAGGTGTCCTTGGAGCCGAAAAATTGTGACCATATCTCTTGGTTTCACAAAAGACTCTAAATTCTCCATCAAAATCTCCACCTCGATCACTTCGAATAGACTTCATGTCTTCTTTTTCATTCTCAATAAGTCTACACAACTTAACAAACTCATTAACGACATCGCTTTTATTGGAAGAAAAAGAGCCCAAGTATATCTAGAAAAATCATCAACTATAACAATAGTGTAATGTTTTCTACTTAGACTAGCCGTACCAATATCCCCATACAAATCTAAATGAAGAAGTTGTAGAGGCTTGGTTGTGGAAATTTCATTTTTGGGCTTAAAACTACTCTTAACTAATTTGTTTTTTTGACAAGTGTCACATAAGCCAAGGTTTTCAAAATTTAACTTGGGTAGTCCTTTGACATGTTGATTTTTGTAAATCTCTTTCAAATTTTTGTATCCAACATGTCCAAATCGCCTATGCCATAAGCTAGTTAAATCATTATTGGCGACCAGACAAGAAACATTTTGACTAATCAAGTCAATTGTGCAAATTTTATAAAGGTTGCCTTTTCTACTAGCTTCATAAATAATTTTACCATTTTTAAGGACAAGGCATTTTTCTTTATTAAAAACAACATCATAATTAGAATCACAAAGTTGGCTTACACTTATCAAATTAAACTTAAGCCCATCAACTAATAAAACATTACTAAGAGAGAAATTAGAGTTACCAATGTCTCCATTGCGAATGATTTTTCCTTTGCCATTGCCGAACATTATCATACCCTCTTCTTGGAGCTTGATGTTGATAAAAAGTTCTCTCCTTCCGGTCATATGGCGTGAACATCTGCTGTCCACGAGCCATTTTGAATCTTCCATTGTTGTTATAGCCCCTATAACCTACAAAAGAATTATTTTTAGGTACCCTATAGTTTTGGGGTCCATGGGGGTTAGCCTTGAGACATTTGGGTCTCCAAAAATAGTTAAAATTGTTCATCTATTTACAATTACTAACATAGTGACCAACTTTACCATAATAAAAACAAATAAGATTGTGCACACTACTAGCACGTACAAAAGTCGGACCTTGGTCATTTTTCTTTGAAATAGGTTGAAAAGGTTTATAGCCAAGTCCTAATTTAGAATACTCACCTCTTTGTGCATCTAAAAGTTTTGTAACTTTATCCGTACTTAAGTTAAAATGATGCACATCCTTTTTCAAGTTCTCAATATAATTTGTGAGCGTTTGTTTTTCGGTTTCAAGAGTACGGACCTTAGTAAGTGTAATAGCATGAGCTTTATCAAGAGATTCATAAGAAGTAAACAATTTACCCTTTTCAATTTTAAGCTCTTTATGCTCCTTTTTCAAAGTCTTGTATTTAACAATTAAATTTTGAAATTCATTTTGCAATTCATCAAAATCACTATGCAATTCATCAACTAAGGAAGAAGTTGAGGAGTTAGAGCGTACCTTGTTATTTTCATCGTCTATGGCCGTAAGACCATGTTCGGTTTCTCCTTCTACGTCGGATGTGGCGAGTAGTTCATCCCAAGTTTTGACATCCGTATTTAGAGCCTTCTTTTTCGGAAAAGGCTTTTTCTTTTTTTGTTCCTCCTCCATTAGTTTCGGGCAATCGGCTATGAAGTGCCCGGATTTTCCGCATTTGAAACATGAGTTGTCTCTCAGTTTCTTGCCTTATTTATATTCACAAATTTTGCAAATTTCCGGACAAGTGCGGCCGTCTCCTCATCATATTCGTCACTAGCATAGTATGAATTATTAGAAGAAGATGCTAAGCATTTAGGAATATTTTGCATACCCGGTTTAGTGGTGGATGGTTGGGGATTTTTCCTCTCCTTAAGATAGACTTCATAAATGAGGAGATTTCCCACAAGCTCATCGAACTTGAGTGTTTCGAGATTTTGTGCTTCCGTAATAGCCGTTACTTTCTCGAACCATGACCCGGGAAGAGCATTCATGACTTTGATTACTTTATCTTCTTTGGATATGACTTTCTCGAGCGACACAAAAGGATTGACAATTTTTTTAAGCCTTTCCACCATTTTTTATATGCTTTCACCATCATGTATATTGAAATTTTCAAAATCTTTAACAAACATGTTTTTTCTTGCTTGCTTAACTTTCTTCGTACCCTCATAGATTGTTTCCAATTTGTCCCATACATCATGTGCTGACCTTATTCCTCTTATGCGATTGTATTCGGTGGCGGTGAGTGAACAATGTGAAATATTCAAACCCTTACCGTTTAGGGAGAAAGCCTTCTTGTCGGCATCATCGAATTCCTTAAGTGTCTTTGGGGCCGTGGTACCATCTTCCAATTTCTTGGTTGGTTGGTCTACCCCTTCAATAACCGCATTCCAAATATTGAACCCGTATCCTTGTAAGAAGCATTCCGTTCGGTCTTTCCAAAATGCGTAGTTGTTGGCATCAAAAAGCAGTGGCTTGTTGGTGGAGGTGCCGGTGGTGAGGTAGCTTTCATTTGTAGCCATGGATCTTCTCTTTACTCGCAAAGATTAAACGAGCTTGCCAAAGAGTTTGGCTCTGATACCACTTGTTAGTCCAAGTGGCTACGATAATCTAGAGGTGGTGAAAAGATTATGCCGATTTTTCGCAAATCACCCTCTTTTTCGAATGATCAAGCAAAGACAAGAATATAAATGCGGAAATTAAACAACACATGTTGATTTAAAGAGCTTCACCCCACCTAGGGACAACGTGCTCTACCACCCCAGTATATCCGGGATGGGTTTCGAAAAAGAAAAAGAATTTTATTAACAATTACCACAATTGTTACAACACCACCTTTGAAGATTACCACAATCTTCTTACAACACCTTCAAGGAGATTGTCACAATCTTCCTTCAACACCTATGAGGAGTACCACACTCTTCAACACCTAAGATCACCCAAATGTGTTCTTACCACAAGAACACTAACAAAGGATATCTTGTTTTGGCTGATAGAAAATTTCAAGAATACAACTCAATAAATGAAGTATACAAACTTTGAGTGCAAGTGTAATCAAGAATAAAAAACCTAGACCTCAAGATTGTGCAAGTGCAAGAACTTAGGCTATTACAACAAGAATGTAAAAAGGAAAGCTTTGGGAATTTTGCAGATTTCTTATTGTATTGTTTGCTTGTGTGTTGTATTGTTTGCTTCAAGTCTTCCTCTATTTATAGGGGAGTCTTCAAGATTGGATCTTCAACATAGGCTCCTCATATTTGAATTTTGTGTGCAAAACGAAGATCACAAGATCCAGAAATAATGTACAAAATTGATAAAGTAATAAAAGTAAATCTAGTTGTCTCCCACGGGTTCAAAATGCTCAGATTTTGAACTGGTCAACCTATGGGTCGACCGGTCGATCAATATAAAAGATTTGAATTTAAACTGTTAAAGTTGGATCCCGCACAAAGTCAACGCAGGGTCAACCGGTTGACCACACAGTTGACAAATGGGCCGCCTAAAAGGGTCGACCTGTGCCTGGGAATTCTTATGACGGAATACAGAAGAGAACAGAATCCAAAACACCTTGGGTCGACTGGTGTGTCGACCGGTACAACCACCAGTTGGCCTATTCTAGGGAGTTTTCGTCTGTCAAAAATTCGACTTCATTATTCGAGCGCCGTTTTACTTTGATGGTATTTGGTATGTTAAACACACTTTAAAACATGAAAATCACTTTTTATATCGCCTGAAATGAATTATTTTGAATAATCGAAAAATACACCTCAAGATAACACTCCGAGAAGTAATTTAAAAATGATAAGAAATATTTGGACAACATTTGGGGACATTGTTTTGGTACAAAAACATATTTAAACAAAATCATCAAAATCTTGATAAAAATATTTATCTAACAAATGTATCATACCATGCTCTTGGTACTTGTTTCAAACCATACATTGCTTTCTTGAACTTCTAGACTTTATCTCCAATAGTTTTCGGCTAAAAACTTGGAGGTTGTTCCACATAGACTTCTTCTTCTAAAAGTCCATTCAAAAATGTACTTTTCACATCCCTTTGAAAATTGTGAAGTTCTTGTGTGCAACATTTGCAAGAAACATCCTTATTGCTTCCAATATAGCAACATATGCAAAGGTTTCATCAAAATCTATACCTTTTTCTTGGCAATGCCCTTTGGCTACCAATCTTATTTTGTTTCTCACAATAGATCATTCCTCATTCATCTTCTTCCTAAATACCCACTTTGTACCAATGACATTTTGGTGATTAGGCCTATTAACCAATTCCCAAACTTTATTCCTTTCACATTGATTCATCTCTTCATGCATGTCTATAATCCAATGAGTGTCATCCAATGCTCGTGACACATCCTTTAGCTCAATTTGAGAAATGAAACAAGTGAACATAGCTTCATGTTAAGTCATGGATTGTGTCCTTACTCATTCTCTTACATTTCCAATGACTAACTCAGGTGGATGGTCTCTCAGCCATCTCACATCTGGTTGGAGTAAGTCTATATGATTGGTTCTTCTTGCAGCTAAGTTGTCCTGAACAACTTCTTCTTGATCATCTTCATTCGGCTGCAATCCTTCCAGCTGTCTTTGAGATTCAGCTAACTCATACTCATCACGATTGAGTCTTCTAAGATTTGTTTCAGCATAAGGAATCTTCTGAATAGTTCGTTGATTCATCTTCTCATCTAACTCTTCTATGTCTTCTCCATCCACATTAGGTTCATCAAAAAAGACATGGATAGACTCTTTGTTACCATAGTCCTTTTATTTAACACTCTGAAAGTTTTACTTTCAGCTGGATATCTTAGAAAGATACCTTCATCTTGGCATCAAAAGCTTTCAAATTGTCTTTGACATTGTTATGAATAAAACATTTGCTTCCAAAGATGTGAAAATATCCCATATTAGGGTTCTTTCATGTCCAAATTTCATAGGGGGTCTTGAACAACTGCATATTAATCATACACACATTCTAAGTGTAGCAAGCAGTGTTAATGGCTTCAGCCTAAAATCTCTTAGGCAAAACAACTTCAACTAACATGCTCCATTCTACTGTGGAGTTCTTGCAGTTGATAACTTATGAGAAATACTATTTTTCATGCAATATTGAGTTATAATCCCATTGACAAACTTAATTCCTCTACCAAACGTTATCTTGATAATGGTTTGACTCTTCACATTTTGAACTCTCTTCATCAGCTGAGAAACTTCTGAAAAGTTTCCTTTTTATTACACACAAAAATAGTCTGTGTGTATCTTCATAAATCATTCCCCACGACTAGAGTGTATTTGTTTCCACTTATGCCAGTTGGCTCAACTGGTCGAAACAGATCCACGTGCAATAAATGCAAAATCATTGTTGAAGAATGACTTAGTCTTGCAATCCTTCAACGAAATGACTCCTTGAAAGGTTATTAATGGTTTTTGTTTGCCAAAAATATTTGGATCATACAACTGCAAGTGTACAGTGTAGTTTATAGAATAATGGCAAACAAGGTCGTATTGCTCAGGGATTTCAAGTTTATAATAAAATCGAAAATAACAATAAAAATAAATTAAATTTGCGAACCCCACAAGTATTTTCAACAACTACAGGAGCAACCTTAGGCACATAATCTCAATATGTTTCATCAATATTAAATCCGATTAAAGTTTCAAAACTAATTCATGCAATTCTATGGGTTCAATTCCTAAGTTAGTCTATTTCCCCTCCCGGGTGATAAATAAACAGTAGATTAATAACAATTCTAGATCTCCCGATACGTTACAACTATTATCAACTCTCAAAAGATTGATGAATTGAATGACTCCCCACAAACAGTTGTAGGTCTCCCGACTCGTTACACCTATTTATGTCTGAATTTGATTTATGTCTTTGTTAGAACTCATCTCCCGAATCTCGTACTAACAAATAAGACATGCAAATAGAAAACATGAATGAATTAAGAAATCAAGATTTAACATGAATCCACAGTTTTGATTATGCCTTTAAAATCTGAAAGATTAGCCAAACATTGATAACAAATTCATAGACATAGAAAAAAAAACCCCTTATTGTCATGATTGATTCCCCTCCTAAGTTGTGACTCCCGGGGCCGAAGAGGACGGGGAGTGATCGCCGGTGTAAGAAGGCACGAACAATGATCGGCTCCTAGTAGGCTTCTATGCGGAGGGGAACATGAATGAACTAATCCCACACCCGAATAAGAGGAGATTCTAAGATTGTGTAGGTATGGGACTATACATTTGAGGAGAGCTTAAAAGATTCGATAGGTACTACCCATACCAACAAGATGCATCTTCTTCTCTGGTGCTCTTCTCATAAAAACTCCAAAGTTAAGCGTGCTTGGCCCGGAGAAATTGCGGGATCGGTGACCCCCTAGGAAGCTGCTCTCATGGTGCGCGTGAGTGAAGACAAACCACGCTGGAAAGACATGTGTTGGTTTGTGGGGACAATCATCAATCTGGAAGGCAGACCGTTACAAATGGTATCAGTGAAGGGCCTTTCCTAGTGTGGTGTGGTTCGGGAACGAATCAAGCGGAAGCTGGTGGGCATGTAACGCTTGGGGCCGAAGAGGACGGGGAGTGATCGCCGGTGCAAGAAGGCACGGACAATGTGCGGCTCCTAGCAGGCTTCTAGGCGGAGGGGAACATGAATGAATTGATCCCACACCCGAATAAGAGGAGATTCTGAGATTGTGTAGGTATGGGACTATACATTTGAGGTGAGCTTAAAAGATTTGATAGGTACTACCCATACCAACAAGATGCATCTTCTTTTTGGTGCTCATCTCATAAAAACTCCGAAGTTAAGCGTGCTTGGCCCGGAGCAATTGTGGGATGTGTGACCCCCTGGGAAACTTCTCTAAGGGTGCACGTGAGTGACGACAAAGCGCGCTGGAAAGACTTATGTTAGTTTGTGGGGACAGTCATCAATCTGGAATGCGGACCGTTACATAAGTCTTCAAAGCTCTTGTGCTCCCGTAGATACAAAAGGCCTTGTGGTGTTCTTAGCCCTCCTCTCTTAGAAAACTTTGAATCTTGTGTTCCTGCGTAATTTGATGTGTTTTCTCTGTATGATGTGATGATTTTTCGTGCAAGCCTTGGGTCCCTTTTATAGATGCTGGGAGAGATCACTTGTAGAGTTAGAATGGGAAAAGAACTCTTAAAAACGCACTGCAGAGTCCCATGGCATGGCCGATCAAGTGTGATACCACATGGCTGTGTGGATTTTTGCGTTGCCCAACACCACACGCCCGTGTGGGCCTATATGGTCTGGCCGTGCGGCTTGGTTCTGTACCCTATTTTCTTCCTCTTTTCCACACAGTCGTGCCACTTTAAATGGGTATTTTCACACGGCCGTGTGATACCACACGGTCCAGTCGTGTGAAGTGTTTTTGTCCATTTTCTTCATCGTTTTGATCTTCTCATTGCACTTGTCAGTCCTATCCGGGCATTGCAACTATTATTTTTCCATTTTAAGTTTTGTTTCCTATAAAACGTTACAAGAATACGCAGTATCATGCCCTTCTAAGAAAACCAATTAAAAACACACTAAATATGTGTGCAAATGCATCAAATATATATCATTTTAAGCCCCAAAATGCACGTATATTTTACACACATCAAAATCCCCCAAAATTAAAGCATTGCTCGTCCTCAAGCAAATTAAGAAAAATAATATTAAGGGGTAAAAAGAACACACAAGAATACTATGAACATTAATTAGCATTTGACTCCATACTTAAGAAAACCATGTAATTCATAATCAAGAAGTCGTCATTCAAAAACTCGGCATAGTTAATACTCTTTTGGGTACTCGACATCACGACTCACAAGTAGATAGTGTATCACTCGACTGTCATAAGTGTATCGATATTGTTTACGCTCAAATCAATTCAGTGAAAGTAGAACTACCGTAGGCTTGCAAATCGTCTAACATCTCGACCACTTTTGTGTGCACAATCTAAGAATCAAAAAGGACTTTTATTAAGTTGTAATGTAGGCTCTTTGGTAAGGGTAGGGAAAATTTTGATTAAGTGACTTGACTTGAGCAATAGAATTTAAGCATACAGACTTGCAGTTCACCAACCCAATTTCATATAATACTTATTTTTCTCTGGATATTTCTTTTTTTTTACTCAACTCCACCATTTTTCTCATTTTTCATTCTTAGGCCTTTTTGCCTTCTTTTTCTTTTTCTTTAGCCTCAAGCTCTCATTGTTTTTCACAATTTTCAGACTTTTTCTTTTGCTTTGCTCGATTTTTCTCTTCTTTCTCAGAGATATATATATTTTTTTTTGCAACACCCCATAAATTATTTGATCTTTGAGATAGTGATTTTTGGCCTTTTAAGATTTTAACTTTTGGTCCAACATAGAAATATCCTTTTATTATTGTAAGTCCAATGATTATTTCACCAACCCAATTTCATATAATACTTATTTTTCTCTGGATATTTATTTTTTTTGACTCAACTCCACCATTTTTCTCATTTTTCATTTTAGGCCTTTTTGCCTTCTTTTTCTTTTTCTTTAGCCTCAAGCTCTCATTGTTTTTCAAAATTTTCAGACTTTTCTTTTGCTTTGCTCGATTTTTCTCTTCTTTCTCAGAGATATATATTTTTTTTGCAACACCCCATAAATTATTTGATCTTTGAGATAGTGATTTTTGGCCTTTTAAGATTTTAACTTTTGGTCCAATATAGAAATATCCTTTTATTATTGTAAGCCCAGTGATTATTACATTGTGAGCCCTATTTTATAAGCCCATTTTATTAAAGCCCATATGTGTAATTTATTTGATTTTAAAAATCTTCAGAGTTCTATCGGAAAAGGCAAAAACTTATATGAGACCGTCTCACGGGTATTAATCTGTGAGACGGAGCCCCATATCCAAACCCAAACCCATCTCAATAATAGGCAGCGGTAGTTTTAAAAAAATGGGAATTTGAGGGTAAATTTGGAAAGAGGAGAAAAAGATTACGCACGTACCTAATTCCCAATTTTTTGCACCGAGAATCGAGACTACTGGTCTCTCCCTCCATTATCGCACCATCACCCCCATACCATACCATTGATGTGAGCTTGTGACGCCATCGAGCCACTCAGCCAAATAGAATATATTTGGGCAACAACAACTATGTTTTGAAAAGATTCCAATAACATATTTATATTGAATCCATATGCAAATGATATCATCAACTTGAAAAAGAAACATAATATTACTGAAGGCCAAAAGCTTAACCAATTTTAGCAGAAATTCTATTATTACAAACACCTGCTATAAATGTTACTTGTATGATCATATTGTGACAATTTAATTTGGATTCTGGATATCTGTATACTAGTCACGACTCACTCTGTTTTCAAGACCAAAGGAACAATCAATTTACTTATGTTTTTTAGTTGAAAAGTATTGGCCTTGTTTGTTTATGTTTCCAACAACCTAATTCTAATTTCTAACTACTCATAAAACTGGAATCATGTTTGTTTTATAAATTTTCCAATGGAAATCATCTTTCACATTCTATTTTTCACATAAAACTACATCTCAATCCTATAATTTCAATTCTTAACTCTATACACTATCTTACATCACTCATCAATCACTATTCTCATCTTTTCATCCAATTATATATATGAGACCCACCATTGCCAATTCTATCCACTTGAAATATTATTATTTTTTTATTATTTCTACCTAATGGGACCTACCACCCTACAATCTTACAAGCATAATATTATATATTCAATTAAAATATTCAACCACTATCAACTTTTCAAATTATTATATACATAAAATAATACTTCAAAACTACTCAACCAAACACAATCTCATTTCCAAACCTACATAAAACTCATTTTCATTCACTCATCCAAATATATTTTCAATTTCACACGAAAACCAATAAATTGTCAAAATTCATTTTCCAACACTAGAAACTAGAAATGGTCCATGGAAACATAACCATACAATGCCATTACTTTTCACCATAAAAGTATGATTTTTTTAATAAAAAAGTGTGGCTTTTCACCTTAAGAGTATGAAGTAAAATAATTTTTTTTAATAGAAAAGTATTTTAATACATCACTAGATCTCATGATAGCCGCTTGGATAATTTTTCTTTTCAGTTGAAAAGTATTACTTTTCACCCTAAAAGTATGACATTTTGACCTAAAGTATGACTTTCTATTTCTTGTAGAATGATTTTCTTTTTAATACAAAAAGTACTTAATATCCTTGTTGATCAAAAAAGAGATCACAAAGATTGTGCTAATATCCTTGTTGATCAAATGAAGATCACAAAGATTGTAGTCTACACAGGTTTTTGTTTTAGTATCCTAGTTTTTAAAGTGATATTTGAAGTGAAAACTGATACTTTTAATGTAAATATTGATACTTTTATTGAATAATTAGATACTTTTACATGACTGTCTGTTTCTTATGTTTCACATATGTTGATATGTCTATTGATCAAATAAAGATCACAAAAATTGTGATCTACACAGGCAAACCTCATATATTTTTATTTCAATATCTTAGTTTTTATAAGTAATACTTTTTAAGGTAAAAATTGATACTTTTAATAAAATATCTGATACTTTGCATGATACTTGTGTTCATGGTTATTAATATCTTTGTTGATCAAATGAACATCACAAAGATTGTGATTTACACATGCCAAACTCTCATATTTTTGTTCAAATATCTTAGTTTTCAAAATGATGCTTTTAAGGTAAATACTCGTACTTTTAAAGAAAAAACTAATACTTTTACATGAATATTTATTTCTTGTATTCCATAGATGTTGATATCCTTGTTGATCAAAAGATTGTGATCCACACTAGCCTTGTGGTTTTTTTTCAATATATTAGTTTTTATAAGTGATACTTTGAAGATAAAAACATATACTTTTAATGTAAAAATTGATACTTTTACATGAGTGTTTTGTTTTTTAGTAATTGATACTTTTAAGGTAAAAATAGATACATTTAATACTAAAATTGATACTTTTATATGGGTGCCTTTTTTCTGTATGTGATGATATATCATTGTTGATCAAATGAAGATCACAATGATTGTAGTCTATACGGGTTTTTGTTTTAGTATCTTAGTTTTTAGAAGTGATATTTTAGAGTAAAAACTGATGCTTTTGTAGAACAACCAAGCACTTTTACATGGTTGTATCTACACAGGCCAACCTCTTGTATGTTTGCTTCAATATCTTAGTTTTAATAAGTGATACTTTTAATATGAAAACTGATACTTTTAAATAAAAAACTAATACTTTGCATATTCACAATTCCAGCTTATGCGTTTCAGCAATCAGCAACCAAACAAAAAAATAATTTCTAGTTCAAGTTAGCAATTACATAGAAACCTCTCCAGAAATGAATAATCACTTTCACTACCTCCCCCCATCGCAAGAGTACTCAATAGAGAGTGAACCAAAATAAAAAATCAACTCATGAAAATATCCCACTAATCAATACTAAATGAAATCAAGCAAGTCAATTATACAAATCAACACCCATAAAAAAACTTGTATTTACAACTTCACCAGTTATCATTTTAATAATTTCAAAAGTGAAACTTGAATGAAAGAGCTGTAACATATATAATGAGAACCAGAACCAAGCACTGCCACCACATGCAACCTTTGAGAGATCTAGTTAAACCTTATTATTTCATTCCCAGAAAACCACTAAAACAAAATCAAAGTGTAATTGGCTCCTAAAAGAAATCATGGAACTACTCCCAGATCCGCCACAAACTTGACTTTGAGTCCATGAGACTATTCGGAACTTTGTATTGTGTTGGCGAAAACGATTTGGAGACTGAACCCGTGGAGGCAGAAAAGAAATTGTGGTTCGGTAGAGGCGGTTGTGCGGCAGCAGAGACGGCACGATAATGTACGGGAGAGAGAGAGAGAGAGAGATTGAAACTCTACGCAGCGACTGATAATCTTTTGAAGAAGGGACTAATTTTTCTTTTCTTTTTTGTTGGGTCCGATTTTGGGTGGTGGGGCTCCGTCTCACGGATTTAGACCCGTGAGACGGTCTCACAAGAGACCCACTCATCGGAAAATGGAATTTTCATGTTTTATAAAAATTCCATCAAATAGAAAAATAAATTTATTTTTACATATCCAAATAGATTTAACATAATACATGGCCTAATACAATAAGGACTCTGAAGTCTAAATACTTATATATTTTTCTGATATCTTCACACTTTCACAAATCTCACATGCGCCACATACTTTTCTATCAAAGTCCCAACAACTCGGTAGATCTTTTTCTCCAGTCTCTCTTCAATCCCCAACTTTACAGTCAAGGTAAACATTCAACAAATTTTCAGTTTTCTATCAAAAAACCAAAACCAAGTTTAAACACCAAGCCCGAACACCAAAAGCCCAGCAACCCAAATTGCTCCGCCAGTCACCACCTAAATCGAAAACTATCACCAAAACCATCGTCGCTGCCTCCTATACCCAGAAACCCAAATCTCCACCATCGCCTCCCCTGGTGTTTGTGTGTGTGTGTGTATGTGTGCGATGGGAAGCCAAGAAGTGAGATTGAGGAGGTTGTTGCAATATCTTTCTTCTATTAATTGGGGATTTAGATTTCTAAGTTATATAGTTAATATATTGATGTGGGAGATTTGTGTAGACAATATACAGGAGAGGAAAAGAAAAAAAAAAATAGGAGATCGAAATGAGAGAACAGATGGTGATGACATTAGAAACAAGAAAGAAAATTTTGCAGATGGGTTTTTCATTTAGGGATTGGACTTTTCTTTTATAAATAATAAGTTAACCCCTCCAAGTCTTTTAACCTTACAAAGTAGCCAAATCGGTCAACTCAGCTGACCATAATATTGATAAATCCAAATTTGGGCCATCCATTCTATTTATGCCTTTCATCTTCTCCTTGGTGATTTTAGACAAATTATCTAAAACAATGTACTAAGTTAAATTTATTTTCATGCGTAGGAAACGATACTTTCAAGGACTAGAATTTTTCGAGCTCAAGCAAATTTCATTTTTTTCCAAGTTACGACTGCATATTAAGGTGCGGTTTACTACTTATTGTCTACTTTAAATGCCTTGTTATGATTGTTATATGAATGTGCACATTAAATATAACATGACACGCATGTACTTAATTATACATCACGAAGGTACTTAATTATACAAACATGAACGTACTTAATTGTACACCCACAGTTAGCGTACGGGCTTGTTTGATCAAACCATGAAAATCATAGGTGTGTATACAGTGATGATTATGCTTGTGTATTTGATTTAGACAATGCGTCCCCACTGAGTTGTTGATAGCTAACCCCTTTCATTGAAAAAGTTTCAGGTCAGAAGTCCGACGTGGCACGTGGTGGATGGATGTGATCGGAGTCATGCAAAGTTTTCTTTTGAATATTTTATAATAATTGAGAGTTTTCACACAATGTTTATTGTTTTAATTTTCCTTGCGCATATGCATTATATTTTAATATTTTCTTTAGTACAAGTTATCTCCTTTCTTTTGAAGTTAAATTTAGTAGATTATTTCTCTTTAACTGTGGGATATTTATAAAACTTTCTATTTAGCGAAAAAATTATTCATGGTTGCACTCTTTATAAAATTCGGGGTGTCACTGGTGGTATCAGAGCAGGTCTATGTTTCTGTAGACTTGTAAAAAAAAAGAGGGAATATTTTATTTAAAAAAAAATATTCCAAAATGTCTATGAACATCCATCTCCACTGTACCACATTGACTCCAAGATATGCATATATATTTTTTTTCAATGATCATGCAAAGTTATGATTTAAGAGCTTTATGCTAATGTCATGTACTAGAAGAAATCATGTTTTATTATTATCATGCGATATATTTCTTCATGTTTACTTTGTTTTTTTATCAAAGAAAATTTCATGATAAAACCATATGGGGTTTAATTACATGAACCTAGATGGCCAATACTTATTAGACTCGGACTGTTAGGAAGATGATTGGAACGGTATGTTAATTGCGTTACTGATGGCTTATAGAAGTTACCACTTGCATGAGTACGACAATATTAGTGTTCGCACCACTAATTGGACAGTATTTGAACCTATGATATATGATGACCTACCTAGAGTACTAAGAAGCGCTATGTATATGTATATAGGAAAATGATTCGAGGACGTAGAACTGGAGCCCGAGCTGCTGCTACTGCTACTAACAATAACATGA
The DNA here is from genome assembly GCA_016081115.2 of Rehmannia glutinosa. Taxonomy (NCBI): domain Eukaryota; kingdom Viridiplantae; phylum Streptophyta; class Magnoliopsida; order Lamiales; family Orobanchaceae; genus Rehmannia; species Rehmannia glutinosa. Next base: position 422,633 of record JABTTQ020002109.1, read on the forward strand.
ACTAAAATAACGAGGCAAATCCAGTACCGGCAAGATGTTGGGATTTGAGGATGAGTTGTTGGAGATTGGAGATTGAGGTCTGCCGAGGAGCGAGCAACCCTAAAATGGGAAGGGTTTAAAGAGATAGTAATGGAAAAATATTTTCCCCAACACTATCACGAGCAAATGGAACGCGAGTTTTGGGATTTGAAGCAAAAAGGAATGTCAGTTATAGAATATGCAAGAAAACTCAACCAGGTGAGTTTCTTCGTGGAGCACATGGTAGACACTGATCGTAAGAGAGCATTGAGGTTTCGAGCGGGCTTACGCCCACGGATACAACATATTGTGGCAAGTCATGGGGTATTATCGTATGCTGAAACAGTTTTTCGGGCTCAAGAGATTGCCGCTAGCCAGGAGTTAGGCCGACAACAGACAGGAGTTTGGGGAAACAAAACTAGAGTCGGAATCATGACGAGAGGGGAGATCATAATAAACAGGCGAGAACCGAAGTGAAATCTGGACCAGACACCTAGACTAGTAAACCATTGTGTGCCAAGTGTGGGAAAAATCACAATGGAGACTGTTTATTTGGTAAAGATGTTTGTTTTAGGTGTAAGAAGCTAGGACAGGCAGTATGAGAATGTGTTACTCTAAACAAAGAGCATGGGAGAAAAGGTCGAGCGCCCAGAGGGCGGTAGAGTTTATGTTATGACTCATAATGAAGGTACATAACTGAATTTCGAAGACGAAATTTATTTGAGGGGCGTAGAATTGTAATACCCTAGAAATTATTTGATCTTTGGGGTAGTGATTTTTGACCTTTTAAGATTTTAACTTTTGGTCCAACATATAAATACTCTTTTATTATTTTAAGCTCAGTGATTATTATATTGATAGGCCTGTTTTATAAGCCCACTTTATTAAAGCCCATATGTATAATTTATTTTGATTTTAAAAATCTGCAGAGTTCTATCAGGAAAAGAGTTTTCATGTTTTATAAAAAATTCCATCAAATAGAAAAACAAATTTATTTCTACATATCCAAATATATTTAACCTAATACATGACCAATACAATAAGGACTCTCAATACAATAAGGACTCTCAAGCCTAAATACTTATATATTTTTCTGATATCTTCACACTTTCACAAATCTCACGTACTCCACATACTTTTCTGTCAAAGTCCCAACAACTCGTAGATCTTTTTCTCCAATCTCTCGTTCAATCCTCGACCTCACAATTAAGGTAAACATTCAACAAATTTTCATTTTTCTGTCAAAAAAACCAAAATCAAGTTTAAAAACTAAGCCCGAACACCAAAAGCCAGCCACCCCAATTGCTCCGCCAGTCACTGCCTAAATTGAAAACTATCACCAAAACACCGTCAGTCCACCGTCAAAATCCCGAAACTACCATAGAGACCCATCGGAAAACGCTCTTCATCGCCATGCCCATGCCACCCAAAACCATCGTCGCTGCCTCCGAAACCCAGAAACCCGAATCTCCACCATCGTCTCCCCTGGTGTTTGTGTGTGTGTGCGATGGGAAGCCGAGAAATGAGATTGAGGGGGGTGTTGCAATATCTTTCTTGTATTAGTTGGGGATTTGGATTTTTAAGTTATATAGTTAATAGGTTGATATGGGAGGTTGGTGTAGACAATATACAGGAGAGCAAAAGAAAAAAAATGGGAGATGGAAATGAGAGAACATATGGTGATGACGTTAGAAACAAGAAAGAAAATTTTGCAGATGAGTTTTTCATTTAGGGATTGGGATTTTCTTTTATAAATATTAAGTTAACCCCTCCAAGTCTGTTAACCTTGCAAAGTAGCCAAATCGGTCAACTCAGTTAACCAAAATATTGATAAATCCAAATTTGGGCAATCCATTCTATTTATGCCTTTTCTCTTCTCCTTGATGATTTTAGCCAATATCCAAAGCCATATATTAAGTTAAATTTATTTTCATGTATAGGAAATGATACTTTCAAGGTCTAGAATTTATTGAGCTCGAGCAAATTTCATATTTTTCCAAGTTACGACTGCATATTAAGGTGGAGTTTACTGCTGATTATCTACTTTAAATGCCTTGTTATGATTGCTATATGTATGGGCACGTTAAACATGACATGACACGAAGGTACTTAATAGTACATCACGAAGGTACTTAATTGTACAAACATGAACGCACTTAATTGTACACCCACAGTTAGCCTACGGGCTTGTTTGATCAAACCATGGAAATCATAGGTGTGTATACAATGATGATTATGCTTGTGTATTTGATTTAGACAATGCGTCGCCACTGAGTTGTTGATAGCTCACCCCTTTCATTGAAACATTTTCAGGTTAGGAGTCCAGCGTGGCACGTGGTGGATGGATGTGATCGAAGTCATGGAATGTTTTCTTTTGAATTTATTTTATAATTATTGAGTGTTTTTCAGACAATGTTTATTGTTATAATTTTCCTTTGCGCATATGGATTATAGTTTAATGTTTTTTTAGTACAAGTTATCTCCTTTCCTTTGAAGTTAAATTTAGTAGACTATTTCTCTAACTGGGGGATATTTATAAAAATTTCTATTTAGCAAAAAAATTATTCATGGTTGCACTCTTTATAAAATTCGGGGCGTCAAATTTTTTCTTTTTTCGTGCTTCATGCTTGTTTCATTTATTTAGATACTGCTCATCCCTCATTCTTTTGCCAACTTCTTCTCTTTTTTGTTTCCATAAATTTTCACCACATCTCCTCCAAACTTGTTCATTTTCTATTAGCTCAAGAAATTTCAGGGATAAAATCATGTTGCAATTTTAAAGATTAATATGGCTAAGAATAAAAAGTTTTGGCTCAAAATTGGATAACTAGGGAATCATGAGTTCATAGGCCGGCTTTTTAGGCTAAGTAGGCTAAACAAAGATGACCTTAAATCATTTTCAAAAATTGTACAAACACATGACTTCAATGAAGATACCAAAGCAAGTTCTAGAGCTCTATGAATCATGAATGACACACTCAAGAAAAATAAGTTGTATAATATAAAGCAGTTTATAGCACAAAAGCGCAAAGGATTATTTTCCGCAACATGCTCAAATACCCAATTTTCGCAACTAATGCTAAGCAAATAAATGATATCTTCCCAATAATTCATCACATTATTCCCAGAAGTATGTTATCTCATTCCATAAAATGCTCATAGTAAAATCATATGGAAGGTGGGTATTTTCAAAAATATTGACTAAAAATCACACACAAAAGCAATTAAACGTGCTAAAGCGGTAAACGTATTATTGTATGGACTAAGGTTTCCACTACCACGCTTGATTACCCAGTGGTTTCAGAAGTGGGACCTCCCTCTGTCCCAGGTGCATCCGTTGACCTGGGGCCGTATTATTGGGTGGCTCGTCCTCTTTCACCAGATGGGGTACGAGTACCCCCACTTTGCCGAGCTGAACAAGTGGTTCGTCTGGAAGGCGACTCCAGCGACCCTGGGCCGGGGGTAGCCGTCAGGATGGTATTACATTCAGACCAGGTTTGGGTACCCAGACGGGCTGGCCGATGGCCTTCCACAGTCCTTAAAACAATGGAAGGAAAAGCATTTTTGGGTAGGTGGCGAGTGGCAGACTCGCCAGGGGGAGGAGAGGTCGGTCCTTCTCCCCCCGTCTAACTTCAGATATAATTTTCATAAGTACGCATTGCTCTTTTCTTTCATTTCCTTTCTTCTGGGGGAGGGCTAATTTTCCTTTCCTGTGTAGGGAATTGCCCCTCAGCCGGTCGCCTTTTGGAGGTTTTCGTCCGATGGTTGGATAACATCCAAGCTTTAGCCCGATCGAATAGAAAGATTAAAGTCCTAGCCACTGAGGCTAGATTATCAGAGGCTGGTCTGCGGCCGAGACTGCCAACCGAATCGGAGACCGAGGAGGTGGCCGAGGTGGAGGAGGAGGCTCAGCAGGAGCCAGAAGAAAGAAACCCACCGCCGGCTGAACAAGAAAGGACTCCCAAGTGGGGAGGGCAGCCAGTTCTAGCTGGGCAGATTGGGCCATCTCCGGTAATAGCAGGGCAGATTCGGCCATCTCCAGTGAGGCCTGGTCCTTTGGGACAAGTGCCTCTGGCGGCCGAACAGGCTGGACAAACTGAATAGCCTGGACAGACCAGGGCCCGAGGTACATAAAACACAATATTTGAATCCCTCTGTCTTTCGATTGTTACTTTGTTCCTTATTTAGTTTGCTCTACTATAGGCCGAGGAATGCACGTCTTTACCCGACTTCGTTGGGTAAGAGAGACTGCTACCCACGGGGTGGGGCCACCGTAGGCCAAATTGATGATGCCGAAGCGGCCAGGAGGGAGGAGATCCGCTTAGGCAAGCGCCCGGCTGATGGTTTTCCCAAAGTAGTAGAGCTCCCATTTCAACGGAGGAGGTGTGGGGTGGTGATCAATGAGCTTGGGTAGACCGAGCAGACCGGCCCGACTCTGCAGGTTCCTCTTATACAGATTCCTGCAAGGAGAGTGTCACGGGCCTCCTCGGATGACCTGGGGTGGGAGGACCGGGAGAGGGAGAAGGCCTGTGAAAGGGTGTCCGGGTCGTGGTCTCGGTGGTTTTTGGAGTTCATGAAGTGTTCCACACCTACCGAGGAGCAAGTTGAGTCCCTACCGCAGGCTGGCCATGTTGCGAGGGACGTACCGACCCATGCCTGGACGACGGGGGTCGAGCAATTTTGCTAGGAGACCGGATGTGAAGAGCAGATCCAGTACTCCATGGGATTGCCTGGCAGGATCATTGGCATCCTATGGCACGCGATTGGGGGAGCCCGCGACCTGGAAAGGCGCTATGTCGATCTCCAAGATGCTCATGTTACCTTGCTTTGGGTCCAAGAGTCATTAAGGGCCCAAGCTTTGGAGGCCATGGCCAGAGCCGATGCCGAGAGGGAGTCCGCCGCGAAGGTTAGGGCTGATCTGGACTTGGTATGCAAGGCTGAGGAGGAGCTTCAGGCTAAGGTTGCTGGTCTGTTCTCGGGTTGAGGGCCTCGAGAATTGGCCTCTTGGTTGTCTAGGTTTATCGTAGGTTGATTATGAGCGTTTTTTAAGGGATCCGACTGAGGGGGATTCACTTGGGGTTGAGGTGGTATTTGAGGTTGTGGGTTTGAAAAAGCTTGAGCCACTAGTTGTCTCATTTGCTAGAGGAAGTTAGGGTCCGTGAAAGGCTGCGTGATAGGTGATGCAATTGTAACCCCGGTTCCAGCTTGAGGAGCATTTTGGCCATGCGTATTTTGGCCAACCTGAGTTCCCTGAGGTAGGTCCTCATTTCTTTTTAAATTTCTTGAGTTCTCACTCATTTTCAAGAAAGGAAAGGAGGTGTTGATTTTTTGCTGGAAATATTTAGGCAGGTGAGAGAATATTACTGTATTTTTCAAAGAAAACAGGGAGTTTTAATATTGTGGGGGAGTAATTCGAAATGAAAGACAACCAAACAAGGGATAATTCGGTATTTTTATTAATTTTAATCAAGCATAATGTGTCTGATCGGCTATCGATTTTACAACTTGGTTTTTTGGTCTTTCATTTGCTCTATTTTGACACTCTCCTATTTACAGTCTTTTGTTATATGTTTTCTCTTGTCCCTCCTTTATTACAATCCACTTTGCCTCTTTTATACCCAATCATGGGGTAATAATTGTGCAGGTAATGGGACACTTGTCCTTTTCTCAATTACTCCTAGGATATATCCCGTAGGGTATATCTAGCTTATTAATTGCAACTTTTACTTAAAATAATAGTGCTATTTACGGCGCACGTGGGAAGTAGCCATGCGTTGGGAGAATCTCATTGACCTTGAGGGAATATTTCTATTTTTGACGGACTATTGTGGGCATGTACTCTTAATCATTTGACTGACGTCACCAGGGGGCTGCTCTCGTCGCGTACGTTTTGCTCCATAAGGTGCTCACTTGAGTTCTTGTCTGACTTTATTTTGCCGGTCTGAGCTCGGTTTGTACTCACGTCCAGCGGCTCGGGAGCTTACGTCGGCGTGTTTCGTTGCTTACCTCACCAGGGTTGTTTCTGGTCGGTTGGCATCGTCATTAGCTGAATGATCACGTGGCTTTATTTTTGTTTGAGCTCGGCTCGAGTTTTTTTTGTTTTTCCTTGGTTCAGCTCGGGTATCATCAGAATTAACCATTCAACAGACTCGAGTGAGTTGTTGATAGAGTAACTAAGATGAGTGAAGTTAGCTTTTTATGAATCATTTTTCTTTGTTTAATCAGCGGAAGTCTGACACCCGTTTTAGGATATGGTTTTCAAAACTTGTTTTTATCTTAGTTATTTTTAGTTGGATAAGCAAATAAGCACAAGTAAGATAAACATGCAGAATGTAAAAATCTGAAAAATACATGACACAGATAATCTTATAGTGGTTCGAGGATGGGGTAATTCCTCTACTCCACTCTTCTCCAACTCATGGAAGAATATACTAATGCAACTTGGTTGTTACAAAAGTACAAAAAATAGTTCGAGAAAGCCTTGATCACATAGCCCTCCGACGGATTAGAACGAGGTTCTAACTAGAACCTCACTGCACTACTTTCACTTCGTGGATGTGTAGACCCCATGTTCTTTTTCAAACAGTTTTCCTCGTCAACTTTTGAAGTTTGCTTCATTTACTAAGTTGTGTTGGTTAAAATCACTTCGAATGTTAGGCCTGAAGATTTGGAATTTTTATCTTAGAGAGAATATTGTTGTTGCTTGCTTGAATGCTCAGGTATCTCATATGTTTGTTGTATTTCTCTCTGAAAATTCCCCAGCCTTTCATTGTGAGATTTGGAAAATATTTATATTGATGAGATAGACAATTTTCAAACTTCACCTCTTGATCATTGGCTTGTCTTGTTGTGTAGCTTTGATGTTGACCCAACCTTAATATTAATGCTCTGCAGGTGCCTGAATCATACCAAGTTTCGCTGCAATTTTTTTGCTTTTTTGTCCTGTTGGTACAAACCATTGTGATGACTATTAGTTAAGGTTGAGCGTAAGGAGCAATCGTAAAACTATAAGTGTGAATAGCAACGCAAAACTCAACTAAGAATACCTAGCTACATTTCGGTCAAACAATGTTTGAATTTAAGGAAATATTAATTTTATATGCGATAGCATGATAGGCATGATAACCAGAATAAACTTTTTTCATATGGTAGAGTGTAACAAAAAAATAGTTTACATGGTAAAGAGTAAAAATATGAATAGTACAGGGGGTTTAGTGTAATTTTCTCTTCTAACTATTACAAAGTTGAAATACATACAGACAATGGGGTGCCAACTTTCTAATCTAAGTTTTCTACGCATCCTCAAAATCTATACAAATAAGTTTTCTAATAATCTTATATATAAAAGATGGAAATTTCTAGCTTATTTATATTTTATGTTTTAACTTTTCCTTTTATATTTGGACGATATCATTATTATGTTTTACTTTTTCATCAATATTTGGATGGTTTCATTGAATATAAATATGTAGACTATATATTTATTACTGCCGCATATACTATTTCCGAACATGTGATCTGTTTTTATGAACATTCTTTGAAATTTTGGAAAATGTAAAATCTGGTATTTCATTTTAAAATAAAATAAAAATACATGTGCATGTAATGCATCAATTTTGAATAATAAAAGGGGTTTACTGTTTGTATTGAATCTACTCTTTGATCCAAAGCAATTTAATTTTTTCCCAACTATAGAAAGTACACTTCAACGACCGAGACAACATCTTGTGGACAATAAAGGTGGGCAAAATTGGAGAATATTGGTACATTATTGATGGTTGGGTTAAGTTTGCACTCTATATTTTCTTACAAGTGGAGATATTTCGGTGTTTGAATATTATTTTGGTAATTAGTTTTTTGTCAAAATGTATGGGACATCTGCAATTGGAAAAAATTAACATTTATGCGTGAGGGTATAGAAAAGTAGGAGCCGGTCCCCAACATGTTGATGTAGATAATGATAATGAAATGATGGTGGCTATGGTGATAATTATGGTTATGATGACGATGATGAGACTGAAATAGATGACAATGAGAATGATAGGAATGATGATGAAGGGATTAAGGGTGGTAATAATGTGAGGCATCGAGAGATCAAACATGAAGAGTCAACACATGAACTAGTTAATACTTGTATGTTCTAACGTTTATATTTCTTGTCAATATTCTTGCAGCATGTGATTAGCTTATTAACGGATTCTTATAATATAATTAATGTAAATAAAAAAATTAAGGTGGAGCTTGTACTAGTTGATGTGCAAGGAAAAGAAACTTTTAGCCGTGAATTCTATGGTATGAAGATCTCCCAAGCTGGACTGGCCCAACAACATATAAATCTTTTCTTTGTCACAAAAGTAATGCAGAATCAGAAGGATGGCTTGGTGAGGTTTATTATATGTACTATATCTTAAAAATACTTAGCATTTAAACTGAAATTTTTTATTAAAATTTTTATTTTGTATGGTACAATTCGAATAATTGATTTTCTATTACAAATAATATTATTATGACTGCACCCTGTATTGCTTTGCATTGATAGTTGATTGTCTTACAGTCATGTACACTTAGCGGAAGAGGCTAATGTATAAATTTTCTATTACAATATTATTATGTCAACAAAATGTATTTATTCATCGCTAAGGTTAGCCATGAATGCTACGTTTCGCGCCTCTAAATTAAATAATTTACTATATATTATTTGGTTTTCATTTATATTAGTAATTATGTAGGTGTTAAATGCTAAACTAATTAAAAATCTTTTTTTTTGTTTATATTTATATGTAGCGTCGATCATCTGAATTTTGGTCCCTAATCTGTAACATTAGCAACAAATATGCTTTTTCACCATAATTTTCCTTTTTTGTTGTGAAAATAGCTATTTTTACACGTGATAGCAGCTGATAAATGCATTAGAAGATGTGAAACAACATCGCAATAGAAAACAAATAAGAGTTTAAAATTATTCCAACTATTTTTGGTATCTTCTTTTTTAATGGGTTACTTTTATAGACATGATAGTTCATTATCATGGATGTGATCAAAGATTTCAACATTGACTTCATGAAAGAGATTCTGTTAGTTGATCCCAAATGGAGGGAGTTTCATGCAAAGTAAAAGAAATGGACGGACGGAACGATAATAGTCTTCTGCAAATGGAAAAGCCTTTGCAGATTGAACTTAGTGGCCCAAGATGACAAGCGCATTTGCGAGTTCGTGCAAGAAAAAGGTCGACGGATATACCTCAATTTCAGTTTTATTCATGGCAATATGCACTAGGACTAGGGTTTTGAGAAAGAAAGAGGGAAATTAGTTTCTTTGCATTTTTATTAAAAAAAAACTAATTATTGTAGATAAGAATTACATATCCATTAGTAGGTGGGAATAATGAATACAACTCCATCTTTCTTCAAGGTCTTCATAGTTGAAATCAACTAAAAACTTGGTAGTTTTTCTATCTATGTTAATTTCGACTTTAATTTTGCTTAGAGTGCATTTGTTTGATGGATTTCAAATCCAATGTATTTGAAAATGGACATGTTTCGAACACCACGATTTGAAATTCATATCTTGTTTGGATGATGTGGATTTGTGCAGGAATTTCAAATCCATCGTACAATTTTAATCAAACAATTTAGAAGCTCTAATAATTTTCTTAATTGGCATTTAATATATAAAAATAAAAGATATAATCTTACTATTTTTATAAATAATTATAATTTTATATACTAATGAAATTATGAAATATATAAATTTTATTATGTTTGAATGTGTGTGTGTGCAGTTGGTCTTTCTGGTGGAGAGATAGCCTTACTATTTTCAGAATTATGAAATAATTATAACCTTACTAATTTCAGAGATAGCCAAAAAATTAAAAATGGATTTAGAAATTTCCAAATCCCCTATTCCAGTTGGTCTTTTTGGTGGAGAGCTTCTGTCTCTCCCACCGGACCTAGAATCCCTTCCTCTTGCTCTTCCTCTAGCAAGGCCTTCTCTCCTTGGATTTTAACTGGGTTGAACCCTTGAAATATGCAGACTCTTGGATGATTTTTTTTTAGTCGGCTACTTCTTGGTTGATTCGATTTCCTTTAGCCCTTTCTCCTAGTAAAAATCCCATGTTGAAGGTAAGTCCATTCCCTCGTAGTATCCTTCTAATCGAAGTTACAAACTCTTCATTGGATCTTTCTTCCAATGGACCAGGAGGGGAAATAACATCTTCTATTTCTTCAGCTGGGTGTTTGTCTGCTGACGGACCTCCAAATTGGACTTTGAGCTTTTGAATCCTGCCCTATTTACTCTTGTCCAGCTTTTCAATTTTAGCTTTGTTCTTCTGGAATTTAACTCAACTTTCGTTTCAACTGACAAATCTTAAGGTAGTTGAGAGTGGAGTGAGGTGGTGCTTTTAGATTAAAGAATTATCTTCATACCGGATTTTTCTGACTTATCTTCCCCCTTTTTGGCATCATCACCTTGAGAGAGGCTTTGAGTAAAGTGAGTTGTCTTGGAAAAAGAATCGATCTTCTCGGATGTCCCCAGATATAGTAGTGTCATGATTGTCAATCCTATCATTCAACTTAGCAAATCCGGCACAGTTTCTACTTCATATGGGATCTATTCGATGAACTGAAGGTGTAACATCTTGAACATGCCACTAGGTTCCGTGGAAGTTCCCAGTACTCCTCCGGGAAAACTTCTCTCTTCACCCTGGCTAGCAGCTCTTTTTGCCTCAGGTATGGAAGCTCATCGGCATAGGCAGTTGTGGGAGCCTGCTGAGCTGATTGGGCCTCTAGTGTCTCAACAGCTTCACTGGCACTAGTGGACTTCTAGGTTTGAGGTACCGATGCCTCGGTGCCTTAGTAGCAAGACGGCGGGAGATTGAGCTAGTGGCGGTGGCCCATCGACTAGAACAAATCTCATCCTGGTGATTTCATTCTTTCTTCCAAGTCCCTAGCCTCTTGATCTGACTCAGCTGATTCTTCAAGATCTTCATTAATATCGGAGTACTCAACTTCAAAGTCAATTAGAGCATTGCTTATCATGGGTTAAGTGGACTCAGATTCTGGGAACTTGGGAACATCATCAGAAATTGAAAGACTTTCCCTGGCAGTCTCAACCACGAAAGGGTCTTCATTTGCCTTGGCAGCGTGCATCTCAACCATCTTTGCCGGGCCTTCTACATTCTATTCTCGTTGGCAATCGGGTCTTCTCTGATGGCATCCTTCGAGGCCCCAACCTCTTGGATTGCACTTTCAGGACCAGCAGTCTCAACTTCCATGGTCTTCTCCATTCCTTCATGTGCCTTAGTTACAGGAATTTGGATATGTGTAACTTCATTGGCCTTTAGTGTTGTTAAGTCCTCAGCAGAGACAGTCTCAACCATCAAAGCTTTATTGGTACTAATAGCTTCTTTCTCAGCAGTTTCAACAATCATAGCTCTTTGTTTGTGGATTCAAAGATGATGTCAGCCACATATATTTGAACAAGCAAAATACTATCTCCGTCTTAAATCCTGAAGAGTGTTCTACCAACATTTCCTATGGTTAATCCATTGTCTATAGGAATTGAGACAATGTATCATACCATGCTCTTGGTACTTGTTTCAGACAATATAATGCTTTCTTGAGCTTGTAGAATTTATCTCAAATAGTTTTCTGCTAAAATCCTGGAGATTGTTCCAGTTAGACTTCTTCTTCTAAAAAATGCACTCTTCACATCCATTTGAAAACTATGAAGTTCTTTTGTGCAGCATATGCAAGAAACATCCTTATTGCTTGCAATCTAGCAACGGGTGCAAAGGTTTCATCAAGATCTATACCCTTCTCTTTGCAATAATCTTTCTTTGTTTCTCACAATAGATCCTTCATCATTATCTTCCTCCGAAATATCCACTTTGTACCATTGACATTTTGGTGATTTGGCCTTTTAACCAATTCGTAAACTTTATTCCTTAAAATTGATTCAACTCTTCCTGCATAGATAGAATCCAATGAATGTCATCCAATGTTTGTGACACATCATTTGGCTTAATTTGAGAAATGAAACAAGTGAACATAGCTTCATGTTGAGTCCTTGATCTTGTCTTCAATCATTATCTTACATTTCCAATGACTAACTCAGGTGAATGGTCTCTCAGCCATCTCACATTTGGTTGGAGTAAGTCTACTGGATTGGTTCTTCTTGCAGCTAAGTTGTCTCGAAAAATTTCTTCTTGATCATCTTCATTCAGCTGCAATCCTTCCAGCTGTCCTTGAGATTCAGCTAACTCATCTCATCAGGATTGAGTTTTCTGAGATTTGTTTTAGCATAAGGAATCTTCTGGATAGGTGGCTGATTCTCTTCTCAGCTAACTCTTCTATGTCTTCTCCATTCACATTAGGTACATCATAAACCACATGGATAGACCCTTCTGTTACCATAGTCCTTTTGTTTAGCACTCTGAAAGTTTTAATATCAGCTGAATATCCTAGAAAGTTACCTTCATCAGCTTCAGCCTTAGAATCTTTCAAATTGTCCTTGTTATGAATAAAACACTTGCTTCCAAAGTTGTGAAAATATCCCACATTAGGCTTCCTTCCTGTACAAATTTCATAGGTGGTCTTGAACAGCTGCCTATCAATCATACACCTATTCTGAGTGTAGCAAGCAGTGTTAATGGCTTTAGCCCAAAATCTCTTAGGTAATGCAGCTTCACCTAACATGGTCATTTCAGCTTCCTTGAAGGTTCAGTTCCTTCTTTCAGCCACTCCATTATGCTGTGGAGTTCTTGTGGCTGATAACTTATGAGCAATACCATTTTCCCTGCAATATTGAGTTATAATCCAATTGACAATCTCAGTTCCTCTATTAGACCTTATCTTAATAATGGTTTGACTATTCTCATTTTAAACTCTCTTCATCCGCTGAGGATACTTCTGCAAAGTTTACTTTTTCTTACACATAAAAATGGTCCATGTGCAATAACTACAAAATCATTGTTGAGGAAGGACTTGGTTTATCCTTCAGAGATGACTTGATCTGCTTTCCTTTCTTACATGCATCACATATGCTTTCCTTCTTGTAGACTGAGTCTGGAAATCCTTCAACCAAATGACTCCTTACAAGCTTATTGATGGTTTTGAAGTTCAAATGACTCAGTTTCTTATGCCACAGTCATCTTGATTCAGTTGTGCTCTTTGTCAATAAGCATGTGCTTGGTGTAGAAGTGGACCAATCCACTACATACATAATCTTCTTTCCCATTCCAGAGAGCACTACTTCATTAGTTTCAACATCGTTAATTTGGCAAACACCTACATTGAATTCAATATTATAGCTTTTATTACAGAGTTGGCTGATGCTCAATAGATTGAAATTGAGCCCTTCAACATAAGCAATATATGTGATTTCTAGTTCATTTTTCTTGATAGATCCAATGCCTACTCCAAATATAACTTTGGCTCCTATTGACTCCTTGAAGTTTGATAGATTATTTTTGTTTCATGTTGTGTGTATGTAATAGCCACTATACATATACCAGGTTCATTAGCACTCTGTTGTTCCCTGAACCTGCAATCACAAAAATCTAGTTTTAGGTACCCAAACTTGTATGGGTCCTAAGGGGTTAGCACTATAAGGTGATCCAACCAACCTATAGCGAAATGATCTGACTCTATAATATTGTCACCTATTCATTCATAATCATAATGAATCTTAGCGAATTGCTTTGGAGTTTTGGGAACATACAACTGTCTCTTTTGTCTATATGTATGTTTATGTGTTTGTGCATTTGGTTTTCTTGGATAATATGGAAATTTTTGTGCATGATAGATATTGTGCTTGGGTGCATATGTGTGGTGATTTGTTTGCCTTGGGAATGACCTTTGATGAGTTTGACGTTGCTGCCACTTGGGCTTGTATCCCATAGGACTTGGCTGATCGGTTCTGATCAGCTTTTGTTGGATATTTTCTAAAATTCCCTATATATGGTTTCTTTTGGTGAACCCTCTAGGGCCTTTATAGTTCGGCATAGACTTCACAAAATATTTCCTGTTAGTAGAATATTGTTGAGCTTTTCTAAATTTAGTTTCAGCAGCTCTCTCAACAAACTAAGTTGGCTTCTTTCCTTTACCTTTATAACCAAGGCCAGCATATGAGTGTTTGTGATTGTGTGTGGGTGCAACATATGGTGCCTTGGCTTTTGGATTCCCCCATTACTTGAGGATCCTTTTTCCATCACCACTCTTGGAGTTTGTGCATTGACAAATGAATTAAAACCCAAGCCTGTTTTTTCTCCGATCTTGCTTTGTATCATCATCAATTCATCCAATGTATTAGATGAATTGCTGAGTGATTCAATAACATTTTTCAGTTCTTTTTCGCTCTTTTCTTTTTTAGCTAGATCCTTTTTAACCTTAGCTATCTCAGCCTTTAACTCTTTATGCTCATCAGCTATGTGACTAAGAGTACTCAGCTCTTCATCCAGTGAATTTTGGCACTTGAGTTGGTTGTTTTCCTCATTTAAAAGTGTGTGTGAGGATTTTATGTGCTCAAAATCTTTCATCATTTTGCCTAATGAATCATGATCACTATCACTGAATTTGCTAGATGAGTTAGAATTTACCTCATCTTCCTTGTTCTTAGCCATGAGACATATCAATGCCTCTTCTTTAGTATACGAGGTAGTCGGCTTCACTGATGTCTGATTCAGTTGTCTCCTTACACTTGGTTGTATCTATTTATGCATTCATCATAGATTTTTTTCTTTCATGTCTTCTTTCCCTGAAGACCTTCTTATCTTCTTCATTCATGTACTTGTTGCTGGCTAATAAGGGCAGACAACTGCAAAGTGACCTGGTTGTCTGCAATTCTATCATAGATCTTCAGCTTTCTTGTTCTCAACTCTCTTGGGAGTTCTCTCTTCCTTTCATTTGGAAGGAGCTTAATTCCTTCTTGAGGATTCACCATTATTCCTCTTGTAGTTCTTATTAAAGAACTTATTTGAACCTTTTAACCATTAAGGCAATCTCCTCTTTGTCTATGATGTACTTGGATTCAACACTCTTTGATTCTCCAGCCACCAGAGCAGCTGTCTTTGGCACAACTATCTCATCTTGATTTCTTGTTTTGAGTTGGAATTCATAAGCTTTAAGAAAAGAGAATAGCTTATGGTTAGAAATCTTTATCACCTTCATTTCCCACTCAGCTGGGAGAGATCTTGGAATTTGCATACACATTTCCTTCTGTGTATATTCTTTTCCTAGAGTGAACAACTCATTTGTGATTATGTAAATCTAGCATCCAGCTGATCCAAAGAGTCACCTGCCATCATCTTGAAGTTCTTGAACTTCTACACTGCAGCTGTCAATTTATTTTCTTTAATCTGCTCTAAGCCTTCACATATGAGAGTCATATTTTCCCATATTTCTTTAGCCCTGAGATTTAAACTTGTTGAACATTGCTTTATCAAGATTTTTATATATATAAAATATCCTTGGCAACATTGTCCAAGTTATATCTTTTTTTGTCTTCGTTGGTCTACTCGCTTTGAGGTTCTCCACCTCAACAGGTTGTACAACAGCATCATCTCTAGTAGCTCTTACAATTGTATTTACTTTAGTGATCTTAATGGGCCCATATTCGATGACAAACCACATTTTATTGTGCAAAGCTAAGAGATGTGCCAGCATACGGATTTCCAATCATCAAACTCTTTGATAGTAAACATTGGAATATGTGATAAATTTTCTTCCATGATAATAACTTAGGAAAAAAAATTGAAAAACTTCAAGTGTTGATCTTTTAAAAAGATTGAGATCTAGTTTAGTAACCACTAACAAAGGTTCTTTGAACCTACCCCTCTGATACCACTTGTAGGTCCCAAGGGGTGCCAGTTAAATCTAAAATGAGGGGTTGAATATACTAAACTAATTTTTTGATTTTAGATCAAATCAAAGTTTTCTCAAGAAAACAACTATGTCTTTTTGGAGACAGTTAGGTCAAACCTCAACAAGAGAGAGAACCACTCAACAGACTCGAGTGAGCTATTGATAGAGTAACTAATCTGAGTGAAGTTAGCTTTTTATGAATCAATTTTCTTAGTTTTAATCAGCGGAAGTCTTAAACCCTTTTTAGAATACCGTTTTCAACACTTGTTATTATCTTAGTTATTATTAGTTGGATAAGCAAATAAGCACGAAGAGATAAACATGAAGAATGTTAAAATCCTAAAAATAAATGACACAGATAATTTTATAGTGGTTTGAGGATGGAATAGTTCCTCTACTTCACTCTTTTCCAAATATACTAATGCAACTTGGCTATTACAAAAGTACAAAATACAGTCCGAGCATGCTTTGATCACACATCAGACTTCATTCTAGGGACTCAGATCTTCATAAGACAGCTGCCTCACTACTTCATCTCCAAACCTTTCGGATTTGATCACATAGCCCTTTGATGGATTCGAACCAGGTTCTAACTTGAACCTCATTGCACTTTCTTCACTTTGTGGATGTGCAGACCCCTTGCTCTTTTTCAAACAGTTTTCCTCTTCAACTTCTGAAGTTTGCTTCCTTCATTCACTAAGTTGTGTTGAATAGAATCACTTTGAATGTTAGGCCCGAGGATTTGGAATTTTAACTTAGAGAGAATACTGCAGTTGCTTGCTTGAATGCTTAGATATCCTTTATGTCTGTTGTATTTCTCTCTGAAAATTCATCAGTCTTTTTATTGTGAGAGTTTGAAAATATGTACGTTGAAGAGAGAGATAATTTTGTAACTTCACTTCTTGTTCATTGGCTTGTCTTGTTGTGCAACGTTTGATGTTGACTCAAGTTTCTGTAAGCTTCCCATTGACTCCAACTACTTGCACTCTTTCAGCAAGACAACTTTTATGATTGCAGGCTTGTCCCTTATCATTTTGGGTAAGTCCTTCAGCTACTTTACCCCTTTAGGTGAGTCTTCCCCATTATTCTAGGACGACTCGGTTGTATATCTAATGAAAGACATAGCTGTTTAACTTGACTTAAGATCTTCTTCGATACTCTATCAGCTGCGACACAACTCAAACTTCTCTGCAGTTCTTCAGTCAATCGTATGATTCTTCAACTTGGCTGCTTCATAACTCAGCTACATTTCTAGCAATTAAGAGTTATCCCCCCTAGCATATCAATGCACTCCCATAGCTCCATGCTTGTAGCATAAATGAGTTAGGTATTAAAAAGTTGAAATACATTCAAAAAAAGGGTTGCTAACTTTCTAATCTAGGTTTTCTACGCATCATCAAAATCTATACAAATAAATTTCCTAACAATCTTATATATAAAAGATGGAAATTTCTAGCTTGTTTATATTTTCTTTTTCACATTTTCTTTTATATTTGGAGGATATCATTATTATGTTTTACTTTTTCATCAATATTTGGATGGTTTTTTTGAATATAAATATGTAGACTATATATTAATTATTGTCTTATATACTATTCCCGAATATGTGATCTATTTTTATGAATATTCTTTGAAATTTTGGAAAATATAAAATCTGTTATTTCCTTTTAAAATAAATTAAAAATACATGTGTGTGTAATGCGCCAATTTTGAATAATAAAAGGGGTTTACTAGCTGTATTGAATCTACTATTTGATCCAAACCAATTTAATTTTTTCCCTTCTATAGAAAATTCCTACAACATTTATTCGGAGCTTTGAATAAGAATTGTCAGAGAAAGTACACTTCAAAGATCGACACAACTTGTGGACAGTAAAGGTGGGCAAATTTGGGGATTATTGATAAATTCTTGATGGTGGGGTTATGTTTGCAAGCTATAATTTGCTTACAAGTGGATATATTTTGGTATTTGAATATTATTGTGGTAATTTGACATTTATGCATGAGGGCATAGAAAAGTAGGAACAGGTCCCCCAACATGTTGATGTTGATAATGATAGTAAAATTATGATGGCTATGGTGATAGTAATGGTTATGATGACGATGATGAGACTGAACGAGTTGACAATGAGAATGATAGGAATGATGATGAAGGGATTAAGGGTGGTAATGATGTGCGAATGAGGCATCAAGAGATCAAACATGAAGAGTCAACACATGAACTAGTTAATACTTGTATGTTCTAATATTTATATTTCTTGTCTATATTCATGGAGCATGTGATTAGCATGTTAATAGATTCTTATAATCTAATTAATGATAAATAAAAAATTATTAAGTTGGAGTTGGTACTAGTTGATGAGCAAGCCAAACAAACATTAGTCGTGTTTGCTATGGTATAAAGATCTTCCAAGTGGACTAATGACAACAACAAAATCATTACATTGTCACAAATGTAATGTAGAAGAGGAAGGATGACTTTGCCATTATTATTTTTTATGGTACAATTCGAATAATTGATAGTTTTATTGTCTTACAAATATATTATCATGCCTGCACCCTGTATTGCTTTGCATTGATAGTTTGATTGTCGTACAGTGTACACTTAGTGGAAGAGGCTAATGTATAAATCTTCTATTACAATATTATTATGTCAACAAAATGTATTTATTCGTAGCTAAGGTTAGCGATGAATGATAAGTTTCTCGCCGTTAAATTAAAAAAGTAACTATATATTATTTGGTTTTCATTTATATTAGCAATTATGTAGGTGATCAACGCTAAACTAATTAAAATTATTTTTATTTTTTCTTTATATTTATATTTAGTGTCGACCATCTAACTTTTGCTCCCTAATCTGTAACATTAGCGGCCAATATGCTTTTTCGCCATAATTTTCCTTTTTTGTTGTGAAAATAGCTAATTTTATACGTGATAGCATTTGTAAAATGCATTAGAAGATGTGATACCACATTGCAATAGAAAATAAATAAGAGTTTAATTTATTGCACCCACCTTTGGTATCTTCTTTTTAATGTGTAACTTTTATTGACATGATAGTTCATTCTCATGGATGTAATCAAAGATTTCAACATTGACTTCATGAAAGAGATTATGCTAGTTGATCCCTAAAGGAGGGAGTTTCATGCAACGTGCAAGAAATGGACGGAAGGATAATAGTCTCGGCGGATGGAAAAGCCTTTGTAGATTGAACTTAGTGGCACAAGATGACAAGCGCATCTGCGAGTTTGTGCAAAGAAAAGGTCGACGCATATACCTCAATTTCAGTTTTATTCATGGCAATATGCGCTAGTACTAGGATTTTGAGAAAGAAAGAGGGTAATTAGTTTCTTTGCGTTTTTATTAAAAAAAATAGCTATTGTAGATAAGAATTATATATCCATTAGTAGGTTGGAAGAATGAAGATGGCTCCAACTTTCTTCAAAGTCTTCATAGCTGAAATCAACTAGAAGAACTTTGGTAATTTTTCTATCTATGTTAATTTCGACTTTAATTTCGCTTAGGGTGCATTTGGATTGATGGATTTCAAATTTAATGTATTTGAAAATGAATGGATTTCAAATACCTTGATTTGAAATTCGTGTCTTGTTTGGATAATATGGATTTGAGTAAGAATTTCAAATCCATCGTAAATTTTGATGAAAAAGTTTAGAAGCTCTAATCATTTTCTTAATTGACATTTAAGAAATAAAAATAAAAGATATTATCTTATAATTTTTATAACTAATAATGTTTTATACACTAATAATATTATGAAATATACAAATTTTATTATGTGTGAATATATATGTGTGTGTGTAGTGTGTGTTCGTATGTGCGTGCGCAGTGTGTGCAGTGTATGTGTGTAAGTGTGTGTGCATGAATGTGTGCGTAGTGTGTATGAATATGCAAGTGTACATAAACAAAAATTATAATGGATTTTTAATGAGTAGATTTTGGGAGGGATTGAAAATGGACTAAAACATAAAGATCAATTTTGAATCCATTGATTCAGATTTATAAGCCAAACAATGTGTATTTACCTAAGGATTTCAAATCACTCATCCAAAACCCCCTCCCAAATCCCCCTATCCAAATGCAACCTTAATGTCTTTTTTCAAAGATAGCAAATAAATTAAAAATGGATTTAATATTTTCTCTATTCTTGGCTTCATTGAAGTCCATCCAATATTCAAAGTCCTTCTTCAGAGGATTTATTGACATGATTCCAGTTGGTCGTCTTGGTCGAGAGCTTCTGTCTCTCCTACCAGACCTGGAATCCCTTCATCTTTCTCCTCCTCTAGCAGGGCCTTCTCCCCCTTGAGTATGACTGGGTTGAACTCTTGAAGTCTATTGACTCTTGGATTATTTTTCTTTAGTCGACTGCTTCTTGATTGATTCAATGTCCCTTAGCCCTTTCTCCCAGTACAAATCCCATGTTGCAGGTAAGTCTATTCCTTCATAGTATCCTTATGATCGAAGAGTCACAAATAATTCAATGGATCTTTATTCCAACGGACGGGGAGAGAAATAGATTCTTCTCTTTCTTGACTACGAGTTTACTGCTAGCGGATCTCCAAATTAGACATTGAGCTTTTAAATCTTGCCTCTTGTCTCTTGTCTTTGGATTTAAGAATTATCTCCATAGAGGTTTTTTTGACTTATCTTCCCCTTTTTGGCATCATCACATTAAGAGAGACTTTGAGGAAATTGAGTTGTCGTGAGAAGAGAATCGAGCTTCTTGTGCTAATGGAATCTGCGCTTTATGATAGTGAGTCACGAGTTGATTCTTCATAGCAAGAGTTTCACCTTCAATGATGCTTCCATTTGCTCCATCTTATTTTCCATGGTCACCTTCGGTGACTCCATGTCAACTAGATGGCTTTTTCCATCCAATCAATGTTGTCCCGTTGTCTCTGTTGAAAGGCAGCTTGGTCAGCTCCCCAGACAACCAACTTTGAAAACAGTTGTCGAAAGTAGCACACTTGCTCCCTGCGGAGAGCCTTGGTTTGCTGAGCATATTCTCTGATCCTCGGCATTGCTCCTCGGATGTCCCCAGATATAGTGGCCTCGTGATTGTCAATCTTGTCATTCAACTCAACAAATCCTTTCTCATGGCTTCCATTTCCTCGCACATGGATCGGAAGGCACGCCGAATGTCTGTTTCTTCTGGACATGAATCCTCAGGAAGGAGTGAATCGAAATCATGGCCAAATGGAACGATTCTTGTCTCTGACGGAACATATAGGTCACTTGGGTCTATTTGAACTGTAAAATGACAAGTTTCTTCCATAGTTTCATCTTCGTATGGGATCTCTTCAATGAACGAAAAGTGTAACATCTTGAACATGCCACTAGGTTCCGCGGAAGTACCAACTTCTCCTTCTGGAAGACTTCTGTCTTCACCTTAGCTAGTAACTCTTTTGCCTCATCTGTGAAGGCTTCATCGGCATAGGCAACTATGGGAGCTTGTTGAGCTGATTGTGCCTCAGCTGTCTCAACAGCTTCACTGGCACCAGAGGACTTCTCCTTTTGAGGTACCGATGCCTCAGCTGCCTTAGCAGCATCACAGACAGAAGATTGAGCTAGTGGAGGTGGACCATCGACTAGCACGAGTCTCACCTTCAGATCTTTCTTCCAAGTCTATGTCCTCTTGATCTGACTTAGTTGATTCTTCAAGATCTTCATTAATATCAGACTACTCAACTTCAGAGTCAATTAAAGCATCTATCTCCATGGGTTCATCGGACTCGGATTCTGGGAACTTTGGACGATCATCAGAAATCGAAACACTTCCCTTGGTAGTCTCAACCGCCATATTGTCTTCATTTACCTTGGCAGCAGTCTCAACCACTGCAAGGCTTTCTACATTCCTTCTCGATCGGCTTTAATCTGGGTCTTCTACAGTGGCATCCTTCGAGGCCTCAACCTCTTGGATTGCACTTTCAGGACCAACATACTCAATTGCCATGGTCTTTTTTATTCCTTATGTGCCTGAGTTATAGGAATTTAGATCTGTGTAACTTTATTGTCATTCAGTGTTGTTAAGTCCTCAGTTGAGACAGTCTGAACCATCAGAACTTCATTAGTACTAACATCGTCTTTCTCAACAGTCTCACCTTCGCCTGCTAACACCAAAATTTCTTTGTCCCATGCAACCTCCTCCAACCTGGCTGCAGTGTGATCAGTTTTCCCCTCAGCTGGCTCACCAACTGACTGCTTTTGAATGGGGTCAATCATCCTTTGGGATTTGGATATTTCTCGTGAATTATCAGCCAATTCCATAGATATCTCAACAACTTCCCTAGGGCGTGGCTCCACTGGGTTACCCTCAAAATTTCTTCAACCCCAATATCGTCGCCATGCTCTCTTGTTGCTTGTCCCTCGAGTGAGTGGTGAGGTGGTGTGTTCAAGTCCTCACTACTTTTTATCTTGGGAGTTGGAGAGGTAAGGAGATGAAGATTGTCCAACAACTTTAGTTTGATTGTTCATGCTCATGAGACTCCTTCGTTGCTGCCTCGGTGGCGGAGCAGGTGCATAATCTCCTCGATAGGCTAATCTTCATCACTACTGAACGCACACTCTGGGATATTGGGATCTGAAAAAGGGCAAATATGAGGTGTGGGACCCTTAGCCTTCTCCAGATCATTTGACTTCTTACCCTTTTTTTTCTTGAAAATGATAGTGATGGAGTATAGTTCATCAAGATCACACACAACAGATCAATTATCTAGGAATTCAATAAGGTATTCCCCCTCATCGATCATTTCATGCCTCGTGAATTGGCCTCTGTTGGTGCTCAACTTCCATAATCTCCACAAACACAGCCTGGCCTCTATCTCATGATATCTTGGGGATCTTGGTTCATCAGACGCATCAGGGTCTTCAGCAGCCAATTCCTCCTCCACTTGGGGCAAGATGGAGTCACCATCTCCAGCAATTGTCTCAACAAGCTTTACCAATCATAGGGGCAGCTGTGTCATCAAAAACATCTTTTATATCTTTCTCAGTAGCTGGGGATACAACAACAACTATGTCTACTGCAGCAGTTTCAATGGGGTCTGCTGCAGCAATCTTCTTCACAAGTCGTCTCTTGGAGCGCCTCTCCAATGGGACTTCTTCCTCCTCCTTGTATGAACCTTCAGCCATTCGTTTTTAAAATGACACGAATGACTAATTCAATCGAATGAGATTCATTGCGCAGCTTATCGCCCATGACGCCTTTGGCAATCGACTCCTCTTCATACGTCATGTCAGCAGAGGCCTGAGTTTTCTGCTTCTTAGCAGTTGCCTTCTAGGGAACAACTATTCTTTGCTTCCTTGTTACCTTGGGGGCAATGGGAGAGGATACAGGGGTAGCTGTCTCTTCGGGAATATTTTCAGATGATTCCCCCTCAGATATGCCTTTATTCTTTGCAGGTGCCTTTTTCTTAGCAACTGATAAGTTCAACTTAAACATCTGACAAGTACTAAATGTACTCTTCTTGTCAACTCTACATCCAGCATAGTCTGAGTATGAGTATCCAATCAACTTGAATCAACCTTCCTTTAGATACCATCAGCCAACTTCTTGTAATAGTTTGACTCTTCTCATTTTGAAATCTCTTCATCAGCTGAGGAATCTTCTACAAAGTTTCATTTTTCTTACTCATAAAAATGGTCCATGTGTATCTTGAGAAATCATCCACCACCACTAGAGTGTATTTTTTTCCAATTATGCTAGCTGGCTCAACTATTACAAATAGATCCATGTGCAATAAATACAAAATCCTTATTGAAGAAGGACTTGGCTTATCCTTGAAATATGACTTGATTTGCTTTCCTTTCTGACAACCATCATAGATGTTTTTCTTCTTGTAGACTGAGTCTGGCAATCCTTCAACCAAATGACTCATTGCAAGCTTATTGATGGTTTTGAAGTTTAAATGACTCAGATTCTTGTGCCACAGTCAGCTTGATTCAGTTGTGCTCTTTGTTAATAAGCATGTTCTTGGTGTAGCAGTGGACCAATCCACTACATACATATTCTTCTTTCTAATTCCAGAGAGCACTACTTTATTGGTTTCAACATCCTTGATTTGGCAAACACCCATGTTGAATCAACATTATAGCCTTTATCGCGAGTTGGCGATGCTGTGATTGAAATTGATCCTTCAACATAAGCAACATATGTGAGTTCTAGTCCATTTTCTTTATGGATCCAATGCCTTTGATTTCCCCTGGAGCTTTATTTCCTCCAAATATAACTTTGACTCATCTTGACTCCTTCAAGCTTGATAGACTCTTTCTGTTTCCTGTCATATGTTCGTAACAACCACTATCCATGTACCAGGTTCCTTGCCACTATGTTGTTCCCTGAACCTACAATAAAGGAAATGAAGTTTTAGGTACCCAACTTGTCTTGGTCTTGAGGGGTTAGCACTATAAGGTGATCCAACCAACCTATAGCCAAATGATCTGACACTAATAGGTTGCCACTTATCAGTTCTATAATCATAATGATCTTAGCAAATTACTTTGTAGCTTTGGGAACATATATTTGTCTATTTTGTTTATATGCATGTGTATGTGTTTTTGCATTTGCTTTCCTTGGATAACATGGAAACTTTTGTGCATGACAGACATTGTGCTTGGGTGCATATGTGCACTGATTTCTTTGCCTTGGGAATGACCTTTGATGACTTTGAGGTCTCTGCCACTTTGGCTTATATCCCATGGGACTTGGCTGATATTTAAATTGAAGGTTCCAATCAGCCTGTGTTGGATAATTTCTACCATTCCCTTCATATGGTTTCTTTTGGTGAAACCTCTGGGGCCATTGATAGTTCTGCTTAGACTTCATAGAATATTTCCTGTTTGCAGTCTGTTGTTGAACTTTTCAAAATTTAGCTTCAGCAGCTCTCTCAACAAACTCAGTTGGCTTTGTTCCTTTACCTTTATAGCCAAGGACATCATGTGAGTATTTGTGATTGTGTGTGGGTGGAATATGTGGTGCTTTTGGATTTTGGATTTCCCATTCCTTGAGGAACCTTTTCCCATCACCACTTTTGGAGTTTGTGCATTGATAAAGGAATTGAAACCTAAGCTCCAATCTCCTTTTGTATCATCATCAATTCATCCAATGTTTTAGATGAGTTGTTAAGTGATGCAATCACATTTTTCAGTTCTTGTTCCCTCTTTTCTTTTTCAGCTAGGTCCTTTTTTATCTTAGCTATCTCAGCTTTTAACTATTTATTCTCATCAGCTATGTGACTAAGAGTACTCAACTCTTCGGTCAGCTGCGAGTTTTGGAACTTGAATTGGTCGTTGTCCTCATTTAAAAGTGTTTGTGAGGATTTTATTTGCCCTAAATATATCATCATTTTGCTTAAAAAATCATAAAGATCTGTGGGTGATTAAATGTGTGTATCATGATCACTATCATCAGAATTTGAGCTAGTTGAAATATAATTTACCTCATCTTCTTGTTCCTTAGCCATGAGACATATCAGTGCCCTTCTTGATTAATGCGAGGAGTAGCCGGCTTCTTCAGCTGGCATGCGATTGACTAATCGATGATTCACCTGCCATCATCTTGAAGTTCTTGAACTTCTACACTGCAACTGTCAATTTATTTTCTTTAACCTACTCTAAGTATTCACAAATGAGAGTTAACTTTTACCATATTTCTTTCATAGTTCTGCAAGATTTAACCTTGTTGAACATTGCTTTATCAAGAGCTTAATATAAAATATATTTGACCGCATTGTCTAAGTTAGATCTTTTTTTGTCTTCCTTTGTCCACTCGCTTCGAGGATTTTCCATCTCAGCAGGTCGTACATCAGCATCATCTCTGTGACTCTTGAGTTATATTCACTTTGGTGATCTTAATGTGTCCATCTTTAAGGACAAACCATATTTCATCATGCAAAGTTGAGAGATGTGCCTGCATATGAATTTCCAATCATCAAACTCTTCGATAGTAAACATGGGAATACATGATTGATTTGTTTAATGATAATAACCTTGGAAGAAAATTTGAAAAACTTCAATTGTTGATCTTTTGAAAAGATTGAGATCTAGTTCAGTAACCAGTGTAGAAGGTTCTTTGAACCAACCGCTCTGATACAACTTGTAGGTCCCAAGAGGTGTCAGTTAAGTCTAAAGGGGGTTGGATAGACTTAACCAATTTTATGATTTTAAATCAAATCAGAGTTTCCCAATAAAATAGCTAAGTCTCTTTGGAGACAGCTAGGTCAAACATCATTAGTAGAGTTAACCACTCAACAGACACGAGTGAGTTGTTGATGGAGTAACTCAGCTAAGTGAAGTTAGGTTTTTATAAAATTAGGTCCCCGAACATGTTGATGTTGATAATGATAATGAAATGATGATGGCCATGGTGATGGTTATGGTTATGATGACGATGATGAGACTGAACGAGATGACAATGAGAATGATAGGAATGATGATGAAGGGACTAAGGGTTGTAATGATGTGCGAATGAAGCATCGAGAGATCAAACATGAAGATTCAGCACATGAGCTAGTTAATACTTGCATGTTCTAACATTTATATTTCTTGTCGATATTCTTGCAACATGTGATTAGCATATTAATGGAATCTTATAACTAATTAATGTTAAATAAAAAAAATTAAGGTGGAGTTGGTACTAGTTGATGTGCAAGACAAAGAAACTTTAGTCGTGATTGCTATGGTATGAAGATCTTCCAAGCTGGGCTCGCCCAACAACGTATAAATCTTTACATTGTCACAAAAGTATTAGAGAAGCGGAAGGATGACTTGGTAAGGGTTATCATATGTACTATATATTAAAATTACTTAGCATTTAAACTAAAATTTGCCATTACAATTTTTTATTTTGTATGGTACAATTCGAATAATTGATTTTCTTGCAAAAAATATTATTATGCATGCACCATACATTTCTTTGCATTGATAGTTTGATTGTCTTACAGTGTACACTTAGCGGAAGAGGCTAATGTATAAGTCTATTGTTGCAATATTATTTTGTCAACAAAATGTATTTATTCGTCGCTAAGGTTAGCGATGAATGACAATGCATTTCTCGCTCGATAAATTAAATAATTAACTATATATTATTTGGTTTTCATTTATATTAGCAATTGTGTAGGTGATCAACGCTAAACTAATTATTTTTTTTATATATGTATTTTAATTTAAAGTTGATTATCTTACTTTTTATCTCTAATCTGTAACATTAGCGACAAATATGTTTTTTCGCCGTAATTTTTCTTTGTTGTGAAAATAGCTAATTTTACATGTGATAGCAATTGTTAAAATGCATTAGAAGATGTGATACAACATCGCAATAGAAAACAAATAAGAGTTTAAAATATTGCAACTACATTTGGTATCTTCTTTTTTAATGTGTTACTTTTATTGACATAATAGTTCATTCTCATGGATGTAATCAAATATTTCAATATTAACTTCATGAAAGAGATTATGCTAGTTGATTCCAAAAGGAGGGAGTTTCATGTAAAGTGCAAGAAATGGACGGATAGAAGGATAATAGTCTATGGCAGATGGAAAAGCCTTTGCAGATTGAACTTAGTGGCACAAGATGACAAGTGCAATTGCGAGTTCGTGCAAGAAAAAGGACGTCTATCCGTTAATTTCAGTTTTATTCGTGGCAATATACACTAGGACTAGGGTTTTGATATAGAAAGATGGAAATTAGTTTCTTTTCGTTTTTAAAAAAAAAAACTAACTACTGTAGATAAGAATTAAATATCCATTAGTGGGTGGGAAGAATGACTATAGCTCCACCTTTCTTCAAGGTCTTCATAGTTGAAATCAACGAGAAGGACTTGGTAGTTTTTCTATCTCTGTTATTTTGACTTTAATTTCGCTTAGGGTGCATTTGTTTGATGGATTTCAAATCCAATGTATTTGAAAATGAAAAAATTTGAAATACCTTGATTTGAAATTCATCGTGTTTGGATGATGTGGATTTGTGTAGGAATTTCAAATCAATTGTAAAATTTCGATCAAAAAATTTAAAAGATTTATTCATTTTCTTAATTGGCATTTAATAAATAAAAATAAAATATATAATCTTACTATTTTTATAATTAATTATGATTTTATACACTAATAAAGTTATGAACTATATAAATTTCATCATCTGTTAATATGTATGTGTGTGAATTTTTTATGTGAAGTATGTGAAGTTTGTGTGTGTGTGTGTGTGTGCACGCAGTGTACAATGTATGCGTGTAGTGTGTGTGCGTGAATGTGTGCATAGTGTGTGTGAATATACAAGTGTACATAAACAAAAAAATAATGGACTTCAACTAACAAGGTTTTGAGAGGGATTTAAAATGAACTAAAACGTAACGATGGAGTTGGAATCCATTGATTTGGATTTATAAGCCAAACAATGTTGATTTAGCTAAATATTTCAAATCACTCATCCCACACCCCATCCCAAATCCCCCTTTCCAAATGCATTCTTAATGTCTTTTTTCAGAGATAGCAAAAACATAAAAATGGATTCAGAATTCTCTATATTCTTGGCTTCATTGAAGCCCATCCAATATTCAGAGCACTTCTTGGAGGATTTCTTGACATGATTCGGTTGTTCTTGTTGGTGGAGAGCTTCTGCCTCTCCCACCGGACCTGGAATCCCTTCCTCTTCCTCTTTCTCTGGCAAGGCCTTCTCCCTTTGGATTTTAACTGGGCCGAACATTTGAAATCTGCAGACTCTTGGATGATTTTTCTTGAGTTGGCTTCTTCTTGGTTGATTCAATGTCCCTTATCCCTTTCTCCCAGTACAAATCCCATGCTGAAGGTAAGTCCATTCCCTCGTAGTATCCTTCTGATCGAAGAGTCGCAAACTCTTCATTGAATCTTTCTTCCAATGGACAAGTAGGGAAAATAACATCTTCTATTTCTTTAGATGGGTGTTTTCCTGCTGGCAGACCTCCAAATTAGACTTTGAGCTTTGAATCTGCCCTATTTACTCTTATCCAACTTTTCAATTTCAGCTTTGTTCTTCTGGAAATATAACTCAACTTTCTTTTCAACTGACAAGTCTTGAGGTAGTTGAGAGTGGAGTGAGATGGTGCCTTTAGATTTATAAATTATCTTCATACGAGGTTTTTTCGACTTATCTTTCCCTTTTTGGCATCATTACCTTGAGAAAGACTTTGAAGAAAGTGAGTTCTCTTAAGAAGAGAATCGATCTTCTTGTGCATAATGGAGTTTGTTGCTTTCTGGTCGGAGTTGAGTGAGTATAGTTGATTCATCCTAACAAGAATTCCAGCCTTCAATGATGCTTCGATATGCTCCATCTTCTTTTCCATGGCCACCTTTAGCGACTCCATGTCACCAAGATGGCTTCTTTCCATCCTATCATGTGTTGTCCCGTTGTCTCTGCTGAAAGACAACTTGGTCAGCTCCCTAGACAACCAACTTTGAAAACAGCAGTCTAAAGTAGCTAACTTGCTCCCTGCAGAGAGCATTGGTCTGCTGAGCCCATTCCATGATCACCAGCACTACTTCTCGGATCTCCCCAGATATAGCGGTGTCATGATTGTCAATCATGTCATTTAACTCATCAAATCCTTTCTCCATGGCTTCAATTTCCTAGCACATGGCTCGGATGGCATGTCAAAAGTCTGCTGCTTCTGGACCTGAATTCTCAGGAATGAGTGACTCAAAATCATGGCCAAATAGAATGAGTATTGTCTGACGGCCAACATGCAGTCAATTGGGTCTATTTGGCGTAAACGAGTAGCTTCCTCTGCGGTTTACGCCGTATGGGATCTATTCGATGAATGAAAGTGTAACATCTCGAACATACCACTAGGTTCCGTGGAAGTTCCCACTTCTCCTCCGGGAAGACTTCTCTCTTCACCCTAGCTAGCAGCTCTTTTTGCTTTAGTTGTGGAAACCTTATCGGCATGGGCAACTGTGGGAGCCTGCTGAGGTGACTGGGCCTCAACTGTCTCAACAACTTCACTAACACAAGTGGACTTCTCCTTTTGAGCTACAGATGCCTCAATCGCCTTTGCAGCATCACAGGCATGAGATTAAGCTAGCGGGGGTGGCCCATCAACTATAACGAATCTCATCCTGATGATTTCATTCTTACTTCCAAGTCTCTGGCCTCTTGATCTGGCTTAGCTGATTCATCAAGATCTTCATAATATCGGACTACTCCCCTTCAAAGTCAATTAGAGCATTTATCACCATCGGTTCAGTGGACTAGGATTCTGGGAACTTGGGAACATCATTAGAAATTCAAATATTTCTCTTGGTAGTCTCAACAGCCATAGGGTCTTCATTTACCTTGGAGTCTCAATCACTGAAAGGCTTTCTACATTCCCTGCTACAGACTGAGCTGCAACTTGGTCTTCTATAGTAGCATCCTTTGAGGCCTCAACCTCTTGGATTGCGCTTTCAGGAACAACAGTCTCGACTGCCATGGTCTTCTCTATTCCTTCATGTGCTTCAGTTACAGGAATTTGGACCTGTGTAACTTCATTGGCCTTCAGTGCTGTCAAGTCCTTAGTTGAGACAGTCTCATCCATCACAGTATCATTGATACTAATAGCGTCTTTCTCAGCAGTTTCAACCATGACAGCTCTTTGTTTGTGGATCCAAAGATGATGTCATCCACATATATTTGAACAAGCAAAATACTCTCTCCGTTTTGAATTCTGAAGACTGTTCTATCAACTTTTCCTTTGGTAAATCCATTGTCTAGTAGGAATTGAGCCAATGTATTATACCACCCTCTTGGTGCTTGTTTCAAACCATACAATGATTTCTTGAGCTTGTAGAATTTATCTCTAATAGTTTTCTGCTCACAACCTGGAGGTTGTTCCACATAGACTTCTTCATCCAAAAGTCCATTCAAAAATGCACTCTTCAGATCCATTTGAAAACTATGAAGTTCTTGTGTGCAACATATACAAGAAACATCCTTTTTGCTTTCAATCTAGGAACAGTTGGAAAGGTCTCATCAAAATCTATACCTTCCTTCTGGGGCAATACCCTTTGACTACCAATCTTGCTTTGTTTCTCACAACAGATCATTCCTCATTCATCTTCTTCCTAAAAACCCACTTTGTACCAATGACATTTTGGGGATTAGGCCTTTGTACCAATTCCAAACTTTAATTCCTTTCAAATTGATTCAGCTCTTCCTGCATATTCATTCGGCTGCAATCCTTCCAGTTGTCTTTGAGATTCAGCTAACTCATCCTCATTAGGATCAAGTCTTCTGAGATTTGTTTTAGCATAAGGAATCTTCTGGATATGTGGCTAATTGTCTTCTCAGCTAACTCTTCTATGTCTTCTCCATTCACAATAGACTCTTCTGTTACCATAGTCCTTTTGTTTAACACTGAAAGTTTTACTTTCAGCTGAATATCCTAGAAAGATACCTTCATCAGCTTTAGCATCAAAAGCTTTCAAATTGTCCTTGCCATTGTTATGAATAAAACACTTGCTTCCAAAGATGTGAAAATATCTTACATTAGGCTTCTTTCCTATCCAAATCTCATAGGGGGTCTTGAACAGCGGCCTATTAATCATACACCTATTCTAAGTGCAGCAAGCATTATTAATGGCTTCAAGCCAAAATCTCTTAGGCAATGCAGCTTCAACTAACATGGTCCTTCCAGCTTCCTTTAGGGTTATGTTCCCTCTTTTAGCCACTCCATTATGTTGTGTAGTTGTTGCAGCTAATAACATATGAGCAATACTATTTTCCATGCAATACTGAGTTATAATCCCATTGACAAACTTAGTTCCTCTATTAGACCTTATCTTGATAATGGTTTGACTCTTCTTATTTTGAAATCTCTTCATCAAGTGAGGAAACTTCTACAAAGTTTCCTTTTTCTTACACATAAAAATGGTCCATGTCTATCTTGAGAAATCATCCACCGCCACTAGGGTGTATTTATTTCCATTTATGCTAGCTGACTCAACTGGTCCAAACTGATCCATGTGCAATAAATGCAAAATCTTTGTTGAAGAAGGACTAGGCATATCCTTGAAAGGTGACTTAATCTGCTTTCCTTTCCGACATGCATCACAGATGTTTTCCTTGTTATAGACTAAGTCTGGCAATCCTTCAACCAAATGCCTCCTTACAAACTTATTGATGGTTTTGAAGTTCAAATGACTCAATTTCTTGTGCTACAGTTAGCTCGATTCAGTTATGCTCTTTGTCAATAAACATGTGCTTGGTGTAGCAGTAGACCAATCCACTACATACATATTCTTCTTTCTCATTCCAGAGAGCACTACTTCATTGGTTTCAACATCCTTGATTTGGCAAACACCCATGTTGAATCCAACATTATACCTTTTATCACAGAGTTGGCTGATGCTCAGCAAATTGAAATTTAGCCCTTCAACATAAGCAACATTTGTGACTTCTAGTCCATTTTTCTTGATGGATCAAATGCTTTTGATTTCCCATGGAGCTTCATTTACTCGAAATATGACTTTGGCTCTTCTTCACTTCTTGAAGTTTGATAGATTCCTTTTGTTTCCTGTCATGTGTCTGGAATAGCCACTATCTATGTACCAGGTTCATTGGTAGTTTGTTGTTCCATGAACCTGCAATAAAGGAAATCAAATTTTATCTACCCAAACCTGTTTGGGTCCTGAGCGGTTGGCAATATAAGATGATCCAACCAACCTATAGCCCAATGATCTGACTCTAAAAGGTTGACACCTATTAGTTCCATAATCATAATGAATCTTATAAAATTGATTTGGAGCTTTGGGAACATACAATTGTCTCATTTGTCAGTATGTCTGTGTATGTGTTTGTGCATTTGGTTTTATTGGATAATATGAAAACTTTTGTGCATGATAGGCATTATGGTTGGGTGCATATGTGTGTTGATTTCTTTGCCTTGGGAATGACAATTGATGAGTTTGAGATCTCTGCCACTTGGGCTTGTATCCCATAAGACTTGGCTCATATTTCATTTGACAGTTTCAATCAGCCTGTGTTGGATAATTTCGACAATTCCCTGTATGTGGTTACTTTTGGTGAAACCTCTGGTGCCTTTGATAGTTCTGCTTGGACTTCACGGAATGTTTTCTATTAGGAGTCTGTTGTTGAGCTTTTCTATATTGAGTTTGATAGCTCTCTCAACAAAACCAGTTGGCTTCTTTCCTTTACCTTTACAACGAAGCCCAACATGTGAGTGTTTGTGATTGTGTGTGTGTGCAACATATGGTGCTTTGGCTTTTGAATTCCCCCATTGCTTGAGGATCCTTTGTCCATCACCACTCTTGGAGTTTGTGTGCATTAACAAAAGAATTGAAACATAAGCCTGCTTTGTCTCCAATCTCCTTTCCTATCATCATTAAATAATCCAATATTTTAGTTGACATGCTGAGTGATGCAATCACATTTTTCAGTTCTTGTTCCCTCTTTTCTTTTCCAGCTAGGTCCTTTTTAACCTTAGCTATCTCAACTATATGATTAAGAGTGCTCAGCTCTTCAGTCAGCTGTGAGTTTTGGCACTTGAGTTGGTTGTTTTCCTCATTTAAAAGTGTGTGTGAGGATTCTATGTGCTCAAACTCTTTCATCATTTTCCCTAATGAATCATAAAGATCTGTGGGTGATGAAGTGTGTGTATCATGATCACTATCATCAGAATTTCAGCTAGATGAGTTAGAATTTACCTCATCTTCATGTTCTTTAGCCATGAGACATATCAATGCCTCTTCTTCAAGGTCTTAGGAGTAGTCAGCTTCACTGCTGTCTGATTCAGCTGTCTCGTTACACTTGGTTGTATTTATTTCTACATCCATCATAGCTTTCTTTCTTTCATATTTTCTTTCCCAGAAGACCTTCTTATCTTCTTGATTTATGTACTTGTTTGGTGGAGAAGGGCAGATAACTGCTAAGTGACCTGGCTTTCTGCAATTCCAGCATAGATCTTCAGGTTTCTTGTTCTGAGCTCTCTTGGGAGTTCTCTCTTCCTTTCCTTTGGAAGGAGCTGAGAGCCTTAATGGAGGATTCACCCTTATTCCTCTTGTAATTCTTATTAAAGAACTTGTTGAACCTTTTAACCATTAGAGCAATATCCTCTTTGTCTATGATGTCATTGGATACAACACTCTTTGATTCTCTAGCCACCAGAGTAGCTGTCTTCGGCACAACCATCTCATCTTGCTCTTTCTTTTGGAGCTTGAATTCATAAGCTTTAAGATCTGAGAATAGCTCATGGTTGAAAATTTTTGTCAGATCCACTGAATGTGTGAGGTTCATCACCTTCAATTCCCACTCAGCTGTGAGAGATCTTAAAATTTTCATACACATTTCTTTCTTTGTATATTCTTTTCCTAGAGTCAACAACTCTTTTGTGATCTATGTAAATCTAGCTGATTCAATGATTCACCTGCCATCATCTTGAAGTTCTCGAACCTGCACGACAACTATTAATTTATTTTATTTAATCTACTCTGAGCCTTCGTGGATGAGTCGACTTTTCCCATATTTCTTTGTGATCTGCTAGAGTTAACGTTGTTGAATATTGATTTATCAAAAGTTTTATATAAAATATCCTTAGCCATATTGTCCAAGTTATATCTTTCTCTGTCATCGTTGTTCCACTATTTTTGAGGCTTCTCCACCTCAGCAGGTCGTACAGCAGCATCATCTCCAGCAACGTTTACAACTGTATTCACTTTGGTGATCTTAATGGGTCCATATTCGATGACAAATCACATTTCATCGTTCAAAGATGAGAGATGTGATTGCATACGAATTTTCCAATCATCAAACTCTTTGATAGTAAACATGGGAATACGGGATAAATTTGCTTACATGATAATAACTTAGGAAGAAAAATTGAAAAACTTCAAGTATTGATCTTTTGAAAGATTGAGATCTAGTTCAGTAACCACTGCTGAAGGTTCTTTGAACCAACAACTCTGATACCATTTGTAGGTCCCAAGGGGTGTCAATTAAGTCTAGAATGAGGGGTTGAATAGACTTAATTCTTTCATGACAGCTAGATCAAACCTCAATAGGAGAGTTAACCACTCAACAGACTCGAATGAGTTGTTGATAGATTAACTCAACTGAGTGAAGTTAGCTTTTTATGAATCAGTTTTCTTGGTTTTAATCAGCATAAGTCTTACCCCCTTTTTAAAATATGGTTTTCAACACTTGTTTTCTCTTGTTTTTATCAGTTGGATAAGCAAATAAGCACAAGAAAGACAAATATGCAGAATGTACAAATCTTAAAAATAATGACACAAATTATTTTATAGTAGTTCGAGGATGGAGTAATTCCTCTACTCCACTTTTCTCCAACTCCTGGAGGAATATACAAATGCAACTTGGTTGTTACAAAAGTAAAAAATACAGTTCGAGCAAGCCTTGATCACACAGCTGGCTTGACTCCTGGGACTCAGCTCTTCGTAAGGCAGTTGCCTCACTACTTCAGCTCTCCAAACCTATCAGACTTGATCACGTAGCTCTCTGATGGATTCGAGCCAGGTTCTAACTTGAACCTCACTACAATTCATTCACTTTGTGGATGTGTGTTCGCCAAAAATTTATTTGGATCTTACAACTGCAAGTGTACGGTGTAGTTTATAGAATAATGGCAAACAAGGTTGTATTCCTCTGGGATTGACTACGAAACACTTAGGCTATAATAACATTGCATTCTAATTTTATTGAAGTGACCGAATATCAAGAAGTTATAATAAAATTGAACATAACATAAAACTAAATAAATTTGCTAACCCCACAAGTATTTTCAACAACCACGGAAGCAACCTTGGGCACATAATATCAACATGTTTCTTCAATATTAAATCCAATCAAAGTTTTAAAAACCAATTCATGCAATTATATGGGATCAATTCCTTAGATAGTCCATTCCCCCTCCCGGGTGATAAATAAATAATAGATTAATAACAATCGCAGATCTACCGATATGTTACAACTATTATTAACTGCCAGACGATATATGAATTGAATGACTCCCCACAAACAATTGTAGGTCTCGCAACTCGTTACAACTGTTTATGTCTGAATTGGATTTCCGTCTTTATTAGAACTCATCTCCCAAATCTTGCACTAACAAATAATCAAGAATCTATGAATCAATTAAGAAAATAATTTATCAAGATTTAACATGAATCCACAGTTTTGATTATGTCCCTAAGATCCGAAAGATTAGCCAAACATTTATAAAATAGCCATGAATCTCATGAATCTCGCACTAGCAATTAAGAATAAGCACTCGAATTCATAAAATGGAACACATGAATCAATTAAGAATAAGAACTCGAATTCATAAAATAGAACACATGAATCAATTAAGAAAATAATTTATCAAGATTTAACATGAATTCACAATTTTGATTATGCCCTTCGAAAGATTAGCCAAACATTTATAACAAAATCATAGACAAATTCTAAATCAATATTATGACATCGTTGAAGCACAAACAATAGATCTAGACTAGAAGAAAAACCCCTTCGTGTCAGGATGGATTCCCCTCCTAAGCCTTCGAAGATCTTGTACTCCCGTAGATATAAAAAGCCTTATGGTGTCCTTTGTGACCTAGCCCTCCTCTCTCAAAAGACCTTTGATCTTGTGTTCCTATGTAATTTGATGTGTTGTATGTGGTATGAATGTTGAAATTTTCGTGCAGCCCTTGGGTCCCTTATATAGATGCTTGGAGAGATCACTTGTAGAGTTGGAACGGGAAAAGGACACCAGAAAATTGCGTGACAGAGTACCATGCGGCCGTATGGGTTTTGTTCAGCCCAACTTCACACGCCCGTGTGGGTCCCACATGGTCTGGACGTGCGACTTATTTTTGTCGCCTGTTTCTTTCCTTTTTCACACGGACATGTCATTTTTCACATGGGTATGTCACACGGCCATGTGGTCCCACATGGTCCAGCCGTGTGACGTGTTTTTGTATGGTTTCATCGTATTTTCGATCCTTTCTTCGCATGCGTCAGTCCTATCTGGGCCTTCCAACAGATATTTCTTCGATTAAGCTCTGTTTCTTGTAAAAAAGTTACAAGAATACGCAGTATCATGCCCTTCTAGTGAAACCAAGTAAACACATACCAATATGCGTGCAAATGCATCAAATATATATCATTTTATGCCCGTAAATGCACGCATATTTTACATGCATCAATATGCAGATCCCTTGTTCTTTTTCAAACAATTTCCCTCCTCAACTTTTGAAGATTGCTTACTTCCTTCACTAAGTTGTGTTGGTTAGAATCACTTCGAATGTAAGGCCTGAGGATTCAGAATTTTTAGATTAGAGAGAATATTGCAGTTACTTGCTTGAATGCTCAGATATCTCTTGTGTCTGATGTATTTCTCTCTGGAAATTCCTCAGCTTTTTATTATGAGAGTTTGAAAATATGTACTTGAAGAGATATACAATTTTCAAACTTCGCTCCTTATTCGTTGGCTTGTCTTGTTGTGCAGCTTTTGATGTTGACTCAACCTTATTATTAATGCTCTGCATGTGCCTGAATGGTACCAAGTTTCTGCAAGTTTCCCATTGGCTCTAGCTACTTGCACTCTATCAGCAAGACAACTTTTAAGGTTGCAGGCCTGTCCTTTACCATTTTGTGTAAGTCTTGACTTTTCTTTTCAACGGACTTCATCAGCTTTCTCTAAGTCTTTCAGCTGCTTTATCCCTTTGGTTTAGTCTTTTTCTTGATTCTTGGATGACTCTGTTGTGAGTCTAATGAAAGACACACCTGCGTGACTTGACTTAAGATCTTCTTCTATACTCAGCTGCGACACAGCTGAAACTTCTCAGCACTTCTTCAGTCAGTCTTTTGTTTCTTCAACTTGGCTACTTGATAACTCAGCTACATTTCTAATTATTACAAAGTTGAAATGCATACAAAAAATGGGGTGCTAACTTTCTAGTCTAATATTTCTACGAATCTTCAAAATCTATACAAATAAGTTTCCTAACAATCTTATATATAAAAGATGGAAATTTCTAGCTTAGTTATATTTTATTTTTCACTTTTTCTTTTATATTTGGAGGATATCATTATGTTTTACTTTTTCATCAATATTTGGATGGTTTCTTTGAATATAAATATGTAGACTATATATTTATTACTGCCTTATATACTATTTCTGAATATGTGATCTTTTTTGTGAACATTTTGAAATTTTGGAAAATATAAAATAGGTTATTTACTTTTAAAATAAATTAAAAATGCATGTCCGTGTAATTTGTCAATTTTGAATAATAAAAGGGGTTTACTATCGGTATTGAATCTACTCTTTGATATATCCAAACAAATTTATTTTTTTTGCTTCTATAGAAAATTCGTCCAGCATTTTTTCGGAGCGTTAAACAAGCATTGTCAGAGAAAGTACACTTCATAGATCGACACTACTTGTGGACAGTAAAGGTGGGCAAAATTAGGGATTGTTGGTACATTCTTGACGGTTGGGTTAAGTTTGCACGCTATAATATTCTCCCAACTGATGATATTTTGGTGTTTGAATATTATTGTGGTAATTAGTTTTTTGTCAAAATATATGGGACATCTGCAATTGGAATTATTATGGCTGCACCCTGTATTGGTTTGCTTTGATAGTTTTACTGTCTTACAGTGTACACGTAGCAGAATTTGCTAATGAATAAGTCTTCTATTACAATATTATTATGTCAACAAAATGTATTTATTCGTCGCTAAGGTTAGCAATGAATGCTAAGTTTCTCTCCATTAAATTAAATAATTAACTATATATTATTTGGTTTATATTTATATTAGCAACTATGTAGGTGTTAAACCCTAAACTAATTAAAATTCTTTCTTTTTCTTTATATTTATATTTAGCGTCGACCATCTGACTTTTGGTCCCTAGTCTGTAACATTGTCGATATTCTTGCAACATGTGATTAGCTTATTAATGGATTCTTATAATCTAATTAATGATAAATAAAAAAATATTAAGGTGGAGCTGGTACTAGTTGATGTGTAAGCCAAAGAAACTTTTGTCGTGATTGCTATCGTTAGAAGATCTTCCAAGTTGAACTGGCCCAACAACCTATAAATATTTACTTTGTCACAAAAGTAATACAGAAGCGGAACGATGACTTGGTAAGGTTTATCGTGTGTACTATATCTTAAAAGTACTTAGCAATTAAACTGAAATTTTCCATTACAATTTTTTATTTTATATGTTACAATTCGAATGATTGATTTTCTATTACAAATAATATTATTATGACTGCACCCTGTATTGCTTTGCATTGATAGTTTTATTGTCTTACATCATGTACACTTAGCGGAAGAGGCTAATGTATAAATCTTCTATTACAATATTATTATGTCAACAAAATGTATTTATCCATCGCTAAGGTTAGTTATGAATGTTATGTTTCTCGTTGCTAAATTAAATAATTAACTATATATTATTTGGTTTGCATTTTTATTATCAATTATGTAGGTGTTCAACGATAAACTAATTAAAAAATTTTGTTTATATTTATATTTAGCGTCGACCACCTGACTTTTGGTCCCTAATCTGTAAATTAGCGACAAATATGCTTTTTCGCCGTAATTTTCTTTTTTTGTTGTTAAAATGGCTTTTTTACACATGATAGCAATTGATAAAATGCATTAGAAGATGTGATACAACATCGCAATAGAAAACAAGTAAAAGTTTAAATTATTGCAACTACTTTTGTATCTTTTTTTTTAATGTGTTACTTTTATTGACATGATAGTTCATTCTCATGGATGTATTCAAAGATTTTATACAGTCCAAGCAAGCATTGATCACACAGTTGGTTTCACTACTTCAGCTTTTCAAATACTTCGGACTTGACCAAGTAGCCCTCCGATGGATTCGATCCATGTTCTAACTTGAACATTATCGCACTTCTTTCACTTCGTGCATGTGCATACCCCTTGTTCTTTTTCAAACAGTTTTCCTCTTCAACTTTTGAAGTTTGTTTCCTTCCTTCACTGAGTTGTGTTGGCTAGAATCACTTGGAATGTTAGTTTTGAGGATTTGAATTTTTAGCTTAGAGAGAATAATGCAGTTGCTTGCTCGAATGCTCAAATATCTCTTATGTCTCTTGCATTTCTATCTGAAAATTCCTCAGCTTTTTATAGTGAGAGGTTGAAAATATTTCCGTTGAAGATATAGACATTTTTTAAACTTCACTTCTTGTTTGTTGGCTGTCTTGTAGCTTTGATGGGCCCAACCTTAACATTAATGCTCTATAAGTGCCTGAATCATATCAGGTTTCTGCAAGCTTCCCACTGGCTCCAGCTACTTGCACTCTTTCTGCAAGATAGATTTTAAGGTTGTTGGCATGCCCGGTACCATTTTAGGTAAGTCTTGACTTTTCTTTGCAACGGACTTCTTCAGCTTTCTCTAAGTCCTTTAGCTGATTTACCCATTTAGTTGAGTCTTCTCCTTGATTGTTGGACGACTCTGTTGTAAGTCTACTGAAAGAAATAGTTGTTTAACTTGACTTAAGATCTTCTTCGATACTCAGCTGCGACACAACTAAAACTTCTGCACTTCTTCAATCAGTCTTCTGCATTCTTCAACTTAGCTGCTTGATAACTCAGTTACATTTCTAACTAGAGGAAAATACACTAAACCCCCTGTGTTATTCGCATTTTTACACTTTACCATATAAACTATTTTTTGTTACATTTTACCATATGTAATATTAAATTTGTGCAATTTGCCCTATATGGACAATTTTACCCCTAAGATTTATTTTTCTTAAAACAATAAAAATAGTCCATTACAATCATATTCAATCCTTCATGCTTCCATGTAAAAAACTAAATATCTATAAAATCCATAAAGTATTTGAGTGAAAGGTAGTTGAGTATTCCTGGTTAGTGACGGATATTTTCATTGCTAATTGACTAAAATTATATTATTATTTTCATTTTTTAATTGGTTAGTGATGAATAATACGATTGGTCGCTAATGTCTAAAGTTAGCGTCGATTTTTTTTTCGCTGCATCTTTTCGCTTTTTTGTCGTGTTTGTAAGAACCATTGTGATGACTATTAATTAAGGTTGAGCGTAAGGAGTAGTAAAACTGTAAGGGTGAATAGCAACCCAAAAATAAACTAATAATACCTAGCTACATTTCGTTAAAACAATGTTTGAATTTAAGGAAATATTAATTTATATACGATAATATGATAGACATGATAACCAAAATGAATTATTTTCATTATTCTAAGAAACTTTTAGAGGCAAAATTTTCTATATAGGGCAAAGTGAAATAATTTACATAGTTCATAGGGATAATTACAAAAAGTACCTTTCAGGTTTGACCTGATTACAAAAAAACCGAGCTAATTTTTAAAATTACAAAAAGCACCCTTGTGGTTTGATTTAGTGTTAAAATTAAGGGGCTAACTGTAATGTTTTTATAAATGTGAGGGGAAAGTTTTGAAATATTTTTTACTTATGAAGGGGTAAATGTTAGACACAATAAAACCTCAGGGGTACGTTTTGTAATTTTGAAAGTTAACTGTGTTTTTTTATAATTAGGTCAAACCTCAATGGTACTTTTGTAATTAACCCTAGTTCGTATGATAATGTGTAACAAAAAATAGTTTATATGGTTAAGTTTAAAAATATGTATAGTATAGGGGGTTTAGTGTAATTTTCTCTTCTAACTATTACAAAGTTGAAGTACATACAGAGAATGGGGTGCCAACTTTCTAATTAAAGTTTTCTACGCATCACCAAAATCTATAAAAATTCGTTTCCTAACAATATTATATATAAAAAATGAAACGTTCTAGCTTATTTATATTTTCTTTTTCACCTTTTCTTTTATATTTGGAGGATATCATTATTATGTTTTACTTTTTCATCAATATTTGGATGGTTTCTTTGAATATAAATATGTAGACTATGTAATTATTATCGTCGTATGTGTCACGCCCCAATTTACATACCCAATAAGATAGAATAGCATCCATAGAGTACAACCAAAATATTCAAACTTGAGCTAATCAAGAGTTATTATCTAAGTACAAACAACTAAAAAAATTATAATTATAGCGGAAGTCTATAACTCATAACATACGATTATAATACAGTTGTAACTCACCTAACTATTATCGGATATAACAATTATAAATGTCAGGCACTGATGGATAAGCCCTTCACACAACCTGCTATGTAGAGTCAATTCTGATCTAGAAGTCTTGTGTCAGTCTTGCTCGCCGATATCAAAATACTTAGTCTCTGAAAAGTTTTTATGAAAATCGTGGGGTGAGCCAAAAGAGCTCAATGGGTTGGGGTAGAGGAATGCAATATTTGTTTAATTGAAAGATAAAGTGTTTCCTTTACGTGAAAAAAATATTTGGGGTGCTTAAAAGATATTTATGTATGCATGATAGTGGTGCACTTAAGATTTATTTACAGCAATGATTAAGAACATACTTTAATTCAATACTGACATTTTAATTTCTGATGCTATCAGTGATGTAATGCACATTGTATAACAGTTACCCAACTACAGTAAACATTTTGCTTTTCAAACGGCCATATAGATATTCAAATTTTTTAAAACAAATAATGGATGTCGCGTTTGATAAAACAAGATATAATTATTTAATCAATTACTTCATTAGCCTGAAATAAAAAACGTAGGATCATTGTTGATCAAACACCGACCCTGTCCGTTCTCCTTGTTGCTTCCAACAATATTTGGTTGAAGCCTTGTCACCTTGTCCCTCCCCGTAGGATCGACGTCTCTTTAGCTATGGGCTTTTGTCCAGAGATTGTCATATTCATGATTATACTGTTCTATGACCCAATTTTGTCACCGCTCTCCGCCATGACCGGGGAAAATGGGAATAGGCGTATGAGTAGTCAAACAAGGACCACAGGCAACCTGTTCGATCCATTATCTAACCAACTCAGACAATCAATATTTTTGTCAAAATGCCAAGTCAAGCATTTACAAGAGTTATAATGCAAACGGAAATTGAATCAAACCATGAATGATACAATTTATGTTTTCTTTAACAAACTAAATTATCTTGGTGAACTGTGTGAAAATGGTGCATACATGAAATCATGAAATTGCTTAATGTCGTGAAGTTCATGAAACATCTAATATCATGAAATTTATAAAATTATAAGCAAACCTAATTTTCTTTAGGAAACTATAATTTTGCCACGTTTGACTTAAAGATTGCCTTTATGATGTGCATACATATGGTGCAGGGTGCAAGTTCCAGTTATCAAGTTTGATGTCATCTTCTACACGAAATAACATGACCATTCATGTACTATTATAGTTTATTAAAATGCAAATTGCTCCATTATATACAAATTCTTTATAACAATATTTAATACTAACCTGTTTTATTAATAATAGCTTACTAATCAACATTTTTTAAGAGTTATCAACCAGTTATTAAACATTGAAGGATTGAAAAGAGTTCAGTTCCATGAGTGCAACTTTATCATTTATGCCTTAGAAAAGAAAAGTAAAAAAAACGATTCAGTTACAAAATTTGTAGAAGCACTAGTACTCGTCCTGGATATTGTCCTTACTCCTTCTCTTACATTTCCAATGACTAACTCAGGTGTGGATGGTTTCTCAGCCATCTCACATTTGATTGGAGTAAGTCTGTTGGATTGGTTCTTCTTACAGCTAAGTTTTCTTGAACAACTTCTTCTTGATCATCTTCATTCAACTGCAATCCTTTCAGCTGTCTTGGAGATTCAGCTAACTCATCCTCATTAGGATCGAGTCTTCTGAGATTTTCTTCAGCATAAGAACTCTTCTGGATAGCTGGTTGATTCATTTTCTCAACTAACTCATCTATGTCTTCTCCATTCACATTAGGTTCATAAAAAACCACATAGATTGACTCTTATATTACCATAGTTCTTTTGTTTAGCACTTTGAAAGCTTTACTTTCACTTGAATACCCTAGAAAGAGAACTTCATCAGTTTTAGCATCAAAAGCTTTCAAATTGTCCTTGCTATTTTTATGAATGAAACACTTGCTTCCAAAGATGTGAAAATATCCCACATTAGATTTCCTCCTTGTCCAAATTTCATAAAGAGTCTTGGACAACTGCCTATTAATCATACACCTATTTTGAGTGTAGC
Organism: Rehmannia glutinosa; assembly: GCA_016081115.2. NCBI lineage: Eukaryota > Viridiplantae > Streptophyta > Magnoliopsida > Lamiales > Orobanchaceae > Rehmannia > Rehmannia glutinosa. Next base: position 466,668 of record JABTTQ020002109.1, read on the forward strand.
AAGCGGTGTTATTGGCTTCATCCCAAATCTCTTAAGCAATATAGCTTCAGTTAAATTGGTTAGGCCTGAGGATTTGGAATTTTTAGCTTATAGAGAATATTGCAGTTGCTTGCTTGAATGCTTAGATATCTCTTATGTCTCTTGTATTTCTCTCTGAAAATTACTCAGCCTCTTATAGTAAGAGTTTGAAAATAGGTTCGTTGAAGAGAGAAACAATTTTCAAACTTCATTTCGTGTTCATTGGCTAGTCTTGCTATGCAACTTTTGGTGTTGACCCAACCTTAACATTAATGCTCTACAAGTGCCTGAATCGTACCACGTTTCTGCAAGCTCCCCATTGGCTCCAGCTACCTGCACTCTTTCAGTAAGACAACATTTAAGGTTGCAGGCCTATCCCTTACCATTTTTGGTAAATCTTTAATTTTCATTGCAACGGACTTCTTTAGTTTTCTCTAAGTCCTTCACCTACTTTACCCCTTTAGTTGAGTCTTCTCATTGTTTCTTGGATGACTCTACCGTAAGTCTACTGAAAGACACAATTGTTTGACTTGACTTAAGATCTTCTTCGATACTCAGCTGTGACACAACTGAAACTTCTCTGCACTTCTTCAATCAGACTTTTGCATCTTCAACTTGGCTACTTGATAACTCAGCTACATTTTTAACTATTACAAAGTTGAAATACATACAGAAAATAGGGTGCCAACTTTCTAATTAAAGTTTTCTACGCATCATCGAAATCTATAAAAATTCGTTTCTTCACAATCTTATATATAAAAGATGAAATGTTCTAGCTTATTTATATTTTCTCTTTAACTTTTTCTTTTATATTTGGAGGATATCATTATTATGTTTTACTTTTTCATCAATATTTGGATGGTGTCTTTGAATATAAATATGTAGACTATATATGTGGAGGATATCATTATTATGTTTTACTTTTTATGAACATTTTGGAAAATGTAAAATCGGTTGCTTCCTTTTAAAATAAAATAAAAATTTATGTGCGTGTAATGCGCCAATTTTGAATAATAGAAGGTGTTTACTGTATGTATTGAATCTACTCTGTGATCCAAACCAATTTATTTTTTCCCCTCCTATAGAAAATTCCTTCAGCATTTATTCGGAGCCTTAAACAAGCATTGTCAGAGAAAGTACACTTGAAAGATTGACACAACTTCTTGAGGACAGTAAATGTGGGCGATAAATGGGATTATTCGTACATTCTTGATGGTTGGGTTAAGTTTGCATGCTATAATTTGCTTACAAGAGATATTTTTGTGTTTGAATATTATTGTGGTAATTAGTTTTTTGTCAAAATGTATGGGACATCTACAATTGGAAAAAAGTTAACATTTATGCGCGAGGGTATAGAAAAGGAAGAGCAGATCCCGGAACATGTTGATGTTGATAATGATAACAAAATGATGATGGCCATGGTGATGGTTATGGTTATGATGACGATGATGAGACTGAACGAGATGACAATGAGAATAATAGGAATGATGATTAAAGGATTAAGGGTGGTAATGATGTGCGAATGAGGCATCGAGATATCAGACATGAAAAGTCAGCACATGAACTAGTTAATACTAGTATGTTCTAACATTTATATTTCTTGTCGATATTCTTGCAACATGTGATTAGCATATTAATGGATTATCATAATCTAATTAATGATAAATAAGAAAATATTAAGGTGGAGCAAGTATTAGTTGATATGCAAGCCAAAGAAACTTTATTCGTGAGTGCTATGATATGAAGATCTTCCAAGCTGGACTGGCACAAAAACCTATAAATCTATACTTTGTCGCAAAAGTAATGAAGAAACAGGTAGATGACTTTGTAAGGTTTATCGTATGTACTATATCTTAAAAGTACTTAGAATTTAAACTGAAATTTGCCATTGCAATTTTTTATTTTGTATGGTGCAATTCGAATAATTGATTTTCTTACAAATAACAACCATGAGTTATCTGTTCACATTTCCCAAAGGGATGAGGGATAACTCTAAATTCTTAAAGCCAAACAGAAATGCAATCAAATTCTTATGCATATTGTCACATATACCACAGTATCAGCATATTAATAAAATTTTAAATTATTTACTCCTAACTCTTTTTTAGTTTTTGGCCAATAAAAAAGAACTTTGACTACAATGATATTTTACTTCTGCTGGGAAAACATTTGAAGTTTCCTGGCTTACACTATTAACTTTCACAATGATATTTTACTTCTGTTGAGATGAATAGTTTCTAATTTGGGGAGGGGGGGAGACATTGTCTATTCATGATTTCCCCCCTTAAATTTCATTTTCTTCTCAAATTATTCTAATGGTAACTTCGGTTTACGTGTTCTATTAGTTGTACCAAATTCAGATACTAAGAAGGGAAAATTTATACTTTTAAAGTTAGTTATTTTCTTTTTTTATGTAATTAGGCTAAACTTAAGGGGTAGATTTTATAATTATACCTAAAATTTATGTTCATTGCTTAGTTATAAAAGTGAATAGCAAGTAAATTTTCATAATCTCTTTCTAATTAGTTCTGCCCATATACCAATACGTTTGCAGATGACAGCAAATGTTATGCAAATGGGATGGACTCATTTGTATCAAATATAATGAAGACAAAATATCGTTAATCAAACTTCTGATCCTGCTAAAACTATAATTTAAACTGAAGCTTATCATGAAAAATAATATAAAAAAAATGTGCTTACTTGAAAGCAGGGGTTTTTGATGGCCACTGATCATCATTACTCATCTCAGAGCAAGAAAACATCTTCCCAATCGACACTATTTTTTCATCACTTTTATTTTCTATCAATCCATTCAGCAGTTGCACTGGTTTAGAGGTCTTGAAATTTGACCCTCTTTCCATTTTGTAGCATTCTAATGCCACCTTCTTCACCCTCTCCAAGAGCTCCTCAGAGATCCCATGGTTGATTAACTGTTGTAATCAAGAAATCAAACGATTAGTTCATTGTGCAATATCACATAACATCAATTAGCAATCTGAGCTAGAGTTTTGGCTCTCTCACCATCAAGTTGTGGAATTCTACCACAATTAAAATGAATCAATTCAGCAGCAAATACGGCAACAATGACAAAAAGATCAATCAATGAATACGAAGCAGCTATTTCATTGTGAGGGAGACCAGCAGCAGAAAAAAGAGGAATTTTCTGTCCTCGGGCAATTGAGTTCATGACATCAATAGTTGAAATTCCAGTATGTATCATTTCTCAAGGATAGGTTCTCTCACTAGGATTGATTGAACTACCTGAAGCAAACAAGTTAAAGGATACATTGTGATCAGATGTGCTCTAAACAAAAAAGTGTAATCTATGATTTAATTGGAGTCAGATGTAAAGGAATTTATCATACCCTGCGTCTGAGTAGATACCCAGCTTTAGGCCTTTTGAATGCACGTAATCAGCAAGCGATTTGATTCCCGATGGAAAAGTTTCCGAATCAGGAACTAGCTGACCCTGCACATTACTCAGGTCTTAGTATGAATTGAGCATAATGCAAAACATTCTCGTTGTAGAAAAGACTCATGGTAATTAACATGCTCAAGGATAAAAAGGTGTATAACAAACAGAGTTTCAGAGATGCCTATTTACCTTTGAATCTCGTACCGATTCAGACCAGCAATAGGAGAACATAATTCATGAAAATTATGACATCTTTTCTCTACACATATTATTGTATTGTCCGTGAGTCAACATATTGCAGGTAATTACACAAGAGCATACATGCAGGATAGTTAAGACTATTTATAATTCCATTAGTATGAAACTGGCACTCATTTGTTCAAAGATGAGCAATTTCAAGATATACAAGCAATTGTACCAACTAGAACCATTCAAAAGAGGAATATTAAAATCAATAAAACAGAGAAAAAAAATGAGGATTGAGTTTCAAAATTTACCTTCATTGCCCTTCCTTCTCCACGTTTTTACAGAGTCCAGCTAGGACCTCTTCTTCAAATCCAACACAGAAATATATTTGAAAGCTGGCTCGTTCTCACCTAGTGAATCACCAGTGGATGAAAGAAGCTTGACTCGCTCCTTCGATAGCTGTGGACGAGCTATCCGACGATCCAGACGACAACGTATCGTCCGAGATCACCATTTTCAAACTCGGAATATAGTCCTGCAGCATATCCGCCACCTCCTTAAACCGCCTGAGATACAACAAACACCACGCCTTCATCTCTAGCGCCACCTCCATCCGCGGCGCCATCGAAAGCGCCGCCTCTAAAATCCCCAACACCGCCAACACCTTGCTCTGCTCTTTCATCGCAATCAATATTTTAGCTTCCCTCACGTATCTCTCCACCATCTGCAAATACATTTCGAACAATTACATAATCAGTTCACCCACCACCATTAAGCAGCAAAAAAAAATACAGAAACAAATGAAATGAGAGTAGTACCTTTTTATTGGTGAGACACCATTGTTTCTTCTCTCCGCCAGAGTGGTCGCAAGTCCCGTATCGAAAACCGCACACCCCGCCCGACCAAGCCCTGCAAAAACCGTCTCGCTCAAAACCGCTCCGAAAATCCTTGGGTCCCTCCCCAACGAAACCCTAACCGCCGCTGCACCTCCTCCTCCTCTTCTTCCTCTCTCAAATCCACTAACCACCCACTCCCCAAAGCTCTCCGCTATCGCCTCCACAACCGGTGGCGTCAGATCCACCTGCCGCCCTTTCTCGCCGTCCAGCGCCACCCCCCGCACGTCGGACCCATTTTGAAGCCGCCTAATCCTGTCCATTTCTTCGTCGACTACCGCCTCATTGTACCTCGCGGTCGTGGAGGAACACTCTAATACTCGAACTGGGAAAGTAATCGAAGAAATCAATGGCAATTTTATGCGGTTTTTGTTTGGGCGAAATGGTTAGGTTTTGAGAAATGATTTTGTTTCAAGGAAATATTGTTATTTATACAGTTTAAGGATTTAGGTGGTGTTTAAATTGAAGAAGCAATGGGAGAGTTTTATTTTTATTTTTTGCTCTCTGGAATGGGTTTGATTTGTTTGAAGATTTTTTGAAGAGATTATTTATGTTTTGAAAATGAACTCAATTAAGACTTTCATTGTGACCTAATTAATTTGGGGTCTAACGACACCGGTTGTAGAACTGGTGTCGAAAGATCTGGTTTTAAAATATAAAGACACCGGCTCCATAACCGGTGTAAAAGAATTTGGTGTCTATTCTAAAATAATTTATATAAACAAACACCGGTTTCGAAATCATATGCCAAAACCGGTGTCTATTTGGAAAATATTTTTACAATAGACACCGATTCTAAGAAACCGGTGTTGTTTATCAAACGACAGCACTAATAAGACACCGATTTCTTACAAAACCGGTGTTAAAAAGGAAAAGACACCAGTAAAGTGATAAAACCGGTGTCTTTTTGATGGTGTCTATCAACAGTTTTCTTGTAGTGCATTATTATGCATTCACCCTGTATTGCTTTGCATTGATAGTTTAATTGTCTTACAATGTACACTTAGTGGGAGAGGCTAATGTCAACAAAATGTATTTATTCGTCGCTAATATTATCGATGAATGCTAAGTTTCTCCCCGCTAATTTAAATAATTAACTATATATTATTGGGTTTTCATTTATGTTAGCAATCATGTATGTGATCAATGCTAAACTAATTAAATATTTTTTATATTTATATTTTGCATCGACCATCTGACTTTTGGTCCCTAATCTATAACATTAGCGACAAATATGCTTTTTCGCCATAATTTTTCTTTTTCTAGTGAAATATCTAATGTTACACGTGATAGCAGTTGTTAAAATGCATTAGATGATGTGATACAACATCGTAATAGAGAACAAATAAGAGATTAAATTACTGCAACTACTTTTGGTATCCTTTTTTAAATTTGTTACTTTTATTGACATGATAGTTCGTTCTCATGGATGTAATCAAAGGATTCAACATTGGCTCCATGAAAGAGATTACGCTAGTTGATCCCAAAAGGAGAGAGTTTCATGCAAAGTGCAAGAAATGGAAAAACGGGAGGATAATAGTCTCTGGCAGACAGAAAAGCCTTTGCAGATTGAACTTATTGGCACAAGATGACAAGTGCATCTGCGAGTTCGTGCAAGAAAAATGTCGACGTATACCTCAATTTCAGTTTTATTCATGGCAATATGCACTAGGTCTAGTGTTTTGAGAAAGAAAGGGGGAAATTAGTTTCTTTGCGTTTTTATAAAGAAAACTTATTGTTGTAGATAAGAATTAGATATCCATTAGTGGGTGGGAAGAATGAATACAACTCCATCTTTCTTTAAGGTCTTCGCAGCTGAAATCAATGAGAAGGACTTGGTAGTTTTTCTATCTATGTTAATTTTGACTTTAATTTCGCTTAAGGTGAATTTGGATTGATGGATTTTAAATCCAATGTATTTCAAAATGAACGGATTTCAAATACCTTTATTTGAAATTCATATCTTGTTTGGATGATGTGGATTTGTGTAGGAATTTCAAATCCATCATACAATTTTGATTAAAGAATTTAGAAGCTCTAATCATTTTCTTATTTGGCATTTAATAAATAATAATAAAAGATATAATCTTACTATTTTTATAAATAACTATGATTTTATACACTTATAAATTATAAAATATATAAATTTTATTATGTGTGAATATATGTGTGTGTGTGCGGTGTGTGTGAAGTATGTGAAGTGTGTGTGCGTGTGTGCGTGCGCAGTGTGTGCAGTATATGTGTGTAAGTGTGTGTGCGTGAATGTGTGCGCATTGTGTGTGAATATGCAAGTGTACATAAACAAAAAAAAATAATGGATTTCAAAACTAGATTTTAGGAGGGATTTAAAATGAGCTAAAATGTAAAGATGGATTTGGAATCTATTGATTTGGATTTATAAGCCAAACAATGTGGATTTAGCTAAAGATATCAAATCACTCATGTGAAACCCCCTCCCAGATCCCCCTTTCCAAATTCAACCTTAATGTCTTTTTTTGGTGATAGCCAAAAAATTAAAAATGGATTTAGAATTTTCTCTATTCTTGGCTTCATTGAAGCCCATCCAATATTCAGAGTCCTCACTACAAGAAATTAGAGAAAACATGACGATAAAATTCGTCATATAAATATTCTTTTTTGTCACTAAAGTTATTAGATGACGAAATTTGAGCGTCATAATGATTATCACTGTAGCCCCGTGGTAAAAGGTATATATGACAAGTTTTTGGTTCGTCACTATATATTTAACCTTTGATGACGCTAACGACCGATGTCATCATTTATATCATTTTTTGTGACGCATAACTCGTTACTTAAACGATCAAACTTTTGTCACTTAAATTTCTATTTTGTCACCAAAAGATAACATCTTAAATGACGACTGCATACTTTGTCATACAAACATTAGATTTTGGTGACGAAAATGATTATATTACCAAATTACTCAAATTTTAATGACGCGTCTAGTGTCATAATTACATTAGCTAATTTGTCATATATTATATAATTTGTCATAAAGATATGCTTTATAGTTACAAAATATTGGTCGTCACTTAATGAGTATATATGTAATGACAAAACAACGTGTCACAAAAATTAAGATTTAATGACAAGATATTCACTGTCACCAAAAGAATATGAAACGCGATGACATGTTTCATCACGGAAAATTAACATTACATGACAAAGTTGATTAGTTGATTAGTGTCACTAACTGCGTAGGAATAATGATGAACTGATTCATCATAAAAGGAACATGTGGTGACAAAATCTTCCGTCACATGATAGTTTTATATGGTGACACACAATTCATCATAAATGACTCATTTTAAGTGACAAATTTTAAATCTATATGTGACGATACAAGTCGTCATAAAAGACTATTTTCAATGACCGGTTGTATATATATTGTCACTGGATATGTAAGGTGACGTCTAAGTTCGTTGTGAAAAATAATAGTTTCAGTTACAAAATATTTTAATGTCATATGTGACGACATAAATAGCTATGAAACGAGGTATTGGAGACGATATAATTATATTTATCGATGTATTTATTTCATATTTTATCATTTACATTGAATAAATATAAAATAAAATCTCACGATGAGAAAAATCATTATTGATTTTCCACGTACATATTAGATTAAAAAATACATAAATTTGCTCTGATCTAATATTATATTAAAAATGCAATTTAAAAGTCAAATAAGCATGAAAAATAAAAAGAACCGAACATGATTAAGTAGAACATAATTATTTATCAATAAGAAAAATGCTAGAATATCCAACTTTCAAATGGAAACTATAAAACTACTTGAACAATATTCAAAAACAAAACATTAGACATCTAAACCCAAAGAATACCCATAGAAATATAAACCATGTGTCCCCACATATCTTATGTCTAAATATAAATATTCGGTAAATTGAGAAACTTCTTGTTGCTGAATCCAACACCATCCAGACTCACCTGTACATTTAAAAATTTCAAATTAGTGCACACACATTAGTAAAGAAATAAAAGGTAATTGTAAAACAAAGAAACACATATATGATACACACAAAAGCAGATGAATGGTATTCCATTATCCTTTATGAAAGTCTTATTTTACAAGTCATATGAACTAATCACTAATCTCAGTCAAGAGACATGTTACCACTTTCAAACCTAATTTTCGGCATTGGACAATATTCAAGACAACATAAATTATCAAAAACAAGATCAGATAAAGTAGTTGAAATTCGCTGCCATTTAATTTTTTTTCTCCTTTCTCTCTTCTATGCAATTAGCTCTTCCCAATGCAAAGTTAACTAATCTATATGAATCTACATGTTTATTTGATCTAGTAATAAAATTGAAAACGGATAGAAAAAGGAGAACGGAGAATCGTTAGAAAAGAAAGGACAAATGAAGAAGTTGTAAGCTTGATAATTAATTATCTAGCCAATTAATGCTCTGTCTATTTCTGACTAGATATAGTAGCTACAAAGTCAATAATTCAACCATCCTCCTGAACCAAACGTAGCAACTTACCCACATCAAGTGTTAACCCAATTGCTTAACCAATCACAAATTTCCAAACAACATGTATCCATATTTCCACATGGTTTAGGAAATGATGTAGGTATTCCATCAAAGAGGCTGATCTAGTACATAAACAATTGATATAGGTATTTCATCAAAGAAGCTACAGTGGCAAACGTGACTCAGTACAATAAACCAAATGCAAGTTCATAAACAACTAGAATCTTCAAATCCAAGAGACCTACTAGTACTAGATATTATGTTTTGTTTATTAAGTAAATTACGAACGAGTAGACAAGCGAAACCATATATATACAGTGCAAATGGGTTCATGTACAGTACAAACAACTTTGGAAAATAAATTTTCATCCGAATTTACTACTACAACCATGAAAAAGAGTGTGACATCAATTTTCACACTCATTAAAAATCTGAACATGACTGAAACAAAATAGACAATGTAGGTATGTATGTGAGTTCTATGAAAAATCACTTTCGAAGATGGAACACAAATACATGACCTTGAATGTATTATTTACAATTATGAAGTATGATATTTTTTTTCTTTTTTGATTTCATCAATAAAAAAATATTAAATAATATTTTATATCTATTGTTTGATACTATATCAAAGTTATTATAATACAGGAGATATAATTCGTCGAATTTTTTAGGAAAAAGCACACGCCACAGTACAAAACAGAGGCCTCACAATATACACTCGTGCATCGCACGGGTAAAACAATAGTTTTCCATAAAAAAAAAAGACTCATATACGCTTAAAAGTCAGTAAACATCAACCATGCCTCGTATATATTGAAAAATATGAGGTTATACCGCAACCACTATTGTGTGAAAGTTCACAACATTTTTTATTTGAACTATTGCTTCGCTTTCTATAATTGTTTGAATCACATCAATTTCAATTTTTTAGAGAGAGTTATGTCCAAAACACTAAGATGTGTTATTTTTCAATTTTCATCACATTGTTTCACTTGCACTTGATTTTAACTTCTACAAACGTCTGAATTTCCATTGAGTAGCATCAAATAAACATTTTAGAAAATTCTCTCATCTAAAAATAAATCTTACCTTTTCTAGTTCATGATCCCTATTAATGAGTAGTACTTCCACATGGGTTAAAGAGTTCTTCTGCTTCTCATTCTCCTTGACGAGTCTTTCATTCTCCTTTGTGAGATATCCAATTTGTTGGACCCGTTTGTGTCAGTCGTGGTACAACTCTTGGTAGGCCTCTATAATATTTTGCTCTTTACCATCGGAGTCCTCTGCAACTGATTAATCTGTTTCAACTAGAGACGGATGTTAAGCAAAAATGCAAAATATATCCGAAGGGTTAGAGAAAGTGTACCTATTAGGCTTTAGAACATCTCGAACAACACCTCGAGAGACACCCGGTGGATTGATTTGTGATCGTGAAAATCTTTGCACTAAGCTACAAGTGTACAATATAGCTAGCACATACTGGCGAGCAAGGTCGTATTAATCAGGGATTGACTACGAAACATTTCGGCTATAGTAAATATCGTGTTCCAATTTTATTGAAACGGTCGAAAATCACAAAATTATTTATTTCTAATCTAAACCCTAAATTGACAAATAAAATATTTATAAATTTATAAACCCGAAATCCACCAGTTTTCAACAAATACGGAAGCAACCCTAGGCACATAATCTCAAAATGCTTCTTTAATATTAAATCCAATTAATGTTTATCAAAACTAGTTTATGTATTTCTATGGGTTCATTTCCTCAATTAGTTTATTTCCTCTCCCGGGTGGTGCATACACATTAGATTAATGACAATTGTAGGTCTCCCGGCACGTTATAATTACTATTAACTCCTAAAAAAAATTTGAATTGAAATACTCCCAACAAACAGTGGTAGGTTTCCCGACACGTTACACTCGTTAATGTCTGAACTCGATTTTCGTATGTTAGAACACATATCCCGAATTATGAACTAACAGATATGATATGCAAATTATTGATCAGATAATCTACAAGAACTAAGCATTTGAATTCATATGATAGAACACAAAAACAAATTAAGAAAATAATCATTTTATATTTAACATGAATCAACAATTTTGATTATGCCCTAGGATCAGAATGATTAACCCAACATATTTGACAACAAATTCATAGACAAAGTTGAAATAAAATAGTTTGACATAGTTTAAGCACAAACAAGATATCTAAACTAAGAAAGATGGAATCCTTCTTGTCAGGATGGACCCTCCTTTCTAGCTTTCGAACTCTTGTGCTTCAGTAGATGTTGAAGCCCTTGTGGTGTTCTTCGTAGATTTGCCCTCCTTTCTCAGAAGACTATAGATTTGTGTAACCTAGTATATTTTGGTGCATTTTCAGATACAATGAGTTGTTTTTTCGTCCATGCCTTGGTCTCCTTTATATAGGTGCTTAGAGAGATCACTGGTAGAGTTCCGTTGGCATTAGGAATCAAATTCAGCCTAAAGACAATTCACACGGCCGTGTGAAATTACACGGGTGGGTCGTGCGAATGATTTTTGTCTCAATTTTTGGCACAAGAAAACCACACGGTCGTGTGGCTTATTTTTTATCATTTTCTTCGTGTATTCGATCATCTCTTCGCATTCGCCATTCTTGTTCGGGCCTTCTAACATGTATCTTCTCATTTTAGCTCTATTCCCTGTTAAAATTACAAGACTGGCAATATCATGCCCTTCTAAGGAAACCAAGTAAAATATACTAAATATGCGTGCAAATGCATGAAAATATATATCAAATTAAGCTCCTAAATGCACATATATTTTACACGTGTCAAATTTCCCCAAACTTAGGACGAGCAAAACGAAGAAAAATAATCCTATGGGGTAAATAGAACACACAAGAACACTATAAACACTTAATCTTATGCAAATCCATATTTAAGCAAACATGCGTTCATTATCAAGAAATCATCAACTGCTAGTTTGGCATTATTAATACCCGTGACATCGTGACTCACAAGAAGTAGTGTATCACTAAACTCTCAAAGTAGATGGGACGTGTATATGCTCAAATAAATTCAATAACGTTGAACTACCATAGGTTTGCAAATCATCTAACATCTCTACTACTCAAGTGTTAATAGTTTAAGAATCAAAAACAACTTTTTCTTTAGTTGTAATGTAGGTTCTCTGGGAAGGATAGGAAAAATTTGGATTAAATGACTTGACTTGAGAAAATAGAATTTAAGTACACAGACTTCGACTCACCAACCCCATTTTATTATAAAAACTCAGCCTTCCATGTTATTTTGTTTTTTCAACTCATATTCTTTTCCACCCTTCCTCATCTTTTTCATTATTAGGCCCTTTGCCTTATTTCTTTTGCCTTAAACTCTCAATTTGTTTTCAAAATTTTTTAGAATTCATCTTTTCGTTTCTTTTTTTCTTCTTTCTCGATTTTTCTCTTTGTTTTTATTCACAATTTTTTTTCCGAGCTTCATCATTCTTTTATTTATCTAGTCATTGTCCATCCTTCTTTCTTTTGTCAACATTCTTTCTCAATGTTACAGCACATCTCCCTCAAACAATTCATCTTCTATAAGCTCAAGTTTTAGGGATAAAAATATTTTTAAGTTCAAAAGCTCAGAATGTGGCTAACAATATAAAGTTTAGGCTCAAAGTGGCTAACTAGGGAATCATGAGTAAATAGGTAGACTTTTTAGGCTAAGTAGGCTAACACAAAAATGACCTTAAATCATCTTCAAAAATTGCAATACACATGGCTTCAATATAGATACCATTGAAAGTTATAGAGTTCTAACAATCATGAATGACACACTCAAGAAAAAAATAAGACTGCATAATATAAAAATAGTTTAAGGCATAAAAGCTCACAGGCTTATTTGTCGTATCATGCTCAAACACCCAATTTCTCAATCAATGTCAAACATGCAAAAGACAACTTCTTAATAATTTGTCACATAAATTCACCAAAATACTTATTTTCATGAAACCAAATGTTCATAGTAAAATCATACGGAAACCTTTTATACTTTTTCGAATTTTTAATCCTAATTCACACAAAGGTAATAAATGTACTAAAGCGATAAACGTACTAAAATGAAAATACAAAAAAAATCAGAAAAAAAATTTTATAAAAAATTTTATGCAAATATTTTTATGCAAATTTGTTATGCTTCTACATGCAATCCTAAAAGCAATGCAAAAATGCAACAGTACTTAATCACACATTCATGACAACCACCTCAAACTTAAATCATGCTTCGCCCCGAACTTATGAGGAAATTATCAAAAGAAAAATGAATGCGTAAAAAGTACTTACTTGGATCAAAAACTGGGTTGCCTCCCAACAAGCGCTAAGTTTTATCTCTTCAGTCAGACACGTCGATTGTCTTATGGCTCCATTAAATGGATAGTCTAAATTTCTTGTTGTGGTTCATGCTCATAATAATGTTTAATTCTTTGCCCATCCACTATGAAGTCTCAACCATCCTTTGCTAACGGTTTAATGGCTCCCGGTGGTAGCACCTTTTTAATAACAAATGGATCCGACCATCTTGATTTGAGTTTACCCGAAAAAGTCTCAATCTAGGATTATACAAAAGTACCATTTGCCTAGGTAGAAACTCCCTTCTTAATATTCTCTTGTCATGCCATCTTTTTGTGCGATCTTTATAAATCTGGGCATTCTCATATGCATCTTGGCAAAATTCTTCTACTTCATATATTTACAGTTTTCTTTTCTCACCTACCACTGTCATATCAAAGTTAAGCTTTTTCACTGCCAAAATGTCCTATGTTCTAATACCACCGGAAGGTGGCATGACTTCCCAAATATTAATCGATACGGTGACATATCAAGGGATGTTTTGTATGTCGTACGATAAGCACATAAAGCATCATCAAGCTTTAAAGCCCAATATTTTTGGTTTGTACTAACCGTTCTTCCTAAAATTTGTTTTATCTCCCTAATTGAAACCTCGGCTAGACCATTTGATTGTGGTTGATATGCGGCGGCCACTCGATGTCTCACTTCATATTTTTCCATCATATTATTCAACGACTTATTATAAAAATGAGACCCTCCCATCACTAACAAGAGTCCGTGGAGTACCAAACCTTAAGAAGATATTCCTTTGTAAGAAGGTCAATATAATTCTGGCATCATTAGTTTTAGTAGGGATTGTTTCCACCCATTTAGACACATAATCTGCTACAAGAAGAATGTACATGTTCCCATTTAACACTAGAAACAACCCCATAAAATATATACCCAAGCATCGAACAATTCCACTTCCATTATGTTAGTCAATGGCATCTCGTGTCACCTTGTGATGTTTCCCATACGTTGACACCTATCGCACTGCAAAAATAAACTTATAGTAGTTGTTGAAAATAAAATGCAAAAAGAATTGGACTGTAATACCTTAGATGTTGTACGTGTTGGGCCAAAGTGACCCCCACATGGCGATGAATATCATTATTCTATAATTCTTGCCCATTCTTCTTGAGGTACACATCTCCTAATAACTGAATCTGCACATCTTTGAAATAATAGAGGTTTATCCCACAAAAAATATCTCACATCATAAAGAAATTTCTTCTTTGCATGATATGTAATACCTAGTGGTAGAACCCTGCTTACTAAATAATTCACAATATCAGCGTACCAGGGGGTGGTGGTTTCAGGCATTAGGATTAGCTCATCTGGAAATGTTTCTTTGATTGTTGTGCCTTTTGTGTTCTCATTAACCATTTGCTCGAGTCGTGAGAGGTGGTCTAATACCACTTTTTCACATCCTTTCCGATCCCAAATTTTGATGTCAAACTCTTGTAGCAAGAGTATCCATCGAATGAGCCTTGGCTTGCTTCAAATAAGATTTTCCGGAGAAAGTATACTTCAGAGATTGATGCAACAACTTGTGGACAGTAAAAGTGGGAAAAATTGGGGATTATTGGTGTTTTGGTGATGGTTGGCTTAAGTGTGCACACGATAATTTGTTTGCCAGTGGAGACATTTTGTTGTTAGAATATTATTATGGTAATTGGTTTTTTGTGATAATGTTTGGAACATTTGCAACTGAAAAAAAAACGCATTACAATTTATGCTTAAAGGTATAAAAAACCAGGAAGCAGGTCTCGGAACATGTTGATGATTATAATGATAATGATGATGAGAACAGGGACGATGGTGATGATGATGGTGATGAGACTGAACGAGATGAGAATGAGAATGATGATGATGGTGATAGTGATAATGATGATTAAAAGATATTTAAACCGAGGATTTGTAATTATGTCTTCAAGAGGAGATCGGATAATGAGCCCTAACGAGATGACGTTGTGGATGAAGATGAAGATAGGATTGAGGAGGATAATCATGCGCCATTGATCGAGAGAGATGAAGCATGAAGATTATGTGCATGAGCTAGTTAATATTGGTATGTTTCCAACATTTTTTTTCCTTTTCGATTCTTGCAACATGTGATTAACATATTAGTTATTTCTTATTAATGATAAACAAAATTGTTTAGGCGGACTTCGTACTACTAGAAATCGACAATAAAGAAACTTTAATGGTGATTGGTATGGTATGGAGATCTTATGAGTTGGACTTGGACCACAACCCGTAAATCCTTTGTCACAAAAGTAATGCAAAAGGAAAACTGACTTGGTAATTAAGGTTTATCGTATCAACCATCTTGAAAGTACTTAGCATTTAAATGGAACTATAATTTGACAGTATAGTTTTTTTCCTTTTTGTATTATGGCTCAAATATGATTTTTTTTTACAATATTATATATGCAACATATATTGCATTGCACATATTGTCCAATTATCGTACAGTGTAAGCTTTATGGACTAGTCTAACGTATAAAAAAAGGCAACGTTTAATATCTTCTATTATAACATGTTTTTTTCTTGATCATGACAGTTTATTCTAAGGGAGGTGCCAATATGCCCTAAAACTAGGGTAGAAAAAGCAGTAGTTCACTTTCGGTACTCAAGTACCAATGCTCATCGCACTCAGTAGCGGGGGATCAGGCGATATTCCCTAATAATCTTTAAAAAAGGGTTCATTACCATCAAGGTACAATGCCATTTTTATGCTTTTATGAAAATGTTATGTGGAGGAAAGTATGGACTTGTGATGGAATAATAGTTATGGTCGTGTGTTATTCGTTTATACTTGATAGAAATATTTTTAAAATCCAATAGATATTGCTATTAATTTTTAGAGATTATTTACAGTTATTGTGACATGCATAATAGTTCATCATGATGAATTTGTTTTTTCTAATTAATAATGTGGACCCTTTATGGGGAACTGGAGAGTGAGCCTTTATAACAGAAATACACTTCTGTATATAAGCTTTTAAATATGCACCTTATTTCGTAAAACATTAAAGGGAAGTGCTAAATGGCCATATTATAGATGGCCATAAAAGTAGATAGATTATTTGTTATTAATATCTAATGATGGTTACGTTAGTGAATTTACTATATAGTACCTTAAATCATTTTGGCTCCAAAGCTTGTACACATGGCGCCAATATATTTACTGCAAATGATCACAATTTGTAGCTGAAGAAGTTCTTAAGAAGTCAACTACATTGAAAATACTAGAAATTTATGTATATTATTTGCTTAATAATTAATTTCAATTTATATAATATGAGTATCAATTTCAGACTTACAAGTAACCTTTGTTTAAATTTGGGAATTATATGTACTTTTAAGTAAATATAAAATTAGTAATACCCGATATTTTGTTCGTTTAATGATATATTATACAATTAATAATATCAAATAAGTCATTCGTAATTATCTCTATTTTTATTTACAATGATGATATTATATTGCAATAGTTTAATTGTGTTATGTAAAATTCCAACCGAATAGGTAATTTTCGAAGAGATATTTTTTGGATTATTTGATTTTTGGCTCTGTTAAAGTGTTATATTTTATTTGGGGTTTATCCCCAATAGATTGAGGTTGTTGAATTTTATTTTAACTAATCCAGAGTTCAACTTTTAAATTTTAATTCAGATTAAATTAACACTATATCCCAAATCATATAGTTCTATTGTTTAATTACAATTCGGATTAAGTTGTATAATACTATGTATATTCTAAATCATATAGTTCAATTGTAATTCGGATTAAGTTAATAATATTACACAGATATCCTAAACCATACAGTTCAATTGTTCATTTATAATTCAGATTAAATTAATAGTCTCATATATTGATCTTTGCTTTTGAGTAGATCACCCAAGTCAACCTGAGTTGACCAAAATCCTCTTCCCAAGAGAAGTCTTCAAGCTTGTCCTTTTCCCTAAGAAGTCTTTCGTAATGCCTCGATTTGCAAATATATCCGAAAGTTATTTTTCTTTTAGGCGTTACTATTTTAGAAAATTCACGAGTTGATATCCAAATTATTTTTTTATAAGAAAATAGGAATCAAGTTTCTCCAAACAGAAATTTAATAATCTTTTAAGATCTTAACACCAACAACCAGTAATTCACATAAACTCCGCGCTCACAGACACAACTTTATCATAAATAAGCAGCGGAAATAGTTTCAACATAAGTTCGACTCACAACTCGACACATTACTTTTACAAAATATAAATAAGCACACACTTAATTTAAACATAAAAATTAACTTATTACATCATAAAAAAATAGGGATCTTGGAATTATTAAGAAAAGGTGGAGCCCAAGTCGTCACATATACTTTGCCCTACATCTTAAAATGTTAAATAGTGGGGTGAGTGTTTTGCACTACATCCAGGGTTACACTTAAGCGACTGCGTAATTAATTACAAATAGCAGAGATGCATCATACGTGGCATTTGTACGGACAAGCCGTAACTTTGTAAAATATGTACGAGCTCATCATGTGAAGTGATTGTCACCACAATACATAAATATGTAACATGTACGGTACAACCGCAACATGGGATTGATGCAAAACATACTAATCATGATTAATTAAATAGTCAACTTGCATTAAAACATAACAAATAAATAAATAAATTGTTCAAATTAATTAATAATAAGTGTGTTTATTTCTTGCAAATTGTAATTGAAATTAAATGGGTTTTACCTAGCTACTTTATTTGCAAAACTAAATAATAATTTGTTAGTCTATTTAAAGCTTATAGAAATTTTTTATTGGATACTTTTGATAAATTAAATCAATCCAATTAACTAAGTTCTTCTTTACACAATGGCGAGACACTTATATTTTCATTGAATATAGTTTACAGAGAAATTTTTCAGAATTTGAAGTAAATGGTTTTTATGATACTCGTCCAAATTTTATATTTCTTTTTTATTATTTTTAATTATTATTTTGGATATCTTATAACTATTACCAAATAAATTTGTGACACCAAAATTTTATCTTATGACAATCCCGTGCAACATACGGGTATTGTTCTAGTATATATACTAAAAGAAGAAACAACAAAGACACATGTCAGCACCTCACTATTCTAATACAAGTGACAACTCCTCATAATCTAAACAGTCTATCCATATAATCTAAATAAGCAATCTACTCTAAAAAAATGGAAGATATTTTACTGGATATTTTTTATTAATAAATTAGCACAATTAACTAATATTTTTTTAAGCCAAAGAAGTTAAATATAAGCCATTCCAATAATACAATTAACTTATGGAATATTACAATGTGAAAATGATTTTAACAATATAATTAAGAATTGGAAATTCACTTTTGACAAGCCAAAACACAAAATAAAATAAATAAGTAATTCTAATCGATTAATAATAAAATTATTTGTTGCTTACCTAATATCATGCCAATTTAATTAAAGTGATGTTACACAGCTATATTATGTGCAAAGTTAAATAGATAGTATTTGTCAACCTATTTAAATCTTATAGAAATTAAAATTGAAGAAATTTTTATTGGATATTTTTATTAATAAAATTAGCATAATTAACTAAATGATTTCTTAAACATTAAAATACAATGACGGTATACTTGGAAATATAACAAATAGTGTGGCTTACAAAGAAAAATTTCAGAATTTGAAATAAACAATTTGTATGATACACTTCTAAGTGTTGAATTTATTTTTTAGTATTTTACTTAGTATTTTGGATCTCCTACATTTATCACAAATAAATTTGAAACACTAAATGTTTTCCTTTTGACAAATCCCACGTAACACAAGGGCGTTGTTATAGTATATATATATATATATATATATATATATATATATATATATATATATATAGGGATAGGATCCCCGTGAGACCACCCTCCTAGGTTAGTCCATAAGACCGAATCTAACCCATCCAAATAGTAAATCAATGGCGAGATGCATTACAATCTATACATGTTTTGAAAGTAACTATACAATAGAAGGGTAAAATTGGAATCAATAAAATCGACATGGTAACCTCCTCCTACATTATAGGGACGTGATCATTATTGATCACGCCCCCATAAATCACGCAATTCACCATATACAATCAAATGTATGTCTCTTTCTCAATGTAAACATTGCATCGCCATTATCAAAACCTCTCAGAATCACCATTATCACTCAAAAATCAGCCTCCAATTGATCCACAAAAATTAAACACGACGGATTTCTAACAATTTGCAAGGAGTTATCATCCATTTGATTGGAAAGATTTATACAATGGCAAAAATATTGATTTCAACGCAACTGAAGAATGTCCTCCAGGTAATTCCTAACGAGAAACTTGCTACAATATTCATACGCTTCTGAATCAACAAATTGATTACTGAATGAAATATATGCACCTCTGTTATTGTTGGTTTGTATGTTTAGTATACAAATGTTGTCTATTTAGTGTGTCAACATTGTATATATAGTTTTATATTTTTGTGGATCAACGACTTGTATGAAGATTGCATCTCAATTAATAGTTTGTATGTTTAGTACAGATAGTTTGCCTATTTAGAATATAATTCTTGCGTATATAGAATTATGTATATGCATACTTACGCCTTATCTCGCATATAGTACATTTGTTACCAAATTCGTTTTGCTGTTTATTTAGTGTTTACAACATGTATATATTCATTTATTCGATTTGTATATTTATAATATAACACTTGTATATTTTTAAATCGTAATTTGTTCAATTAAGAATCTACTCATGCTTATTTCATTGTATGGTAGAAATTATCCGTCATAATAAATTAATCGAGTTTGATCAAAAAAATTGAATATCAACTAAACGTTCTTTGTATACTTATAAATCAAAACGTGCATAAATAGATATTAAAAGCGTATATTTTATACATATTGATTATTGTATTCTAACAATTCTTTGAGAACAGAGAGGATGCATTTTGTATTATTAGTAACAAACGTGTATGAATGAAATTATATAACTGTATGTATAATATATCCATTTTGTATTATTGTGTAATAACTTTTGTGATGTAAAAAAAAACGTAAGACAACAGCTCGAAATCTCAGGAATCAACAAAATATTGGATACCAGAGGTGGAACAAGAAAAGATTCCACGAGTGGGAATGCATTTCGCTACGTTGAAAACCGGTGTATAATTTTACCGAAACTATGGAACCATTAAAGCAAGCACAAAACTCAAAAGATGATGTGGAACATGCGGTGAGATCGGAACGCATAACAACAAAACGTGTCCAAACCGCGACACCACACCCTAGTGCAATGTTTCTATTTTTGCAAAAAAAAACAATGGGTTGCAGTGTGAAACCCGTTAGTTTATTGTTTTCTTGAATTTTTTTGTAACATTGTGTGAACTATTAATTTATCTTTAATGTTATTTTTTCTCCCTAAACATGTATTGCATATAAAAATTACATTCAACTAAATATGCAAAAAAAAAAAAACGCTAAGCAGACATAATTGTTTTATTATGTATACAATTACACTGTATACTGCAATATGTACCTTAAGATTCATGTAAATGTATTAATCTAGTTATCTAACAAATAATACAATTCAACTAATCCAACAAAATAGACGGATGCAACACATTAAACATACAATTCTACATATCTATTTATACAAGTCCATAAGCACCTAAATACAATTCAAACGAAAAACTAAAATCAAATAAATCACCCATACAACTAAATATACAAATCCACCAAATAAATATGCAATTCAACTTAACTAAGTAAACAAATATATTAATCTACTAATCAAATAATACAATTCATCTAATCCAAAATAAACAAATGATAAACATTAAATATACAATTCGACATATCTATTTATACATGTCACTGCAACTGTATACAATTCCACTGAACTAAAAACAGTGGATCACCCATACAATTAAGTATACAAATCCACCAAATAAAGATACAAACCCACGTAACTAATTAAGCAAATATATTAAACTATTTATACAACAAAAAATACAATTCAACTAACCCAAAAATAAACAAATGGAACCCTTAAATATACAATTCGACATATCTATCTATACAATTTGCTGCATCTATTGTACAAATCAAAAAAAACAATTTCATCTTCAAAAACGATCACTCTATATAGAAAAAAATCGGGAAACCGATAGGTATCAGTTTTGAAAAGATACGATTGAAATCTATAGTTTTTTTCCCCCTAAAAATCGGGAAACTGATAAAGGAAGTATTATGTTTTCCTAATAATTAGCAATTAACGTGATTTACTTAAAAACTGAAAAAATGTAAAAATACAATCATACCCTTATATCCCAAAAATAATAAAGAGGTCTACACCATTAAAAAATTAAATCAAGGGTCTATATGCGGTCTTATTGACTAACCTGAAGGGATGGGTCTCATTTGAACCAATCCATATATATATATATATACTATATATATATATATATATGAGTGTGTGATATAAGTAATTTACATATATATAAAGAGAATAAGATCATATAAATATACGAGTTTGTGATAAAAGTTTATATATATACGATAATAAGATCATATATTCATATATATATATTTATATATATAAACCTTCATCTATATTATTTTCTTATGAATATATGATATATATATATATATATATATATAAATACACACTTCTACTTGGAATTTGGAAGAGAAAAAATGAATTAATTTGTGTGAAACACCAACTTCTTGGAAAGATAAAAAGCTTAATTATTATTTGAAGAGAGTGAAATCAGAGTTTCAAATTCAAATTTGAATTAGTGGAGTGATTAAGACTAAGGTGGGAAAAGGTAAGGGTAAGAGTATGGTGGTCAAACAAAATATCAAATTCCCATAATACCTTTCTCATTAATAGCACAAATAACGAAAATATCATTTTTGGTCAACCATAATATGGTCATTTAGATTTACCCATCATTTAATCACCAAACATTTTTTCTAGTACAATTAGGGGAGAAAACTCACACACTCAAATGGGATCGAACCTATATTAATAACCCTGCCCGCACCAGCATCTACCACTGAATCACAAAGTTGATCCCATCATCAAACATATAATTCATTACAAAATGAACTTTTATTGCTCAATTAATACCCTTATCACTAAAAGGTAAACAACATCCCCCATTTAATTAATTTTATATTCCATTCCATTTGTATGTATGAGTGCAAAACACCAAACATATAATTCATTACAAAATGAACTTTTATTGCTCAATTAATACCCTTATCACTAAAAGGTAAACAACATCCCCCATTTAATTACTTTATTCTCCATTATGACATGTATGAGTGCAAAATTTAATGGCATGGCCCATTTCCTTTTATTGTAAAGAATCGTATGTTCAATTATTTACTATATAAATCCAAATCTCTACACACTGTCACAAATTTAACACATTTTTTAGTGCAATACACTAATTAGTCCCTTTTTCTACAACCCCTCATCCCGTTCCTCTTGTTTCTTTTTTTTCTCTTTTCATTTTCCATCTCAATTAACTTGATTTCTTCTTCTTTTTAATTTGTTCATTGTAGATCGATCAGAATATATTTGATATACATTAGTGAGCGGGAAGGATGACGACAACTTCAGCTTTCTTCAAGGTCTTCATATCTGAAATCAACGAGAAGGATTTGGTAGTTTTTCTATCTATGTTAATTTCGTTTTAGTAAAAATGATGTTTTCGGATGGAACGTTTTCCAGTTTATGCTTAGCAAACATATTTCTATGATTTATTCTTTGATTTATTGAGCATTTTTTAATAATTAATTGATGCGCATATATATATATATATATATATATATATATATATATATCGTAGAAAGAGTTGCTCTTGTAGGTAGCAAATGACCCTCAAGTTTATGTATGTTTTAAAATAAATGTTTAATTTTTGGTGACCCTTGTATTCAATTCAAGAAAAGCTATATTTATGGGAAAAAATATCCTAGATTCAAATAAGGTTAAGTTTAATTTGCACCGTCTATTATAAAGAATAGATACTTTGTCTATCTGCAACTAAATATCAATTAGTTTGATCCGCAAAAAAAATTCAATAGCAATTTTATAATAAAATTAATCTTAAATTTATATAATAAATAAGAAAATCTTGTAAACTATTAATGCAATTAAGATTGAGTGCAAAAGTAATAAAAAATAATGTGTTTTTTATAACATTAATATTATATTTATCTAGTTATCACTTTGTATTTAATAAAATTAATTTTAAAGAAAAATTAGATAAAATTATTGATATTTTGTTGTCATATAGTATTATAAGATTTTTGTCATTTAATATTATAAAATAATTATTTTCTCATTCACAATTAAATTTCTATATTAATTAATATGGTTGACCTACATCACATCTTATATAATAAAAATAGTTATGAATATAAATTAATATCTAAATCTAATACTTACTTATTATACACATATAGCGATAGTAATATAGATTTATTTTTTTAGGAAATTTAATTCGCTTCTCTATACTATTGAAATTATATTTTTATATTTTTTATATAAATTATATTATAGGTTTAGTTATTCAATAAAATTAGAGTTAAGTAAAAAGTAGAATCGTATTTAATGAGATTAAATTATAGGAGAACAAAAATATAGAATTAAAACAATTTATTTATTTCAAGGGTATTTTTATCCATCAATATATATTTTGCTAGTTTAAGATTTTAATAGTAGACGGAAATATTTAACACAAAACTGAATACCAATAATATTTTGTCTTTATCTTTTGTTTTTTGCATTGCTAAAAAACAGTTTTGTCGTGGCGACATCAACGTGCCTTATCAAAATGTGTAGGTCAAAGTATGAATATTTTTATTGGATTATTTATTTATATAGTACCACTGACTATTTATTTTTTTCTCAATTATTGCCAATGATCCTTGATATGGTTGTTAACTACTACATCCATGTTATATAATCAGAAAAAATTGTAAATTAGAAATTTTGAACAACTATGATATGTTTAAATTTCATGCATTTAAGGGTATTGAATAGCATACCACAAGCTTGTTGTTCAAGTGGTATCGCTTACCCTTTGTAAAGGTGATTGACTAGGGTGGTTGTATCTTTCAGTTTCTATGAAATTTATTATCTCCCCTCCAACCACTACTCTCAACTTATTAAAAAAAATGGTTACTAAATAGCATTTTGAAAAACATTTTTTCGCATTATCCCTTTGTTTCGAAGAAAAAAATACTACTGCAAATTGAGTCTTTAGCGATGATATATTATCGCTAATGATTTATTTGCGACGACAAGTCATCGATATTAGTTATCGCAAAAACATTATTACAAAAAGTTTTTTTGTGATTACATCTATGGGCATATAACCCGGCTACTAGAAATTAAAATTTTCTGAAGCGGATCCGCGATGGATTTAACTTCCGATTAGCGATGGATTTTCGTCCGTTGTCTATTCGGTTGGATTTGTTGGTGATCCATCGGTGATTTGAGGTTGTGCAACGCACGGAGTCCGTCGGTGATCTCCGATAAACACCGACAGATGTATTCCTCGGTAAATTAGTTGGTAAAAAATTAATATCTTGTAGTAGTGCTCTTTGTATTTCTTTTTAAGTTAAATAATATCCAATAAACTTATATCACTTAGTGAATACAAAATCACTATCTTATCTTATATATAAAACACAGGGATTTCTATTTTATTTATCTTTTCTTTTTTTGTCTGTTCGTTTATCTTAGGAGGATGTCATTAAATATCATATGTTTTGCTTTTTCGTCAATATCACGATGGTGCCTTTAAAAATAAGGATATATATTTATACTGATGTATATACTATTTTCGAATATGTGATTTCTTTCTATGAACATTCCTTGAAATTTAGGAAGACTAAAAATCGGTTATTTCCTTTTCTCGAAAAAAAAAAGAAAAAAACTACATATGTAATGCGCATATAAACTTCATTTTTTGATGTCTGTATTTAATGTCTTCTTTGATCTAAACCAGTTTAACTTTTTGCATGCTATAGAAAATTCCAAAGATTTATTCGGAGCCTCAACCAAGCATTGCAGGAGAAAGTATACTTTAAAGATCGAAACAATAACTTGTGGATGATAAAAGTGGCAAAAGTTGGGGATTATTGGTATTTCCTTGATGGATGGGTTAAGTTTGCACGCGACAATTTTTAACAAGTGGAGACATATTGGTATTTGACTATTATTGTGGTAATTGGTTTTTTCTCAAAATGTTTGGGACATTCGCAACTGAAAAAAAGTCGCCATTTAAATACAATGATATAGAAAATGAACATGCTAATGATGCCGATGATAATAATAATAATGATGACAATGACGATGGTGATCATGAAGATGATGGTGATGACGACGACGATGATGATGATGAGGCTGAATGGGATGAGAATGAGAATGATGAAAATGAGGAACAAGTTAATATTGGTATGTTCTAACATATATATTTCTTGTTGATAATCTTACAATATGTGATTTTAGCATATTCAATATTTCTTATGATCTAATTAAAGATTAAAAAAATATTTAGGTGGAGCTGGTACTAGTAGAAATACAAACCAAAGACTGGTAAAATTTACTAGTAAGTGTTATGGCATGGAGATCTTCCAAGCTGGGCTAGCCCAACAACCCATAAATCCTTACTTTGTCACAAAAGTAATGCAGAAGCGAGAGGCTGACTTGGTAAGATTTATAGTATGTATCATATTTTGAAAATACTTAGCATTATAGACTGAAATTTCTTTTTCTATATAAGGAAATTCCATTACAATTAATATTATTATGTCCACCGGCCACCGCATGTATTGTGTTGCACTGATAGTCTAATTGTCGTATGGTTTACACTTACTGGAAGAGGCTAATGTATAAATTCTCTATTACAATATTATTATGTCTACAACGTGCATTTATTCGTCACTAAGGTTGTACGCGAATGTTACTCTTCTCGCTGCTAAATTAATTGATATCTTTATATTTTTTTCATTTATATTTAGCAACAACTACTTATTTGTCGCTAACCAATTAAAATTCTTTTTTTGTTAATATTTAGCGATGACCATCTGAAATTTCGCTGCTAATTAACATTAGCGGTAAATGTGTCTTTTTGCTGCTAAAATTTTGCCGTAATTTTTCTCTTTTTTTTAGTTAAAAGATAAGACTGCTAATTTTACACGTGATAGAAATTAAATGCAATAGATGAAGTAATACAATATCACAATTGAAAATAAATAAGAATTTAAATTATTGCAACTATTTTGGCTATCTTCTTTTTTAACGTGTTTTCTGCTTTGTCATGATAGTTTATTCCTATGGATGTAATCAAAGATTTCAATCTTGACTTCACACAAGAGATTATACTAGTTGATCCTAGAAGGAGGGAGTTTTGTGCAAAGTGCAAGCAATGGAAGGACGGAAGGATAATGCTCTCCGGAGGATGGAAAAGCCTATGCAGACTGAACTTAGTGACACAAGATGACAAATGCATCTGCGAGTTCGTGCAAGGAGAAGGTCGGCGTCTATTCCTCAATGTTACTTTCGTCCGTGCCAATATGAACTAGGACTTGGGTTGGAGAATGAAAAGGGGATATTAGTTTCTTTAAGCTTTTATAAAAATGCTAACTGTTGAAGTAGGAATTTGGGATGGATGGATTCATGGTTATGGTTGTGCATTATTTGTTTATGCTTGCTAGAGATGTTTTTAAAATCGGATGGTTATTGCTATGAATTTTGAGAAATTCCTTGCAGTTATTGTGATATGAAGATATAATAGTTCATCATGTTTGGGTTTTAAATTATTAATTTGGACCATAAGGGACCAGAGTGAGTCGTTATTTACCAATTGATGGCTTAATTGCAAAAATCATTCCCCTAGTTGTAGGGGCTAGCAATTTGGTCCTCTAAATATTTTAGATATCAATTTTGATTATGAGCAACTTTGATCTCATAAATTCTAATTGGTGCAGTTTCGGTACATACATGTATGTATGTGTATATATAATGTGTTCCTTTCAAGAAATATTGTACCTTTGAAAACGATATATTTTGTAGCTTTTAATTTCGTCGCAGAAACGACCAAAATTGTCGTGAATGTCTTGGCTACAATAAATTTTGGTCGCCAACACTACGAGGTTTTCATTTTCATCGCACAGGATTAACTTTAGCTACAAAATCCTTGCTCTGTGACTATATTTTTGTCAAAATTTCCCGTTTTATAGTGTTTTAGTTCTCAAATTTGTCTGTCTTTTTTTCTTCATATTCTTTATGGCCTAAGAAGCTAGCATTCATTGTATACCACAATAATGAGTCTTTTGAGTAGCTTCCATTTGCTACGGTGAGGCAAATTCTTTTGGGGTGCATTTAGATGGGGAGTTGGGAGGGGATTTGGGATGAGAGATTTGAAATTCTTAGCTAAATTCACACCCTTGTTTGGCATATGAATTCGAATCAATGGATTTCAGATCCATCTTTAAGTTTTAGTTCATTTTCAAAGGATTTCAAATCCCTCCCAAAACATAGTCATTTGAAATCCATTCTTTTTTTTCTCCTTTATGCTCACTTGCAAAGTACACACACTGCACACATACTACACACATTTACACACACTTCACACACACTGCACACACCGCGCACACACACTACGCATATTTACACACACTTACACACAATGCACACACATTTACACACACTTACACACACTGCACACACCGCGCACATAAACTACACACATTGCACACATTTACACACACTTACATTGCACACACACTACACACACACTCATGCATACTCTCTCACATATTCACACCGCACCATCTTCACAGACATATTCACACATAATAAAAGTTATATATTTCATATTTTTATTAGTGTATAAAATTATAATTATTTATAAAATAATAAGATTATATCATTTATTTTTATTTATTAAATGTCAATTGAGAAAATGAATAGAGATTTTACATTTTTTTATAAAAATTTACGATGGATTTGAAATCCCTACACAAATCCACATCATCCAAACAAGAGGTGGATTTCAAATCCAAGGAGTTTGAAACTCATTCATTTGAAATCCTTTGGAATTTCAAATCCCTCCATCCAAATGGACCATTGGGGTTAGGAACATTATTTTCTTTTTCTTTTTCTTTTTTGTGAGTGTGTTAGGGATAGAACTATCAAAATGAGCCGACCCGATAAAAATGCTGAGACGGACTTAATTCTTAGAGACTCGAAATGAATTGGACCTATTTGGTCTAACTCTTTTGCCCGATAGGCCCATTTTTATGTGTATTTTGATGAGGTGGGGACGGTGGGCTCCCGAGCTTGACCACCCGCTCACTATTTTGGTCGGCCAACCCAACTCATTTTTTTTCTCTGTGGCCCAAAGGGTGTCAAGACAAGAGGATGGACCAGCTCATCCCGTTTGATAGCTCTAGTTAGGGGCATTATTCTAAGGTTTTTGATAATATTTTTAAATTTTTCAAAGAGAATTATCTTGCATACACATTTCGATTATTTTCTACTTACTCACCGACGTTGGTTTGAGGATAAATTAAATATACCCTTACTTTAAGAACTTTCGTGTTTTTGAAAATATTATCTAGCTTATGATAGTTAGTTTATAAAGTTAAAAATAATAATGTATATATAACAAACTCATATATAGTTTTGATAATAATAATAATAGTAGTAGTAGTAGTAATAATAATAATAATAATAATAATAATAATAATAATAATAATAATAATAATAATAATAATAATAATAATAATAATAATAATAATTTGTAATAGTTGTAATTACATTAGTCAGTTTATATTATTAAGTGCAAATAAGTTATTAAAAATTTGATATTTTAATTTCATTTTTTGACAGAGTATATGAGTTAAATTATGTCGCTCACCAATTAAACAAATTTATAAAACGTCATTAACTAGATGTGTACAAATTATCGGACCAATTTCTTGAACCAAACCCATTAAATAAGTATGCCCAAATTGCTCGTTGTTTGTTTCTCCCCTTGTGTATTCTCCAGATTGTATGGAGAACAGGAGAAGAGAGGAGTCGTGAGCTTAAAAAGGAGTTCCTCTTTGTGTTCTTATAATATACCCTTGGGTGTGGATACGGTCAGGTCGGAGACAGGGGGTAACCTGAGACCCAGCCCCACTATTATTTTAATAAAAATAAAATATTACTAAGTATTTTTTTAAAAAAAATATTTTAGTTAAGATTTATGTGATTATTTTTTTCAGATTTTTATTCGGCTCATCCCACTTTCGTGTATCAACTCACTCCAATATTTTTCCTGGCCATTGGAGACGGTGATCAGTTCAATTTGGGAGTGCGGCAAAGTATGGTTATTGAAAGAAAATTAATGGCAATGAATAGTAAGAAACGATAAAACAACAACAGAGAATTGAAACAGTAAAATCCAATGGAAAATGGGGGGTTGAAACAAGTGTATTATTTAGGGTAAAATGTTGATATTTTCATAAACAATCACGTAGTCTAAGAAAATGCTGATATTTTCGTAAACTAGTAAAGTGTACGTGCGTTGCATGTGATCCAAATAATTTCATTAATTTCATTAAAATCAAATCTTAAAGTTGGAATTATTTTTGATTAAATAATTTTTATTCATAGTAAATTTCGCCCACGTGTTTTTTGATCCTAAAATTAAACTTTTTAGTAGGTGAAATGTGGTTATGATTTTTGAACCCAAAAACACTATACTTAAATGATATCATTAATTATTGAAGAAAGTACAGTGTATATTAAAACTCAAGAGTAATATAAGTTAAAAAAGCTGATTTCCACGAACTTATTTTGTATCAATTTATATCTTGTTTAATTCTTTATCTCATTTTTCTTCATATTTGGATTTGAGATTTATTTGCAAATTCAATTTTTAAAGCATTCTTAGCCCAAACATGACTAGTCGACATATGGATGTCTTCATCCTTTTCTTAATCTTTGAAATGGGTGTTATTTTTTGAATAGACTCAACTACAACATTCATTTTTCTATTCGCCACATGTGTATTGTTGCTAAGAGCGATGAGAAATTGAAATTCTTTTTATTGTTTAGAAGCTTAGCTCCCAATAATATTTTGACTCATCATGTTCTCCTTGGTTGAATTAAATACTTATATATAATTAGAAATGAAGATAAGAAAAACTAATCGATAATGGTCAATAAATTAGTTCAAATTAAAAGAAAAATCACACTTTTATATCACATAAATGGCTGAACCATGATCCATTTTCATCAACTATGCAAACTATATATCAACGAAAAAGGAAAAGTAAAAAATATTGAGAAAAATAAGTCATCCATAATATGATATTCATATATGTTCAATCAATATTAAATATTCACATATTTGGCATCGACATATATAGTCGCTACCTCCTAAAAAAAATAATAATGAAAGTATATTGTACGAAATTCATCAATATTTCATATTTAAAATTCATGAATTAATGATTAGTATGTGATGGATAAATACAATATTTAGGTACAAGATATATGAATGTAAATACATTGGTATTGTTTCAACATCTTCCTCATTACCTTATTGCAAGTGACATTTTCTTTATTTTTGAAAACTGGTGCAATTTTTTTAAAACAATCATATCATGAAGATGTACGATTTATTTTCCACTTTATTAACAATTCCTTAGAAACAATAATACATATCCTATAAATGTAATTATTTAACATATTGCACAAGATAACTACATATTGCAAGTACATATATAACATTATTGATATGATTGTTAATTTTTCAACTAGTGGATGAGCCACGTATAATGAGGCCTACCCCCCACCCCCATAAACCCACCTCAACTATTTTTTTTCTTACAAAACACACCTCAATTCCAATTGAAAGTTGTTATCTATGTGTGTAACCTTATATAAAATAATAAAATGTCTTGGTCGGATTACAGTAAAACTTAGAAATATTTCGCTAAAGTTTTAGTTTCTCTAAATATTTCGCTATTCTTTTGTGCTCAATTTCTTTATTTTTAGTCTTTTATTTATTATCTCAA
The DNA here is from genome assembly GCA_016081115.2 of Rehmannia glutinosa. Classification (NCBI taxonomy): domain Eukaryota; kingdom Viridiplantae; phylum Streptophyta; class Magnoliopsida; order Lamiales; family Orobanchaceae; genus Rehmannia; species Rehmannia glutinosa. Next base: position 498,230 of record JABTTQ020002109.1, read on the forward strand.
TATGTTGTTATGTTTAGTTCGCATCATGAAAGAAATGCATCGAGCATTGTAAAATTAAAGTCCTTTTATTCATTTTCTTCACTTAATTATACAATCATCATTTTATTGTGATAAGATATAGTGAATAATAATTGCCCATTTTTTTCTTTAATTCTTTCTTTTTGGGTGAACTTGTTGAAGTAACTATTTGTGTTTATTTTTATTTTGTATTGTTAATTTATTTTTCCTTTTAATAGGTTATTAATTAGATACAAGCGTTTTTCTTAGATTAAATTAAAGCGATTATATTCTACAATTATATAATGGATGATCAATTTCTAATTCATTTGTGAGTATATATTGTCAAACAAATTGCTAAAACGTATTTAACCCCACTTGTTAAATGATATTTTTTTAAATTTTAGTAAATTAATATTTTTCGACACAAGTATAGTAATTTAAAATTTGTCATTATAAATAATAAATAATTAAATATTTAATTGTTTGACTTTAACTTACATATCAATATATATTTTCAATATTATTTTTATAGCATCTTACATTTTGCCTATCTTACAACTAATAATATTTATGTAACATCAAAACTTATACAATTACTTTTTAAATTTTTTATTTTTTATTTTGTTGTAAGTATATATATCCTTATTATTTTCTCCAAATTCTTCCCTTAAGTTCAAATTCATCTATTTGAATGCAACTTAATTGGAATCATATATAATAAAAGCACCAAGCTCACATAGCAAAGAGGCTATAATAATAAAAATTATATTTACTATTAATTATATATTAAAACTATTTAAGACCCCATATTGTTGATCAAGAGACTTCAATAAATGAAATTGATCTCAATCATTTTGTTTTCATAAATATATATTATAAATAACTAAAAATTTAAATTTAAAACATCATGTCTTTTTCTCCAAAAGTATGGCGATATGGATATTGATCATTAAATAAAATTGTCATATATATATTTTTTTAAACATGGGGATGTGGTTGACAAAGAATCAAACCTTAAGTTAAAAATAATTTTATACTTATTTTGCAGAGTTCAACATAGTAAGCTAATTTTGATATTAAAAATAATGTATGATTTTTATCTTCTTTTTTTCAAATCAAAATATAACAAATATTACTCTTATTTAATTTACTACACCTTGAAATTTGAAATCTCACTTCATTAATTTTAAACATATAACTCTCTGCCAATGTTTTTCTTTTTGTTTGAGGATATTCTTATGATATGTTTGTTTTCAAGTTTAACTTTACATTATCATAATTTCATTGAATTTATTTAATCAAAATAATATATGAATTAAATAAATTGATGATTAAATCCAAATCATGTTAAATCGTATATCCATTATTACCGAAAACATAGATAAAGATTAATGATCAAAGCTTGGAAAACAAAATATTATTTTTTCTAATTTTTAGTAATTATTATATTTCACTAATCTTAAATCTAAATATTTTGTTATGGGAAAATGCATAAACTTCCTGAAATTCTAAATGGTTGTAAACTCCTATATTCCACTACAAAAAAAAAGAAAGTGTCATATAGTCCACTGCGAATTAAATATTATCCCACGATTTAGTGAGAGTGATAGATGATAAATTTATGATTTTATATTTGCAACCAAAAGTGAAGTTTAAAAATATGTTGTCTTACTATTTATTTAGAATAAAAAAAAATGAATTAATTTTATTTATTTATTTGTTTCTCTTCATTCCACTATAAATATACACTCTTTTTTCTTTTCCTGTAGATGTATTTAGTTATTGAAAAAATCAAATGAAAAATATTATAAATGTAATTTTTTTGCATTATACTCAACTTTAAACCGCTAAAAGTCTCTTATATGAAGTCTTTATATATGCTTATGACATATGGTTGGAAAGCTTTCGATATGCAGTTTAATATGAAGCGAATTTTTTTTAAAAACTCAAAATATTCTAAGAGTTACAATTGAAATAGTGCAAATAAGAAAAGTTTGGAATACAAAGAGACACTTATCTTATTATTAAAAAATAAAAACAAATCAATATAGAAAACTACTTAATTGTCCTCAAAGATAATTTTACCATGAGGATATTTTTGGCAAATCAAAATTTTCAAAAAACCTTGAAAGCTATTAACACATTTATAAATGATGAGTAGGTCTCTTGTAGGACCGTCTCACGGATCCTATTCCGTAAGACGGATCCTACCCGCCACCCGCCACCCGCCCAGCCCACCCGCCTAGCCCACCCGCCTAAAACACCTGTTATTTAAAAAAAAATCACTTCAATGCTCCACAGGGGAATCGAACCCGCGGCCTTGATAGGCTTAAGGTGGTGTTCTACCATTACACCACTAGTGCTTATTGTGCAATACCAGTATAACAATGTATATAAACCCATTCATAAATACGCCTGGTAATTAAAAAAAATTAAAAACGCCTATAAAGGTAAAGGCTAAGAATCGAACTCAAGTCTATTTGTATAGTCATCTATCAATTTTCCAACTTTTTTGTTTTTCGTTTTATTTGTATATGCTTGTGTATTTTTATCTGTTAATAAATTCTTCAACTTTTTTTTGGGGGCAAAAGAGAAAAAAAGTTAGAGATGGAGAAGAAAAATAGTAAAACAAAAGATAAAAAACAGAAGCTAAAGATAGAAAAAGGTTAAAAACATATCAGCAATAAAGAGTCGAACCATGGACCTCTAAGGTCATGATAAAACACCAAACAAATTCAGCAACACATATTTTTATCTTTTAAATTCATCCTTCGCCATACATACGCAAATATGTTATATATAGAAAAAATATAAAAACAATAGTCGGGGGCGCTTTCCGGCGGGGGGCCTTGTGCGGCGGCACCACCTTGGCCGCCACAGGGCCGCCCTTGTATTTGTCTTTCAATGTATTGTAATCATAATCTGTGGCTATATTAAAAAATATGATACTTTGTCTAAAATAAACGATACTTTTTCTCATAAAACTGATACTTTAACTGAGGAAGAAAATCAGAAATAAAAAGACAGGAAGCTGTTGTTGACCCACGGATCCTCGGGTCAAAATAGGATCTGTCTTACCGATTGAGACCCGTAAGACGATCTTATATGAGTTTTTGTCTTCATTAAAACACACAAAACAAAGAAAAAAAATAAAATTGAGGGTTGGGAAACACTTGAGAGAAGATTCTATTGAGTTAATAGTAAGATTATTTTCTTGGATGTTGGGATTAATTAGAGATATATTCTCTAAATGTTGTAAACTCTCAATCGTTATTTCTGTTATAATTGGAATCACTCTTACGCCCGTGGACGTAGGCTTGTTTCTAGCCGATGCACGTAAATTCTTGTGTCACTTATTTTTGTTACATTTATTATCTTAATTTTGTCCCTTAATATAAATAGATGTATCAATTGATCTTGATGCTAACCTAACAAACTGGTGTCATAGCACTGGTTGTTGCTACATTTATTTTGTTATTATACTTGTTAAGGATGTCGACAACAAAATTTGATTTCGTGAAGTTTGATCGAAAGATTAAATTTCACTTTATGGCAAGTTCAAATGTGAGGTTTTCTTGTTCAAAGCGGAGTTCAGAAAGTTGTTAAAGTTGTTAAACCAACCGACATGAGTGATGCTGTTGGAAGGAGATGGATGAAAAGACACTTTTTGCTATTCAATTATCTGTCTCGGATGAAGTTTTAGTGAGGTAATTTATGAAAAGACCACAAAATCGTTGTGGGAGAAATTGGAGCTTTGTATTTTAAAAACACCCTCACAAATAAATTCTACAAAAAACAATGTATTTATTCACTTAGCATGAGTGAAGGGACACCTCTCGGTTCTCATATTGACGAGTTTGAATCTTTCTTAATGGATCTGAAAAATCTTGATTTTATGATTGAAGATGAAGATAATGTTTTGTTGTTGCTATGTTCATTGCTTTCTCATATAGACATTTTAGAGAAACCATGTTATGTGGTAAATACACTATTTCTCTAAAGGATGTCAAAAATATTTTGGAAACCAAAGAGAAGATTGACCACGATATCACTAGTCAATCTAATGAAAGTCAAGCACAAGGTCTATATGTCAGAGGGAGAACTGAACAAAGAGGAAGATCACAAGATTAATGCAAAAACAGGGGAAATTCAAAATTTAGATCCAAATCTAGCAGCAAAGAAGTCAAATGCTGGCACTGCAACAAACCTGGTCATATTCGAGGCAAGTGTGAGAAGTTGCAAAGGAAAAGAAAGAAAGTTCCACAAAATGAGGATGATGCTCAGGCCAGTATTGTTGAACAACTAGGAGATAGTGATGTTCTGTTCGTGACCGATGATCAATCCAAATCAAACGATGAATGGGCTATGGATAACGGATGTTCCTATAATATGTGTCCCAAGGATTATATTTTTTGAGAATGATGGTTCTCTGGTTTGAAAGTCTGAAGACAATGAAGCTTTTTTTGTTTATCAAGGTGGAGTTTGTTGGTTTTGTGCCAAAAAAGAAGAAGGGGTTTTTTGTTCCACATTACTTTGTGAACGAAGAGGGAGATCTTCCTAAGGTTATTTAAGGAGCTCACGTGTCTTTGTTTTAAGTGCATCAGTCAAATACACTTTAACCTTTGTGTTTTGACTCTAATTAAATTCCTAATAGTCGATTTTGTTGACTCTGATCATGCAGGTGATCTTGACAAATGAAGATCATTTACATGATATGTATTCACTCTCAGAGGAAGTGTAGTAAGCTGGAAAGCTACTTTGCAACTTGTGGTTGGGTTATCCACTACAGAGGCTTAGGACGTCGCTATTGCAGAGGTGATAACGGAAGCCATTTGGCTTCAATGATTATACCGAAAGCTTAGTTCGGGTGTTGATGCCACCACAATTTGACTAATGACTAGATCTTTCATGAAAGAACTAATCATATTAATATCAAGTTTCACTTTGTGCGCGATATCATTGCTCAAGGAGGTATTATTGTGAAGAAGATCAGTACTCACGATAATCCTGCAGATACAAAGCCTCTTTCAAATGTCAAGTTCAAGCATTGCTTGGACTTGATTGGTGTTGTTGCTAATTGAGATTGGCAGGGAAGGGAGTGATATGTGTAAAATATACGTGTATTTTGGGGCTTAAAATGATATTTTTTTTCCGGGCATTTGCACGCATATTTAATATGTTTTTACTTGGTTTCCTTAAAAGGGCATTATACTGCGTATTCTTGTAATTCTTACAGGAAATGGAGCTTAAAACAAAGAAATATCAGTTAGAATGCCCGGCTAAGATTGACGAACGCGAAAAGAAGATCACAATGACAAAGTAAATCGACAAAAACACTTCACATGGCCGGACCGTGTGGTGTCACACGACCATGGGAAAAATACCGGTGTGAAACCACACAACCATGTGAAGTGGGGAAAAACAGGGGACGGAACCAGGCTCACACAGCCAGACCGTGTGAACCCACACAAATGTGTGGGAAAGGGCAACACACCGCATGACCAGACCGTGTGAGAAAGGGTTGAGCAACAAACCACACAGCCGTGTGGTGTCACACGGCCAGGCCGTGTGGGACTCTGCCAAGACACGTTTTTTCGGAGTTCTTTTCCCGTTCCAACTCTACAAGTGATCTCTCCATGCATCTATAAAAGGGACCCAAAGCTTGCACGAAAATACATCAATTCACACAGAGAAAACACATCAAATTACACAGGAACGCAATAATCAAAGATCTTCTGAGAGAGGAAGGCTAGGTCGCGAAGAACACCACAAGGCCTTTCGCATCTACGGGAGCACAAGAGCTTCGAAGGCTTAGGAAGGGAATCCATCCTGACAAGAAGATATTTTCTTTATATGTCTAGATCTCTTGTCTTTGCTTAAACGATGTCATAATGTTGATCGCGAATATGTCTATGAACTTATTATCAATGTTTGGCTAATCTTTCGGATCTTAGGGGCATAATCAAAACTGTGGATTCATGTTAATCTTGATTAATTGCTTTCTTAATTGATTCATGTGTTCTATTTTATGAATTCGAGTGCTTATTTATAATTGTCGATTATTTGACCAATAATTTGCATGTCATACTTGTTAGTCCAGAATCCGGGAGGTGAGTTCTAACCAGTCAAAAATTGAATTCAGACATAAAGAGGGTAATGTATCGGGAGACTACTTCTGTTTGTGGGGAGTAATTCAATTGAAAGATCTTTTGGGAGTTAATAATAGTTGTGATGGATCGGGAGACCTCAATTATTATTAATCTACTATTTACGCGCCACCCGGGAGGAGAAATAAACTATTTTAGGAATTGAACCCATAGAAACGCATGAATTGGTTATTGAAACTTTAGTTGGATTTAATATTGAAGAAACATGTTGAGATTATGTGCCCAAGGTTGCTCCTGTAGTTGTTGAAAATACTTGTTGGGTTCGCAAATTTATTTATTTTTCTCTTATTTTTCGATTTTTATTACAAACTTTATATTCAGTCGCTTCAATAAAATTGGAATGCGGTGTTATTATAGCTTAAGTGTTTCACATATCAATCCCTGAGGAATACGACCTTGCTTGCCATTATCCTAATAACTACACTGTACACTTGCAGTTGTATGATCCAAATATTTTTGGCAAACAGGGAGCGAGACTATTATATTAGATATGGATGAAATTCAAGTCAAGGGTGGAGATTTGTTAAAATTGGTAACTTGGACTTTGAGCAATCCATGTTCTTTTCTTAAGATATTAACGTTAAAGAAATCTTATGTTTTGTCTTGGATTTATGACAAAGCAAGAGATTCTTTTGATTGGTGTCAAAGCAATTCATATACTTTGGATATGGAATTAGCTAAGGTATGTAATTTTCATCTATAAATAGATGATAATGTTATTCATTCAACATAAAAAAACAAAGAGAGAGATAAAATTGAGAGTTGGGAAACACTTTGTTGAAAATTTTATTGAGTGCATAGTGAGATTATTTTCTTGGGGTGTTGGAATTAATTAGAGATATATTCTGTAATTATTGTAAACTCTCATTTGTTATTTCTGTTATAATTGGAATCGCTCCTACGCCCGTGGACATAGACTTGTATCTCGCCGAACCACGTAAATTCTTATATCGCTTATTTTTGTCACATTTATTATCTTAATATTTTCTTTCAATATAAAATAGATGTATCAATTGATCATGCTGCTAGCCTAACACTATGAAATTCAAAATCATATTTCTTTGATTTATTTTTAATAAAAATACATATTTTAATTATCTTCTTATTTAAAAAACATATTAAATGTTTAACTTCAATTTTCAACCTTATACTTTATCCAAATATATCAGTTATCAAGAATTATATATATTATCTTCATTTCCTTCAAATTACTCTAGTTAGAACATGCATACCAACTATATATATCTACTTAATTTATTATGTATGTCGATCTAATGAGATACAACACCTGCAACCTTTATAAATAAATATATCATTATTCGAATAAATATTAAAATCCATTGTTATAATTTTCAATACAAACATTATATCAATAATCGAAGGACAAACAAAGAGAAATGATATTTCAAAATAAAGGTAGATGTCCAATATTTTAAAAACCAGACCAATGAGACTACCGATTTCGCTATTCGTTGGCGGTTCAACAAATCTAATTTGTCTAATGAATATTAATTTCAAACATTATTTGTTATTGTTTAGAATCTATATATATATAACAAGAAAATGGTTTCTAAATATGTTTTCCCGTCTAAAGAGACTTGCTAAAAAATTTTGTGATTTGTTTTTGCTGATTTCCGATTAATATGAATGATTATTTTCAAAATGGTAATGTTTGATCTCTTTATTGCTGATTTTTGTTGCCATAATTCCTGATTATCGATATTCATAAAAAGTTAACATACAAAATTTAAATATGGCAATTTGTTTTCTAAAAATGTTAACTTTGGAATTAAATATTTGTTATTATGGTAAGATTAATATTAAGAATCGTAATTGATTGCAATTTGATTATTTATGTTAATATCAATCACTACTAACTACAGATTTTGATAACAATTGAATTATTATTGCAAACTGAATATTAATTTTTGACAAGTAATTAATATTTATGATACGATCTTGATTCAGACTGGAAAAAAAATCACAAATTGAAATTATTTTATTGACGTGAATCGAAAATTCATATCCTGATATCTAACTATTCCAAAAATCCAAAACTTTTGGGTCCAATGCAAAATAGTTAAATACACAGTATATAATTAAATAATATAAATTAAAATATGATCAAATATAATTACAATATGAGTGCATAATTATAATATATACTTTCCATACTTAAATCTTCTTCAAAACACCTATAAATATGAGTTTTCCTTGCAGTGAAAATTCGCATTCATATTTCATCTCATTTCGAATAATCCTCTGTCGTTGCTTTCTTTATCTAAAAAAGTAGCACCAATGCTTTCTCATATCAATAATGAGCAATGGGCTATGAAGCCACGTCTAATTTGTCTCCACAAGAAACCATCATACAATGATAGAACAAATATAAATAGTTTGGAATGTATTTTTCACGACTCGGAGGTCTGATTTTTATTCTACCATTATTAAGAACTTATCACATATAATATCGATTGATGTCTTTGTGATTTCTATTACTGCAGGGAGATAGAGTACAAAGTAATATACGAAAAGCAAATATCACACAGTATAAATGAATTCTGATTGGGGGAAATATATATGCGATAAAAGATTTTGTTGTATCGAATAACACCTATATATATAGGAGACATCGACTATAAAATATAAAATCATTTTTATGGCAAGACTCACGTCATCCAAATGCATGAACAAACATTACCTAGAATTTCACATAAGTTTAAGATCTTTGGATAATTGTCTAATGCGGAGAAGGTCAATGAGAGAATACTATTCGGTACGGTATATATCATTGTTTTAAATTCTATTTATATAAACATTATAGGAAATATTATTGCCATTTAGTCGGCTCATGCCAAGAAACTCAGCTGGGAAGATGGCTCATTTTATTGATATAACATTAGAAGATTTGGACTAATGACTTTCCCTAAAATTCAGTTTTGTTTTATGAAAATATTTTGCATTGCAATAGTGTATACATTCATATAAAGCAGATTATATAATACATGATAATACAACAATTATTATATATGTCCAACACACTTACATCGAAAGCAGTCAGCTATGATGGTTTGTAATACATGAAATTACAATTATAAAAATAGAATTTTAAACAAAATACATATTCACAATTATGATAAATGTGATACCATAAATATATGAATACGGAATATCTATAGACATATATGGATACAGAATAGCTATTGCTATATATTTAGTTATATAGTATATCACTTTTGTTTATTTATATATATATATATATATATATATGTATTTTCAAAATGATTCTAGGGATTTTTTAATATTAATATATTAGAAGATTTGTATCCCATTAACTGAAATAAAATTTAGATTATATTTCCTCAAATAAAATTTAGATATAAATCCCAACTTATATCACATTTAAGCTCGGCCCTGGACATATAATGAATTCCAAGCAGACATGTATTGTATTTCTTAAATATTATATACAAAAATTTATAAATTATGACATGAATATATATAAGAGTAGAAATGTTAGCACAACAAAATTACCAAATTAATATTTCAAATTTTCCTTAAAAATACGTTAGAGGTTTACTTTGTTAATTTTTTAGGTTTAGAAAAACAAAAATTACTAAATATTTAGTAGAGTGTCTAAATCATTCACTACATAAATATCATTTACCGTAAAAATGTCATCGTTTAGCACAAAGTCAAAGAAACATTGAGTCATATTACTATTTAGACAATATGACAACAAATAGATTTTTTTGAGTCCGACAAAAAATCATCCGGTATTTATTGGTATTTGAATAATCATGTTATAGAATAAAAAATTGTTGTATTATCATATTAACAAATATGAATCATATGATGTATATTTAAAAAAAACATACAAGAATGGCCAATGGAATATAATAGACTAAAATTATATTTAACAAAATTATCTTCAAGGTCGGCAAAATAGGACTATCTTATACGGACTGTATGTTAACACAACAAATCTCCGAAAATGATTATAATAATGTTAGCTAAATTATTTTATAAATAAGTTACTTTCAAAAAATAATAAATTTAGTACTTACCGGAAAAAAAACGAGCATGCAATCCCTCTTCATTTTTTTACTGATTTTGACAATGGATTGTTTTCAAAACTCTAAGTCTGCAGCACGGAAAATAAATATAGGACATTCGAACTTTCTGATCGGATCGTTCAAAATACATGTATCAAATAATGGGTTATCTTACCCAATCCTCCATTAAAATGGAAGCAACCATTAACAAATATTGAAAATCCACTGATTGAAAAATAAAAAAATTAGCAGATTATAACAAGAGAGAGAGAGAAATAGAAAAAACAATAGGGATCTCGATGGACCGTTCAAGACCAGGAAATTTGATTTGTGTGATGGCTGATGAGAAAGGGAGAAACGTTAAACTAAGAATGAGATAACTTTATTTTATTTGATTCCAAACGAATTTGAACCGTTAATATCGAACAAGTTTAATCATGCAATGTGTGATTCAAAACTGGAAATGACTGAACATTCATATATGTTCTGGATTCCGGGCTTGGGCTTTATCCAAAAAACAAAACATGGCCCGAAATGTTCATCTAAACAAAAACTAAAAAAATAGAGTTTCTACTATGGGCCTGGGATTCAAAATATAAGATTAATATTTAACGGGTTGGGATTTTTTATTTGTGCTTGGGCTCTTAAGATAATTTGTCTTTATTTTATTGTTTTCAAATTAGTCTTGAAATTAAATTTCATTAATTCTAATTATCATATATTTCATTTTACTCAAAAAACTTGGAATTGTTTTTCAGTTTTTTAAACTATGGCAACCATAAATAATATATTAAACATTTACTGAAAGTAAGAGAAATGATTGAGAAATAATATATAGTTATTTTTTGGTAGAACAATATTATATGTAATGAAAAATGATATTGAGTTATAAATTTAAGTAATAATCTATGTTATTTCAATTAAACTGGTGTAATATATAATAGTAGATACCGATTTGTTGTAAATATTATATTTTAATTTGTAAAACATATCAATATATGCAGAAGATTAATTAATAGGATATTAGTGTTGGACTATTTTGTTTTTAAATTTTTGAATTTTTTAGGTAAGTTAATACTTTTTTTTTGGTAAGAAAAAATGCATTCCTTTTATATGTTTACCTATTCAATAATTGTGAAGTATGTGTTTATATTTCTTTACAACATTCATTTTTATACAACTTATTCAATCAAATTTTTTTCCAGAAAATCGAACATGCGATATTATAAGCTACATCTTCAAATATGTCTAAGAGAAATATTTTTATGAAAGCAACCAAATTTTATATGTTTACCCATTTTTGTACATTTTTATATTCGGTGATAATATGATTCTTATAAATGCAATTTACATTTAACGACACATCCCACCCCGTGCATCGTGCACGGGCAAAATACTAGTAATAATATAATGCATTTTTATTATGTGCATTTGTGTATTTTGGGTGTGTATATATATGTATGTTTTTACGTGCGTATATTTGCGCGTTTGTGATTTTCTCTCCTTGTGTTTTTGTGTATGTGTGTATGTTTATGTGGATTTGTGTATTTTGGGTGTGTATATGTATGTTTTATGTGCGTGTGTGTCAGGTCGTTCGAATTACCAGATTGTAGTTAGTAACATACATACTTTTAGTTTCTACAAAAGCTTGTAAAAACCAAAATCAAATCAACCGCAAAAATATTTGTGAGACAGCTCGAATCGGATGGATTATTGTTTCGTGGTGAGTAGTTGGATTGTGCATGAGACTTGGAAATTGATGACACCCAAGCTGAGCTGACAGCAAATTGGCCCACGTGGTCGTTCAACATATGGAGGTATGGGACCCGTAAAGGCCGGCCACGGCCCGATCGGTGACGCGTCAACAACCGACCCTTAAGATGTCATGAGTTGGGCTCGGTTACGAGCCGGTCTGGCGAGGTAATTTAAAGGATAACCATCCGATTAAGAAAAGTTAAGTATATCATTAACATGAGTAAGTGACACTTGTCAACATGCCCGGCCAGGATGAGTCGACAAGTGGCAAACACTGCCTGCATGCGTGCTCGGCCAAAGGACAAGTGTCCTTTTTAATTATTTAAGTGTTAAGTGTAATAGTGGATATTAAAAGCTCACTAATGAGATGGGTATAAATATGGTCTCATTTATTAGGAAAAGGACAAGAAAGAAATACGAGAGAAAATACTAAGCAAAAACACTTGTAACCAAATCGCTGTAAGGAAAACCGACCGGAACTTTCGGCTCGGAATTATATATTAAAATGCAGAATTAGCCCGAAACTAAGGTTGATTCCCATTTCCACGTAGCATATCTTTGCACTTTTTTTCTTGTTGACCGAAACGCCCGTCAACAAATGTCGCTAGAAGGAGGGCCCGTAAAGGTCCAGTCCGAATTCCAGGCTATATCGAGTCAAGTAAAATCAGGTAAAGCTAAACACTAACCTTTTCGTAATAGGTAAGATGAGTCAACAATCACGAAATGCCCGTTTAAACGAGGAATAACACCTAAATAATCAAACCGGCCAAACTACAAATGGCCAAAACGTGCCCCCAACCGAAGCAGGGAGCACAACGTTACTCCCTCTGGCCCAGTTGATTGCTAATCCTACATTTGTGCAGCAGATGAATCAACTCATTTCTCAAACGCTTGCCACCACCAATTCACAAGCACTTCCTCCACCTCCTGTAAATACTCACCCACTCAACCCCCCACTAAATATTAATATAAATCCACGAGCCCCTGTGCCTCCCCATAATGAAGGTCATGAGGCTAGTTCTGGCCATGAACAACACGGTCGTCGTGACAGAAGACGACCACGTGATGACAACAAGGAACGGAGCCGTGTGGCGGAATCACAGCCGGAGCCTACACGCCACCGCCGCACCCGCTCTGTGTTTGCAGGGCGACTAGGGGACAATCCTCTTCACCCTACTCGATCAATAAGCTCTAGGCTTCGGTTCCCAGATGAAAGAGAATCGGGGAGGGCCCATCAAACTCAAGGTCCTAGCCTGCTGTTGGAACGGGAAGCAGAAATTCAGCGCCTTCGCCGCAGGTTGAACGAACTAGAGGGTGGTCCCGAAAATGACCAGTTTCAGAGGCCACATCGGTATCTAGTCACTTTCCATTATATCGCCTTTTCATTTGCTAGTATCTTATCAACACCATTCGCGAAGCTCAAAATCCCACAGGGTCGGTCTATACAACGGTGTGAGCCCACAACGCATATCCACAAGTACTTAGCGTAGATGGAACTTTCTGACACGTGATGCCATTCTCTGTAGGGCGTTTCCGTTGACATTGGGCGACCGGGCCCATTGTTGGTTTAGGACCCTGCCGTAGGGGTCCATCCGATCCTGGACTGACCTGGCCCCCGCGTTCACAACATATTTTCTCACATGTAAAGTCCGAGCTGCCCCAAAGGATTCCCTTGTAAATATCAAACAGGGAAATAATGAGTCCTTAAAAAGTTATATCGCTCGGTTCAACAAACAAGTTCGAGAAATGGAGCCAGTGTCAGATGATGCCATTCTCGATTCTTTGCAATGGGCCGGGCTCGCCCCCGAGACATGGTTCAATTACTGCATCCACGAATCGGGGCGACCTCGTATCGGGAATTCTTGATCGCGCGGAATGCCACATCTGCGTGGAGGAGGCTATGGCAAGTCAACGCCCGTCTGAGAAGGCGGGGCGTAAAGAAGGATGGGAAGAAAGAACCCCGTTTCGGGGTCGGGGTCAAGATTCGGCCGTTCTCGGAAAACCCTACCACATAGGATATAAGGCTCGCCAAGAAATGCGAGCGAAGGTTATCTTATTGAAGAGTACCTTGACCCACACTCCTTCAAAGAATTTGGAATGAGATACTGGTCGAATTTGTTTTGCTCGGCCGACCTTTAAGGCTCGAGCCAAAGTGGATGCATGATGGCGATATTGTGCCTATCATAAATCGATAGGTCATGATACCGAACGAATGTGGGACCTCATTAGGAAATCATGCGTATCATTCGGAAGGCGGTTTGAGAAGATACATCCACGAGTTACCCCACCACCAAAGACTTACTCGGTGTGAACCCGTAGCGCTTGGTGAATCCAACTCCTTACCACCGCCACCGAATGAAAATCAAGGTAGAGAGATCTAATGATGTACGGTGTAAATAGAATCAATACTAATGCAAGCGAGGATACCGCTCGAATAGAAAAAGGAAAGGCGCGTCCCATTTGCTCATGCGGAAAGGCAAGTTCGGGTAGCCGAGATCGAGAGAAGGCCAACCAATAGGCCATTTCGTCTTTTCGGACGTTGATCTTTGACCGGTGGTCCACCCACACTCGACCCCCTGGTCATTCGCACCGATCTGGGCATCCCAGTCCATAGGATTTTAGTCGACTCAGGGAGTTACTCATCGGTGATCTATGTTCGAGCTTTTAGGAGGTTAAACATGGACGATAGTTATATTCATCCATGAAATGATAGTATTCTGGGCTTTGGCGGAGGAAGAATAATCCCGCTCGGAGAGGTTGGCCTGCCCATCCAAATGGGACAGGGACTGCATAAGCGCACCGTCATCACCACATTCAAAATCATCAATGCTGACTCGGAGTATAATGCGATTATCGGAAGGCCGTTACATTATCATTTGAAAACGGCCGTTTTAATTTATCACTTTTATGTGGAGTTTCCGACCCCGGATGGAGAAGCCATCAACAAGGGGAACCAAAGGGAGTCGCGGGAGTGCTCTCTCAAACTCCGACCAGTGGAAATTGATATGATAGAACAAGGTGAAACCAGCGGGACGGTAAAGGACGACCCGAAGGAGAACGTACCCAAGCGGGAAGAGAAGTTTGTTTCGGAGAACGATCCAGGTAGGCGACCTGGAAAGGAACTAGTTGTAGAGGATGAGGAAAAAGGAGTGGAGCAGAAAGCAAGCCGGCGACTGAAGACGAGCTTCCCCTACAAAAAAAAAGGGCAGAGTAAAAACAGAAAACATGCGGAACCAGTTGAACAGGTCGACGTTGGTGGGCAGAATGGAGGACGCCAATTATGCATTAGCCACGACCTCCAAGAACCATTTCGAACAGAGCTGATTGAATTTCTGGGAAATAACCTTGATGTCTTTGCATGGACACACTCCGACATGCCAGGAATTGATCCCAAACATGCTTGTCATCATCTTAATATTGACGACATTACGCCCGATTATTGGAAAAGCGCAAGCTCGGCCCCGACAGTGTGCAAGTCGCCCTGGGAGGCCGAGGTCGATAAATTGCTTGATAACCGGTTTATCGGGAAACCTTATACCCCGATGGGTGGCCAACCCCTGTATTAGTAAAGAAAAGCAATGGCCAATGGCGCGCTTTGTGTGGATTTCACCGACCTCAACAAGGCATGCCCCAAGGGCGATGTTATCCATTGCCAAATATCGACTACATGGTAGATTCCACGGGCGGACATGAGCTGATGAGTTTCATGGATGCATACTCGGGCTACAATCAAATACGAATGCATGCGGATGACGAGGAGAACACGTCGTTTTTCTCTCGCTCGCGCGCTTCATCTGAGGATGATGCCCTTTGGGTTGAAGAATGCCGGGCGACTATCGAGGTTAGTCAATAAAATGTTTGAGGAAATGATAGGTAAATCTATGGAAGTTTATGTGGACGATATGTTGGTGAAATCTTTGTATATATCCGATCATCTTAATGATCTTAATAAAATGTTCTTTGTTTTGAGAGAGTATAAGATGATGTTAAACCCAAGAAACTGCACTTTTGGGGTCCGCTCGGGTAAATTTTTGGGATATATGGTTAGCCAAAGGGGGATCGAAGCCAACCCAGATAAAATAAAAGCTATTATTGATCTTGAACCCCCCAACTCAGTCAAAAGAGTACAAAGCTTAACAGGCCGACTAGCGCCCTTAATCGGTTTGTCTCACGGTCCACGGACAAGTGCAAACCCTTTTTGAAATCATAAAGAAAAATAAGAACTTTTAGTGGACCGAGCAAGCACAAGGTGCCTTGAGACACTCAAAAACACTTAGCCTCAATTCCTCTACTACAAAAACCCACAGGGAGAAGACTTGTATTTGTATCTTGCAATCTCCGAGCACGCAGCGATTAGCTTTGGTCGATCAGTTGGATAACTATATCCAACACCCTATTTATTATACAAGTCAAGCATTGCGATCGATGCCGAGCTCGATACCCACCTATGGAGAAACTAGCCTACTCGCTAGTCATTTATTTCGAAACTTTGTCCATACTTCCGGAGCACAAGATCACGGTCTTGACCAATTATCCATTGAAGCAAGTGTTACACCGACCAGATACCTCAGGACGGATGATCAAGTGGGTTGTCGAGCTCAGCCAGTTCGACATTTCATACGAGCCACGAACAACGATTAGGGGACAAGCCTTGCCGGACTTCGTAGCCGAGTTTACACCCTCCATCCAGCTGCAGGTGTTTGAAGATCAAGAATGGAAGTTGTTGGTCGATGGATCCTCCACCGCAGGCTGAGCAGGGGGCGGGATCGTGATAATCGATCCAAAACATAAATGCTACTGCTCGGTCGTGCGGTTCTAGTTCCCAGCGACCAACAATGAAGCTGAGTACGAAGCGCTCCTAGCAGGACTAGAAATGGCAGCGTCGATGGGGCTAAAATGACTGTTGGTACACAACGATTCACAGTTGGTCGTCCATCAGATCAATGGAGAATACGAGGCGAAAGAAAAAAAAATTGCTCGATATCGGGACTTGGTCAAGAAAAAGTTATCGCGTTTTAAAACAGGAGTTCTGCATATTCCCCGCACAGAAAACATGCAAGCAGATGCCTTGGCTCTATTGGCCTCCAGTCCGGGGACCGAGGCGATTGCAGATGTAACGGTTACTCAACTATCTACCCCGTCGCTTAAAGCAAAGAAGATACATGCTAATGAAGCCGCCGAGCCGACCTGGATGACCCCTATCATCCAGTATTTGGAGAAAGGAGTTCAACCGAAAAACAAGATTGAAGCCAGAACATTGCGCACTTAGGCGGCTCAAGTTCACAATGATTGATGGCATATTATACAAACGTGGGTACTCCGTCCCACTCCTTTGATGCCTGTCGGAGACCGATCCAGATTATGCACTCCGGGAGGTACACGAGGGAATATGCGGAAATCGCACTGGGGGCCAAACACTGGCTTACAAACCGTCGACAAGGATATAAGCGGCCTAAAAAAGGGATGCAACCGCCTCGTCAAAAAATGTGAACGGTGCAAAGATTTGCGCCACAGGTCAGATATCACCCTGAGCAGCTTACTTCCATATTTAGTCCGTGGCCATTTGCCAAATGGGGAATAGACCTCATTGGTCCACTCCCCATTGGCAAATGGGGCATGAAGTATGCCATTGTGGCAGTGGATTATTTCACAATGTAGGTCCCAAGGGGTGTAAGTGTAAGGTTTAGAAGGGGGGTTGAATAAACCTTACCAAATTTTTGATTTAGTCCTTTTAAAAGTTGAGTTGATACTACTAATTTGTGTCCTTGGTGGACAACCAATTTAGTTAATCGATAGAGTTAGTCTCTCAATGACTCAACTGATTTGTTGATGGAATAACTCAATTTGTTAAGTCTAAATTAACTCAAGCGTGGTTTGTTTTTTGGAGGAAGACTTAACACCCTTAAGTTTGGTTAAGTAGAGATTTAGAGCTTGATTTAGTACTTAGAGATTATCTAATGGATAGCAAATATGTCATGAGAATTAAACAAATATGATGCAAGAATTAAAGTCTTTGAAATGTAAATGACACAATAAGATTTTTATATAGGTTGAAGATGGGGTAATTCTTCTACTCCTCTCTTCTCCAACTCCTTGAGGAATCCACTAGGTATTGATCAATATACAAAGTGGTAAGCAGATCCGGATATAAGTCTTGATCACACGGTGACTTGATCCTTTGGGACTCGATGCAGAGACGCCTTGATCACTGGTGGCTTCTCATACGACTCGGCTTCTTCTTCACGGGGGCGTTGCCTTGCTACTACAGACCCACTTGCTCAAGCTCTTTGGATTTGATCACGAAGCCCTCCAAAAGCTCAAGACTTGGTTCGACCTTGAACCTTTCTACAATCCTTCGTGGAATGTAGACGCCTTGATTCTTGATAATTACCTCTTCAACTGATTGAAGTTATCTTTCCTTCACGGTGAGTGTTGGATTGATGTTCTTCGTAGTGTAGGCTTGAGGATTGAGCGTTTAATCACTTGAGAATATTTGAGGTTACAATTCTAATAATTGCTAGAATGTTTGTGGTTTAGGTAACTGCGTAATCTTAATCTTTTTTTTCTCGAGTTATTCCTCGGCCTTTTATAGTGAGCTTTTCAAAAATCTGCCCATTGAAGAGATAGGCTTATTTTTGAAAGTCACTTGTGGTCGTTGGCTTGTCTTGTTGCGATCCTTGGAATTGCCATTTCCTCGTATGGTGTTCTCCACCTTTTGAGGAGTTCGACACGGTGTAGTGCTTCCGTTGGTTTATTCCTTTTGCACGCTTCGGGGTGAGCACTTGAGAAAGGTAGCATGGAGATATTACTTGTTTAAGTAATTCTCTTGATTTACGTAACGGATCTTTTTTGATTATCTCGACTTGTTTGCATTTCCTTGCTTTCCCAGGTGACTTAGAGTCGACTTCCAATCGTGGATGACTCTTGTCACTTCAACTTGAGACTTGGCTTTTCTTAAGTTGACTTGACCGATACTCCACTGTTTGCATCTCGAGTTGCTCCTTGATAGAGTTCCGTCTTCTCTTCTTTGCCATACTCATTTTGTCTTGCAATGAGTCTTCCTTCTAGTCTCCAGTTGTCTTCTTGCATGTTTGAGCATAGGCGACTTAACTCAGCTTGACCATCCCTATTTATTACAATGCGTTTACAACATAAATTGGGGTGCCAACTTCCTATTCTAAGTTTTACATGGCATTCATCAAAATCTAAACAATAAATTTCCCAACAATTTCCCCCTTTTGGATGATGCCAAAACTTAAAACATTCAAAATGTAAATAGCAAAGATACATACAGATAGTGCATTCACATAGAATGTATGCGTAGAATCAATCCTTTTATTGATCATAACATTCTTGTTCTTTTACACAATTGTTTACAAGGTGTATCGAGCAAACATTTGTCTACACAAAAATAAAGAATTTGACTTTATTGCGAGAAGACTTACATAGTATGTATTTACATAGTAAAATACATGAAGGGTGACAGCAACACTTCATCTCCTTCGCATTGTCTCCTTCTTTCATCTTCTTGACATCTTCGCTCTTCTTCTCTTTTTCGATCATCATTTGCCTTCTTCTTCTTTTCATATGCCTTAAAGGCGCAGCTTCATCTCTTCTTAATCTCTCTTGTCTTTCCTCCCATAGCTGAGTTTGTCTCTTATTTTCTTCTTCTATTCTTTTTGCATACTCGGCATTGCTTTTAGCCACTTGCAAATTGGCTACTTGGTCAAGACCGCCCAGTAGATCCCTTCTTTCTTGCACGGATCTACGTACTCAGTGTTTTTGGCGAGTCCACAGTCTGAAACCTCTTTCTCCACTTTCGCTTCTTCCTCTTCCTGCGGGCGTGTATTGTCTTGGGGTCTTCTTCTTTCGGTGAGTGATCGGCGGAGTGACCAGCAGAGATTGACCGCAGGTGAAGTCTGCTTTGCTGTCGGCTTCTTCACATAACGTGAGACCCTTTTCCCAAGAGGTCCCAAGCTTGAGCCATAGACATATTTGCAAACTATCCTTCGGATGCGGCGTTTTAAATTCATCAGCGATCGTGGCTCGGTCCCGACATCCGAGATGGCATAAGTGTCTCTGTCTCTTTGGAATGCCTCCATGTTGTTTCAAGATGTTCATAACCGGGCATCCATTCTTCCTTCCACTTCCTCCATCCCTGCTTCAATTGTCTTTCTCTTTTCGGCCGTAGATATAGCGAGTGTTGGAGTGGCAGAGTCACGGGGAGTTTCTTTGCGATAATATCATTGTGATGGAGGATCTTGTTGGGGGTTTGTGCAATCATCAAGGTCACATCTTTCGATCCTTCCCCCTCAACGGACTTTTCTTTCTTTTGTTTTGACACTTCCTCATTTTGTCTTTCCCTTTACAATGCTTCCTCCTTTTGACCGGATCTCTTTAGCGCTTTAAAGTATTCCTCTTCCCCTTTTTGGCATCATCAAAGGAGAGAGGAACACTGAAACATATCTTTGGCAAGCGGAAGTCGAGCTCTGCGATAGTCGAGTTCGTCTCGAGTCCTTTGTGGAGTATGCGGCACGAAATTCGGAGCGAGTAACGTTGGACTCTCTTTGAAATTAGCTTCATTTCAGCCATGAGAAGGCTGAATTTTCTATCCATATTTTCTTCCAGGCCTTTGAGGAGATCACTCTTATTTTGCTCACGCATAACTTTATCTCGGCGAGTGTGAGCTTCATGCATGTGCTCAATGTGTTCTCTCAATTTCGTCTTTGCATCAAAGCATTCTCATTTCGCCATACCATGACTTGTTGAACAATGTCTGAAGTATCTAACTTGTTCCACACGCATTGTTTCTTCTTTGTTGCCACAATTCCCGATCTCGATATTGTTATGCCTCTCAAGTCGTGATGGTTGGCATCTCTGTTGTCGATCTCATGTCCATAGAGGCCTGGTGCCTCTCCATCCATTCAATTTCAAAGCAAATAATGCTTTGAGCACCTCCCGAACTTTAGTTTGTTTCTTCCGTTGCGGTGATGGCCATGCAACGTCAAAGTCATAGTCATTTGGAACGATGGTACTGACGAAATGACGAGCTGGTCATGGAAGCGTGCGAGTTCGTTTCTCGACTCTTCAGGAGGTCGGGTACCTCCGGGAGAAAGGAAATGATTCTACAAAGGAATCATCACGGCCAACAGGATTTGTTCAATGATGAGAGGTGCGCGTGAAGTTCCTTTTGAGTCGAACCTGCTGCGGCTTGGGAGCCCGCGTGAGTGGACTCTGTTCACCGGGTCATGTTGTGAAGTGGACCCGACTTGCTGAGCCTCATTTGTCTCAACAACCGTTGGACTGTTTGGTTTCTCGATTGAGTGGTGGTCCTCGGCCTTATCGAAGCATCATCAGGCGATGATGAGATTTCCATTGGTGGCTCATCATCAAAATTGAAAGTTTTGAGTAGTCTTGAGATCGGACTTTGCTCGTCCGGGAACATCCTCTGGTGAGTCTTTTGGATCATCACGGGGGATCGAAGCTTCTTCGTCGCCTTCCCGATCCCGGAAAGGTTACATCAGGATTATCCTGGGAATCATGAAGCGCGCTTATCTCACCGGATGGATCAATGATAGCGGGAGGGATGTTCCCTACTTGACTTCTTTACCGGAAGTCTCAACCTCCGTGGGCCTTCATTACCTCCTACGGTTTCATCGCCAATTCCCTTAATTCCTTCTTCGAGTGGTGGGGAAGTGGTGGCGGCAACAACGGTGGCGATTTCTTTGAACCACTCCCATTGGATCAATTTCCAAATGTGTTTTGGAGGACTCTCCTGGTCCCTCCATCATGCTCTTCTCATGAAGAATTACGGATTCATGCATTGCTTGCTGCATTTGCAACTCTTACGTGCGGCGGAAGGGGTCCAAATCCTCATCACTTTACGATAGAATATCGAAGTGAGAATGTGTATGTTACGTGGTGCGGTGAGAGAGGGCAGATCTTTGGCCTTCTCTCTTGCCTCGACTTCCTCTGCGATCTCTCCTTCTCCTTATCCTTGAAAATGCGCAGGATATCATGCGGTTTTTCTTCATCGATCTTTGAGATCACAGAGGTTAGTCGAGGAAGTTATTGATTCCTCTTCTTCTTCGATAAACTCGGGCCATTGAACTTTCCTTGATCGACTCAATTTCCACTTCCTCCACTCACGCAGACGATTTTGGATGTCGGGTAAGGTGGGGATAGGATCATCACATCACTATCGGCTCTATCGGCTTCTTCTTGTGTCTCAGTGCGCGGACTACGTTTGTGTCTTGATTTGCCTCTGCTGATCGCCTTCAGCAGACTTAGCATTGTTTCATCAATTATATCCGGGGACTCTACTTCTCCAGAGTCTCCGTGTCTGCTCGGTGAGTGGTGACTCGGCCAGTTTCTCAAGCTCGGAGTGCTTGATGATTCTTCTTCGTCTCTAGTTTGTACGAGAGGAATTTCGGTTCGAGAGAGAGTTTCTTCGAGTCTTGGGCGGCGGGGGCGTCTGTGGTGTTTTCTTAGGAGGTGGCCGTCTTGGCTTATCGGATCTCCGCTTTTTGATGATCGGAGAAGGTACTTGAGAGTCCTTCTCGGCCGCTTCTTTGGGGTAGGAGACACGGCTTGTGGGGCGGGTGACTCGGCTGCGAGGGCGGGAGCGGGTTTGACTTTCTTTTGCTGCGGGAGAGCGTGATCTTCTTAGCATTGCGCAGGGGCAACTTTCTTCTTTGGTGAAGAGGAAATAGCTGTGTCTCTTGGTCGGTGATTCCCCTCACTCGTGTCGGCTCTCTTGGCGTAGGCTCTCTTCATGCGCCGAGAGAGGTTTGATCGAACATTCTTTTGTTTACATGGAATGCCTTTCCATGTCTAAGAGGACTCATTTCACCTCCATCGGTAGGCCAATCATCAGGCCATATCCTAGGGATCCTCCAAATGCACCATCTTCCTTGAAGGATTTGTTCCTACATTCAGCGTCTGCTTTGTAGACAAACTCAGCCAGATTTATTTTCTTTTCTTCAATGATCGCAACCATTACGATCAACTTTGCTTTGTGATTGGTCAAAGCCGCCAAATTTGATGTCTATGCATTTGGCAACTATGTCCAACGATTTGTGGTAATCCTCCTTGTGACCTCTTGTTTTTTGTGTAAACTATTTTATCGGCATAGTCGGGGTTGGCTAATTCCTTCAAGCGGCGGCCAGGTTTACATCAAAGATCGTTGATTTCGATGCTCCTTCCGTCGGTAATGTGATGTTCACCAAATCCTTGGCGAGAGATGGTGAACTTCTTTAAAGTGAGCAGATGACTTTATCCCTTCATCGTGAATCTCGGCATTCACGTAGAAGCGTGTGACCTCCTCCACATAGGTCATCGGATATTCCAACGTCAAAGCTGTTTCAGCCCCCAGGCGTTACCAATTTCTCGGCAATTTTCTTCACTAAGGTGTCGTCGGACCCCTGTTTCACCATCGTCGAAATCCCGATTAGACCCGGTGTGGATTTGCTTTCCTAACTTGACAAAATCATAGGTTGGTGCCATTTTTGAGGATTTCAGAAGAAAACTTAGAGGTTGATTTGAAGATAGATAGGGTTTTGAGAGAGTTTTGCCTTTGCCGAGAGAAATGAAGCGGTTTTGGTAATATGAGAGAGAGAAGAAAAGCTTAAGTATGGTTTATGAAAGGGCGTGCGGGTGGTTTTGAAATGTGATTGAAATCAACGGCTTAGATTTTGCACGCCGATTTAGCATTTAATGTCACGTATTTAATGCGGCAACATTTATATCAATCATAAGCTTGGTGTGCAACTTTTGCTGTACACGTCATAATTATCTTGGCGTAATTCTTAAAAACATTCCGCTTAGTAAAAGCGAATGCGTTTTTGTCACTTTGCTCATAAATGACTCGGCTTTTACCGGTTGGTTTAACTCTTCTTCTCACGAGTTCTCTTTGTGACTCGTTTGTCGGTGACTCGGTATAATTTGTCTTTCCGATATGGTGATTTACTTAGGCTGATTTGTGAGTTCGCTCTTTTTCCTTTTTGTGTTCCATTTCTTTTCTTTGAGTAAATGCAGTGTTAGCTCACTCAATTAACCCTAACTCATGCTTGAGTTCTTCAAATCTTGACTCACATAATGGTTTTGTGAATATGTCATCCAATTGTTTATCGGTTGAGATATATTCAATATGATGTCATTCTTTTCAACATGATCTCTTATGAAGTGATATGTGACATCGATATGCTTTGTTCTTGAGTGCAACACAAGATTACGAGTGATTGCAATTGCACTTGTGTTTTCACACATGATTGGAATTTCCTTTTCTTCAACTTCATAGTCTCTCATTTCTTTGTCTCATCCATAGGACTTTGGGGTGCAATGCTATGTGCATGACTATGTGATCCTTGTTGTAGAGGTGGCTATTGAATTTTGCTTCTTGCTAAACCAGGAAATCAGCTGTTTCTAGCATTTGACATGTGCCTCGAGGTGCTTTTCTGTCAACTCGCATCGGCATAGTCAGTCGAATAGTCAATTAGTTTGAATCCACCTTCCTTCGGATACCATAAGCCAACTTCTTGGCTTCTTTTCCGATATCTCAAGATTCTCTTTTCTTTGTCATATGGCTCTCTTTTGGAGCAGATTGAAATCTTGCACATACACCTACTGCAAAGGTGATGTACGGCACGCTTCTTTGTGAGATAGAGCAATGATCCGATAAGTGCTCGTATCTTGTTTGATCTCTGAGGCTTGCCATCTGCATCCATGTCCATTTTGGTGATGTATTCATTGGTATTTTCACGAAGATTTCTCCTCCATACCAAGTTTCTTCATTAAATCTCTGGTGTATTTTGTTTGACTTATGAAGGTTCCATCCTTGATTGTTTCACTGGAGTCAAGGAAGAATGTCGACTCTCCCATCATGCTCATTTCAAATTTACTTTGCACGAGGTTTGAAAATTTTTCACCATAGACTCTTTGTTTGTGGATCCAAAAATGATGTCATCCACATATATTTGAACAAGCGATATACTCTTCTTGTCTTGAATTACGAAAAGTGTTCTATCTACTTTTCCTTTTGTGAATCCATTTTCGGTTAGGAATTGTGACAAGGTATCATACCATGCTCGGGTGCCTGTTTCAATCCATACGAGCTTTCTTGAGTTTGTATACCTTATCTCCAAGAGTCTTACGCTCAAATCCTGGAGGTTGTTCAACATACACTTCTTCTTCCAAAAAACCATTTAGGAATGCGCTTTTTACATCCATCGATATCTGATAAAATTCTTGTGAGTTGCATAGGCAAGAAACATCCTTATAGCTTCCAATCTTGCTACGAGGAGCAAATGTTTCATCAAAATCTATTCCTTCTTCTTGGCAATATCCTTTGGCTACTAGTCTTGCTTTGTTTCTTACCCGCAGAACCTTCCTCGTTCATCTTGTTTACGAACACCCATTTAGTACCGATAACGTTTTGATGGGTGGGTCTTTGAACTAATTCCCATACTTTATTTCTTTAAAAGCTGATTGACTCTTCTTGCATAGCTTGAATCAATGTGTGTCATCGATGCTTGTAACACATCTTTGGGCTCTATTTGCGAGATAAAGCATGTGAACATAGCTTCTTGTTGAGTTCGGATCTTGTTTTGACACCTTACATTTATATCTCCAATGAAAAGTTACGGTGGATGGTCTTTCGACCATCTTACATCGAGGTTGAAGTAAGTTAGGTTGGATTGATCGTCTTGCGGTAATGTGTTCTTTGATGATCTCTCTCGTTATCACTTATTTTGCAAATTTTCCGACATCTTATGAGACTCGGCTATCTCATCTTCATACGAGTTTATAATTCGGCTTGACTTGACATAGGGATTTTTACGTATGTTTGGATGATTGACTTATCGGTGACTCTTCAATATCTTATCCATTTACATTTGGCTCATCGAATACCACATGAATGGATTCTCTGCAACCATAGTCCTTTTATTGAGTACTCAGTAGGCTTTGCTTTGTTTGAGTATCCCGAAGATACCTTCATCGACTTTAGCATCGAAAGCCTTTAGATTGTTTTGCCATTGTTATGGATGAAGCATTTACATCCAAATATTCTAAAATATGCAACATTTGGTTTTCTCGAGTCAAATCTCATAGGAGTCTTTGTCGGTTGTCTTTTTATCATACATCTGTTTTGAGTGTAGCAAGTTGTGTTAATTGCTTGACCCAAAATCTTTTTGGTAACCTGCTTGACTAACATGGTCCTTGCTACTTCTTTGAGAGTTCTATTCCTTCTTCTACGCAACTCCATTACGCTCTGGAGTCCTTGCTGCGAGATAATTCATGACCAATGCCATTTTCAATACAATATTGAGTTATTATACCATTGACAAACTCGGTTCCACATGCATCCGATCTTATTTTGATAATGGTTTGGCTCTTTTCATTTTGAATTTTCTTCATTAATTGTGGTAGTTTCTGTAGAGTTCCTTTTCTTTTTACACATGAATATAGTCCATGTATATCTTGAGTAGCCATCTACTACCACCAAGGTGTATTTTTTCCACTTATGCTATTTGGTTCCTTTGGGCCAAATAGATCCGTATGTAGCGGATCAATATTCTTGTTGAAGATGGGCATGTCTTTTCTTTGAATGATGATTTGATTTGTTTTCCCCCTAAATGACATCGTCACATATACTCTCCTTTTTGTATAATGAGTGCTGGAAGTCCTTCCACAAGACTACTTACGGCAAGCTTGTTAATCGTTTTGAAATTTAGGTGACTCGACTTTTTGTGCCACAACCAACTTGATTCAAATTTGTGCTCTTTGCTAATAGACGAGTCTTTGGGTGTAGCGGTTGACCAATCTACTACATACATGTTCTTTTTGCGCATCCTTGCAACACAACTTCATTCGATTCAAAGCATCCTTGATTTGGCATATACCCATGTTAAATCCAACATTATAGCCCTTGTCACGAGTTGGTGATGCTTAGCAAATTGAAGTTGAGTCCTTCAACATATGCAACATCGTGATTTCTAATCCATTTTCTTGATGGATCGATGCCTCTTATTTCTCCTGGAGCTTCATTTCCTCCAAATATGACTTTTGCTCCCTTAACTTCCTTGAATTTTGTGATTTTTCTTATTTCTGTCATGTATCAGGTGCGACCACTTTCCATGTACCAGGTTCCTTGGCTTTCGGTACATTCCTTGAACTGCAATCAAGGAAATTAAGTTTTAGGTACCCATACTTATGCGGGTCTGAGGGGAGTTAAATTGTAAGATGATCCAACCAACTTATAGCCAAATGATTTGACTCACTAAGGGGTTGCCATCTATCGATGCCATAATCATAATTAATCTTGGCAAATTGCAGGGATTTTAGGTTCATACAAGCTGTCTCTTTTGTCTGTATGCTGTGTATGTATTTTAGCAATCGCCTTCTTTGGGTAATTGTGGTGTCTCGAGTGTAGTGCCTAGGTGCATATGTGTCTTTGATGAAAGCTCTTATACTTTTGGAATGGTCTTTCTTTGAGTTAGGCCTTTGCCATTTGGGCTTATATTCCATAAGTCTATCTTTGATAGTTCACATCATTCAATCGGCTTGGCTTGGATATTTTCTACCATTCCCATCATATGTATTTCTTTTATAGATTTTAAGGGTTTTTGGTAGCTCTGCTTCTTCTTTCTGAGTATTTTTGTTTGGAGTCTTGAGGAACTCATTGAATCTCTTCTCAATTTGTCTTTCGGTAGCACTCAGTAGCTATTTTCCTTTTCCTT
Organism: Rehmannia glutinosa; assembly: GCA_016081115.2. NCBI lineage: Eukaryota > Viridiplantae > Streptophyta > Magnoliopsida > Lamiales > Orobanchaceae > Rehmannia > Rehmannia glutinosa. The sequence continues at coordinate 525,944 of JABTTQ020002109.1, forward strand.
TATAACCAAGGCCATTTTGCTTGTAATTGTGCTTTGGAGTGAATGTGTGTGCAACATTTAGAGTTTTGGATTTTTAGACTCTTCATTGCTTGAAGATCCTTTTTCCAAAATTACTTTTGAAGTTTGACATATCACGGAGGAGTTAAATCTAGCTGTCTTGTCTCACATTCTCTTTGACTCATAATAAGATCATCCAATGATTTAGATGCCTTAGTGAATGAGGCAATAACATTTTTGAGGTCATTTTCCCTCTTTTCTATGGCGGCTATTTACGCTATTAGCTTGGCATTTTCAGCCTTTAAACTTTTATTCTCATCGGCTATTTGACTTAGAGTACTCGGCTCCTTAGTCATTTGTGAGTTTTGCTCTTGAGTAAATTTGTTTTCCTCATTTAGTAGTGTGTGTGAGGATTTAATGTGTTCAAAATCTTTCATCATTTTGCACTAATGAATCATAAAGATCAGTGGGTGATGAAGTGTGTGTGTCCATGAGTCACTATCACTAGAATACGAGTTTGATGAGTTAGAGTGTACCTCATCTTCTTGGTCGAGGAGTTGATCTTGTTCTTTGGCCATCAAGCGGATCGAGGGCTTGAGTCACTTGAGTAGTCGGCTTCACTTGCTCTCTGAATCAAGCTGTCTCTTTTGACTTGGCTATCTCGGCCCGATCTCTGTGACCAACATTACCTTTTCTTTTCTTGTCTTCTTTTTCTTTGAAGACTTTTCTTTCTTCTTCATTCTGTATTTGTTGACTACAGGATATGGGCAATCAATAGCGTAGTGACCTGGTTGCCTACGGTTCAACATAGATATTCAACCTTTTGATCGCTCTTTCCATTCTTGGATTATCGGCCCTTTGATATTGACTTTTTGATGATCATTCTCTTGGTTGGCCTATTTTCCCTTGATTTGGAGGGAGTGAGTGTCTTACGGAAGATTCGCCCTTGCCTCTCTTGTAGTTTTTATTGAAGAACTTGTTGAACCTTTTAACCATCGGGGCTATTTCTTACGGATCAATAACTTCTTTGACCTCGTTCTCTTTCCATCTTAACAATTAAAGCGGTATTTGTTTTGGGTACAAGCTGTCTCTTCACGATCTTTTCTTCTCGGCTCAAACTCGTAGGCTTTGAGGTGCGAGAATAGTTCATGGTTGGATGTCTTCGATAGGTCCATGGAATGTCTTAGTGCCATGACCTTAATTTCCCGTTCAATTTGGAAGACATTTTAGGATCTTCATACACATTTTCATACGTGTATATTCCTTTCCAAGCGCGAGATAGCTCGTTGGTGATTTACGTGAACCGAGCATCCGGTTGATCCAGGTTTTCTCCTGCGATCATTTTGAAATTCTCAAATTTTTGTCACGACCTTTTGATAATTTATTTTCTTTGATTTGCTCACGAGCCTTCACAAATCAATGTTAGTTTGTCCCCGATTTCTTTAGCCGTTTTGCATGATTTGACTTTATTGGACATGGCTTTGTCAAGGTTTTGTAAAGGATGTTTTTGGCTACATTGTCCAGGTTGTATCTTTTGTCATCATTTGTCCATTCGGTTCTTGGTTTTTCGATCATAGGTAGTGCAGGAGCTATATCTCTTCTTCGCCCAGTGCAACTCTTCTTCTGACTCTGTTCACCTTTAAGATTTGCGGTGGCCCATCCTCTATCACTATCCACATCTCATCATGTAATCTTTGATAGATGAACACCGCATCACGAATTTTCCAATCATCAAATTCTTCAATTGTGAACATAGAGATGCGTGTCAAATTTGTTTCCATGATAATAAATTTTAATGATAAAAGGAGTTTTGAAAATTTAAGTACTAAAGCGGACTTTGAAAAGTTTGGAGATCTAGTTCGGTAACCGGTGCGGAAGGCTCAATGAACCAGCCGCTCACGATACCAGCTGTAGGTCCCAAGGGGTGTAAGTGTAAGGTTTAGAAGGGGGGTTGAATAAACCTTGCAAATTTTTGATTTAGTCCTTTTAAAAGTTCGAGTTGATACTTTTTGTGTCCTTGGTGGATGACCAATTTAGTTAATCGATGTAGAGTTAGTCTCTCAGCGGACTTTCGAAAGTTGTTGATGGAATAACTCATTTGTTAAGTCTAAATTAACTCAATTTGTGGTTTGTTTTCGTGGAAGACTTAACACCTTAAGTTTGGTAAAGTAGAGATTTAGAGCTTGATTTAGTACTTAGAGATTATCTAATGGATAGCAAATATGTCAGTGTGAATTAAACAAATATGATGCAAGAATTAAAGTCTTTGAAATGTAAATGACACAATAAGATTTTTATAGAGGTTCGAAGATGGGGTAATTCTTCTACTCTCTCTTCTCCAACTCCTGGAGGAATCCACTAGGTATTGATCGGTATACAAAGTGGTAGCAGTCCAGATACAAAGTCTTGATCACACACGGTGACTTGATCCTTTGGGACTCGATGCGGAGACGCCTTGATCACTCGGTGGCTTCTCATACGACTCGGCTTCTTCCGCAGGCGGTTTGCCTTGCTACTCTGACCCACTTGCTCAAGCTCTTTGGATTTGATCACGAAGCCCTCCAAAAGCTCAAGACTTGGTTCGACCTTGAACCTTTCTACAATCCTTCGTGGAATGTAGACCCCTTGATTCTTGATAATTTCCTCTTCAACTGATTGAAGTTATCTTTCCTTCAAAGGTGAGTGTTGGATTGATGTTCTTCGTAGTGTAGGCTTGAGGATTGAGCGTTTAATCACTTGAGAATATTTGAGGTTACAATTCTAATAATTGCTAGAATGTTTGTGGTTGAGATAACCTGCGTAATCTCAGTCTTTTTTTCTCGAGTTATTCCTCGGCCTTTTATAGTGAACTTTTCAAAAATCGCCCGTTGAAGAGATAGGCTTATTTTTGAAAGTCACTTGTGGTCGTTGGCTTGTCTTGTTGCGATACTTGGAATTGCCATTTCCTCGTATGAATTGTTCTCCACCTTTTGAGTTCGACACGGTGTAGTGCTTCCCATTGGTTTTATTCCTTTTGCACGCTTAAGACCGAGCACTTCGAGAAAGGTAGCATGGAGATATTACTTGTTTAAGTAATTCTCTTGATTTACGTACAACGGATCTTTTTGATTATCTCGGCATTTGCATTTCCTTGCTTTCCCCAGGTGACTTAAGTCGACTTCAATCATTGGATGACTCTTGCATCACTTCAACTTGAGACTTGGCTTTTCTTAAGTTGACTTGGTGATCTCCACTGTTGCATCTCATTTGCTCCTTGATAGAGTTCGTCTTCTCTTCTTTGCCATACTCGGTGTCTTGCGGCGGAGTCTTCCTTCTAGTCTCCGATTGTCTTCTTGCATGTTTGGGCATAGGTGACTTAACTCGGCTTGACCATCCCTATTTATTACAATGCGGTTTACAACAAAAATTGGGTGCCAACTTCCTATTCTAAGTATTACATGGCATTCATCAAAATCTAAACAATAAATTTCCCAACACACAAAATGGGCGGCGGAACCTCTAGAAAAAGATAGATGAGGAGAAGATCGTTAATTTTTTATGGAAGTCCATTATCTGTGATTTGGGATACCACACTCAATCGTCACGGATAATGGGAAACAATTCGATAATGGGAGGTTTTGAAATTTTGTGAAAGGTTTCACATTAGAAATCACTTCTCAACCCCATACCATCCCTAGTCTAATGGGCGGGTTAAGCGAGTTAATAAGATACTCAAATATACATTAAAGGCGAGAATGGAAGAATCCAAAGGCAAGCGGCACGGTACTGGCGTCTATGGTCGTATAGAACAACACAGAAGCGGCCATGGGGAGACACCCTTTTCTTTGGCCTTTCTGAAAGCCGAGGCGGTTATTCTGTCGAGATCGGAGCCCTACCTTGAGTTGCAAATTTTACGGGGAAAACAATGATTTGCACTCCGTAGCCGAGCTAAACTTCTTTGGAGGAGGAGAAGAGGTGCGGTCTTGAGATGATGAAATGCCGTATATAAGCAAAGGAGTGAAAGATAATACAACTCAAAAAGTAAAGGAAAGAAAGTTTCAAATCGGCGACCTCGTCTGAAAGAATAACGGGGATCGAGTCCGGCCCCTAAAACCGAGCCTTGGAAGGTCCGTTTGAGTCGACAAGGTCTTGTCAAATGGGGCGTATGGTGGAATACTTGAGTGGGAAAAAGTTCGAACACCCGTGGAATGTAACATACCTTAAAAGGTGTAGGTCCCCGAGGGGTGTGAGTGTAAGGTTTAGAAGGGGGTTGAATAAACCTTACCAACACCGATTTAGTCCTTTTAAATATTGAGTTAATACTCCTGGTGAGTCCTTGATGGACAACTAAGTTAGTTAATCGTGATTAAGTTACTCAGCGGACTCAATTTGTTGATAGAATAACTCATTTGTTTTGACTAAAGACTTAACTCATTGTGATTTGTTTTATTGGAAGACTTTACACCCTTAAATTTGGTTTAGTTTTGATTTAACACTTGGTTTTAGTGCGTAGAGATTATCAAGTGGATAGCAAATTTATCGTGAGTTAAATAAATAAGATGCGAGGAATTAAAGTCTTTGAAATGTAAATGACACGATAAGTTTTATAGAGGTTCGAAGATGGGGTAATTCTTCTACTCCTCTCTTCTCCAACTCGGGAGGAATCCACTAAGTATTGATCGGTATCTGAGTGGTAACAGTCCATATACAAGTCTTGATCACACGGTGACTTGATCCTTTGGGACTCGATCGGAGATGCCCCAGTCACGCCTTGGTGGCTTCTCGTGCGACTCGAACTTTTCACAGGGCATTTGCCTTGCTACTAAAACCCACTTGCTCAAGCTCTTTGGATTTGATCACGAAGCCCTCCAAAAACTTGAGAGTAGTTCGACCTTGAACCTTCCTACAATCCTCGTGGAATGTAGACCCTTTCATTCTTCAACAATTTCCTCTTGATTGATTGAAGTTATCTTTCCTTCACGGTGAGTGTTGGATTGATTTTCTTCGTAATGTAGGCTTGAGGATTAATCTTGAATGATTTGAGAATATTTTTGGTTCTGAGATATAGCTTTTCTTGCTTGTATTTGTTTTCAATTGTCAAGGTAACCAACATTCTCTCAAATAAACTCCTCGGCCTTTTATAGTGTTCTTTTGAAAATTTGCCCGTTGAAGAGATAGGCTTATTCTCAAAAAGACACTTGTGGTCGTTGGCTTGTCTTGTTGCGATCCTTGGAATTGCCACTTCCTTGTATGAATTGTTCTTCAACTTTTGAGTTCGACATGGTGCGAGTGCTTCCCATTAGTTTATTCCTTTTGCAGCAAGGGTGAGCACTTGAGAAAGGTAGTATGGAGGTATTACTTGTTTAAGTAATTCCCTTGATTTTACAACGGATCTCTTCGATTATCTCGACTTATTTGCATTTCCTTGCTTTCCCCAGGTGACTTAGAGTCGACTTCCAATCGTGGATGACTCTTACTGTCACTTCAACTTGAGACTTGGCTATCTTGAGTTGACTTGGTGATACTCTACTGTTGCATCTCATTTTGCTCCTTGATCGAGTTCCGTCTTCTCTTCTTTGCCATACTGTTTGTCTTGCGGTAGTCTTCCTTCTAGTCTCGGTTGTCTTCTTGCATGTTTAGGCATAGTGACTTAACTCGGCTTGACCAACCCTATTTATTACAATGCGGTTTAGAAGCGAAAATGGGGTGCGACTTCTATTCTAAGTTTTACATGGCATTCATCAAAATCTAAACAATAAATTTCCCAACAATTTCCCCCTTTTTGATGATGCCAAAACTTAAAACATTCAAAATGTAAATAGCAAAGATACATCGAGATAGTGCATTCACGAGAGAATGTATGCGTAGAATCAATCCTTTTATTGATCATAACATTCTTGTCCTTTACCTGTTGTTTACAAAGTGTATCGAGCAAACATCTATGTCTACGCAAAAATAGAGAATTTCTGATTTATTACGGAAGACTTACATAAAATGTATTTACATAGTAAAATACATGAAGGGGTGAACAACAACACTCCATCTCCTTGCTTCCTCCTTCTTTCTTCTTCTTGACTCTGTCATCTTTGGTCTTCTTTTTTTCTCATCTTGATTTTTTCTTCTTTTCATACGCCTTCAAAGGCCCGACTTCATCTCTTCTTATTCTCTCTTGTCTCTCCTCCCATAGCTGAGTTTGTCTTTTATTTTCTTCTTCAATTCTTTTCACATACTCAACATTATTATTGCCATGCAGTTGGTTACTTCGTCAAAACCAATCCGGTAGATCCCCTCCTCTTTTGCACGGATCTAGGTACTCAATGTTTTTGGGCGGAGGTCTAGGTATGAAACCTCTTCCTCCTGCTTCTTCCTCTACCTCTTCCTTCCTGCAGGCGTGTATTGTCTTGGGGTCTTCTTCCCGGTGAGTGACTAGCGGAGTGATTGCGAGTAGTCTCTTTGCTGTCGGCTTCTTCACATAGTGTGAGACCCTTTTCCAAGTACAAGTCCCCAGGCTTGAGCCATGGACATATTTGCGAAGTATCCTTGGATGCGAGCATTTTAAATTCATCAAGCGATCTTGGCTCGATTCGGCATACGAGATGGCATAAGTGTCTCTGTCTTGGAATGCCTCCTCCATGTTGTTTGAGAATATCCATAACTCGGGCATTCATCCTTCCTTCCCCTTCCTCCATCCCTGCTTCAATTGTCTTTCTCTTGTCGGCCATAGGTAGGTGCAGTGTTGGAGTGGCGAGTCTTTGGGAGTTTCTTGATAATATTATTTGTGACAAAACCTTGTTGGGGGTTTTGCAATCATCAAGGTTACATCTCTCGATCCTTCCCCCTCAGCAGACTTCCCTTTTTTTCTCTTGAAACTTCCTCGTCGTCTTTCCTTCCTTTGCTCCCTCCTTCTCAACCCGGATCCCCAGCGCTTTTAGGTATTCCTCTTCCCCTTTTTGGCATCATCAAAGGAGAGGAACCCCTGGAAACAAACTAGCGGCGGAAGAAGTGTGATGCCAGTGCGGAGTATGCGCATGCGGTGTGGCTTCGGAGCGAGTAGCGTTGGATTCATCTTTAATTAACTTCATCTCGGCCATGAGAAGGTGAATTTTCGATCCATGTTTTCTTCCATACGCGGGGAGCTCATTCTTATTTTGCTCACGCGGCGACTTTATCTCGGCGGTGTGAGATTCATGCATGTGCTCAACGTGTTCTCTCAATTTTTCTTTGCATCGGCATTCTCATTTCGCCCGGACCAACGACTTGTTGAACAATGTTACGAAAATATCTAGCTTGTTCCACACGCATTGTTTCTTTCTTTGTTGCCACCACTCCGGATTTTGACTATTATGCCTCTCAAGTCGGCGATAAGGTTGGCATCTCTGTTATCGATCTCATGTCCATCGAGGCCTGGTGCCTCTCTATCCGTTCAATTTGACAAATAATTCTTTGAACACCTCCCAAACTTGACTATTCCCTCATTGCGGTGACGGCGGCGGCGTCAAAATCATAGTCATTTGGAGCGATGGTATCGATGGAATGACGAGGATGCAGTGCGTGGAAGCGCTCGAGATCTCTTTCGGACTCTTGGGGAGGTCGGGTACCTCTAGAGAGAAGAAGGAAATGATTCTAGAAAGGGATCATCACGAGCAAGCGGAATTTGTTCAATGATGAGTGGTGCTCGTGAAGTTCCTTGTGGAGTCGAACTGCTGCGGCAGGAAGCTGCGTGATGGACTTTGTTTTTGGGGAGTGCATTGTGAAGTTGACCCGACTTCTTGAGCATTTGTCTCAGCGACCGTCGGTCTCATTTGGTTTTCCATGTGAGTTGGTGGTCCTCGGCTTATCGAGCGTCATCGGACGATGATGAGATTTCCATGGGTGGCTCATCAAAGTTGAAAGTTTGTGAGTAGTCTTGGTCGGACTTACTCGTGGTTGGAACACCCTCGGTGAGTCTTTTGGATCGATCGAGGGGATGACTCGGCTTCATCGTCTCTTGCGATCCCGGATAAGTTACATCGGGATTATCACGGGAATCGGAAGCGCACTTATCTCCTTTTACGATGGATCAATGATAGCGGGGAGGGATGTTACGTACTTGACTTCTTTGCCGGGAAGTCTCAACCTCCCGTTGGCCTTCATTACCTCCTGTAGTCTCAAGCTGCGGCGAGGCATGGACATCCTTTCGGCGATGTCGGTTTGTCTTAGGGTCTTCTGCGGTGGCATCCATTGGAGTCTCAACTCCATGGATTGCACTTTAAATCGCCAGTGTTAACTCCGGGGTTGTTCCTTCGCGTGCCTCATTTTGCATCAATAGCGTCATTAGCCTTGAGCGGTTGGCACCTTAGCTAAGACATTCTCAAGCATGCGAGCCTGTCGATGACAACTTCTTTGTGTACTTTGTGTTTGTTCCTTCTCCACTTCGCCTCCTAGATGCATTGTGGAGTCGGTGCAACGACATCCTCAGGCACTTCTTTGCGGTGGAGGAGTTTCCCCTTGTTGGCACACCAAGGTGAGTGACTTGGATTGGGGTCACTAGTCTCCGGACTCATTGTTCCCATTGAGTATTCGGTAGTTGGGGCGGGTGGTAAGATACCTTCATTAGGGGTTGGCTCATTGGGGTCCCCACTATCCCGGTTCATGAGTTCCCTTAGTTCCTTCTTAGGTGATTTGGGAAGTGGTGGCGACAACAACGGTGGCAATATCTTTGCACCACTCCCATTGGGTCTATCTCGGTTTGTGTTTTGGAGGACTCTCTGGTCCCTCCATCATCCTTTGCTCATGAAGGATTACGGATTCTCGCATTGCTTGCTGCATTTGCAATTCTTTTGTGGCGGCAAGCGGGGTCAGATCCTCATCACTTTCGATAGGGCGTCAAAGTGAGGATGTGTATGTTACGTGGTGCGGTGATAGGGCGGATGTTGGCCTTCTCACGTGCCTCTGCGTCTCATTTGCTTTAGCCCGTTCATTTTATTTTGAATTTCGAGTATATTTATGCAATTATCCTCGTCAAGGGCTTGTGTCCACCTCGAAATCGAAGAGTTCTTCTTCCTCGGCAATGAACTCACGGATATTGAAACTTCACTCTGGATAGGCTCGACTTCCATTTTCTCCACTTCTTGGACGATTTTGGATGTCTGGATACAATGGAGAGTGCATGATTAAATCGTCTTCATCATCCTCTTCTTGGCCCTCGTTTCCAGGTATTGAAGGTAGCGAGACCCATTTGCTCGACACCTTGACGACCTACATTCTGGTGGAGAAACAACCACATCAGCAGGTGACTCGGTTGTCTCGGCCATTCTTTGTTTCTAATTATTCGACGACTAATTTGGGTCTTCAAGTTGCCTCTGTTGATCGGCCTCGTGAGACTTGGCGTTTCATCAATCACCACGGAGACTCTACTTCTCCGGCGGTCTCGAGTATCTTCTCGGTGAGTGCGAGACTCATTTGTCTTTTTCAAGCTCGGAGAGTTTGGAAAGTCTTCTTCTCTTTGTCTTAACCAAAGGGATTTAAGCTCCACTTCCCAGTCTTGGTTCATTGAAGGTGAAAGCCTTGTTGATGTCTTAAGGTATTTGCCTTCCTTATTGTGGCGAGTCCTCTTCTTCTTGATCTTTGGAGAAAGGATTAATGGTTCTTCTCACTGAGCTGCGAGGCGGGGGGAGACACGGCTGCGGGGCGGGTGACTCATTTGCGGGCGGGAGCATATTTGTTTTTCTTTCTTTGTAGGGCATGATTCTCTTAGCAGTGCGGGGGCAGCCTTCTTCTTTGGTGGAGAGGAGGCAGGTTGTATCTTGAGGTCGGTGATTCCCCCTCACTCGTGTCGGCTCTCTTAGCGTAGGCTCTCTTACGTGCGCCCGGAGAGGTTTGATACGAACATCCTCTTGTTTACATGGGCGCCTTTCCATGTCGAAGAGGGACTCCTTTTACCTCCATGTAGGCCAATCACGGGCCGTATCCGGGGATCCTCCAAATGCTCCATTCTCCTTGAAGGATTTGTTCCCTACATTGCAGCGATCTGCTGTAGACAAACTCGGCCGAGTTCACTTTCTTTTCTTCAATGATCGTAGCCATTCACGATCAATTTTGCTTTAGACGGTTGGTCAAATTTGCCAAATTGATGTCTATGCATTTGGCAACGATGTCCAACAATTTGTGGTAGTCTCCTTGGCTGACCTCTTGTTAGTTGTGTAGACTATCTTTTCGGCATAGTCGGTCTTGGCTCTTTTTCAAGCGGCGGCCAAGTCAACATCGGCTTCATTGATTTACGGTGCTCCTTGCCGTGTGGCGGTGTTACGCCAAATCTTGGCGGTGATGATGAACTCCTTCCGTGACGGAGGATTTGATCCCCTCATCGTGAATCTCGGCATTCACGTAGAAGCTATGCGACCTCTTCCACATAGATCATCGGAGAGTCCATCGTCGAGAAATGGTTTTAGCCGGTCGTTTCGTGTTTTTCAGCGATCTTCTTTATGAGGCATCATCGAACCCCTGTTTGACCATACCCTCGAAATCCCGAGTGGACCGGTGTGGATTTGCTTTCCTAACTTGACAAAATCATGAGTGGATGCCATTTTTCGAGTATTTCACGAATGAAACTTAGAAAGTGATTTGAAGATTGATAGGGTTTTTGAGATTGTTTTTGCCTTTTTGCCGAGAGAGAAAGTGAGCAGTTTTGGTAATGTGTGAGAGAAAGCGGACGAAAATGGTTTAAGTATGGTTCTGAAAGGGCGTGCGGGTGGTTTTGAAATGTGATCGAAATCAACGGCTTAGATTTTGCACGCCCGATTAGCATTTAATGTCTTGTATTTAATGCGGCGGCATTTATATCAATCATAAGCTTGGTGTGCGGCTTTTGGTGTGCGTCATAATTATCTTTGGCGTCATTCTTAAAAACATTCGCTTAGTAAAAACAAGCTGCGTTTTTGTCCCTTTGCTCATAAATGACTCGAACTTATCCCTTAGGTTGATTTAACTCTTCTTCTCACAGTTCTCTAGTGACTCATTTGTCACTAACTCGGTACAAGTTGTCTTTCGATATGGTGATTCACTTATTTGATTTGAGAGTTGACTCTTTTTCCTTTTAGTGTTTCATTTCTTTTCTTTGAGTCTTGAGTGTCGGCTCGGCTCAATTAACCCTAACTCATGCTTGAGTTCTTCAAATCTTGACTCACATAATGGTTTTGTGAATATGTCGATATTTGTTTATCGGTTGAAATATATTCAAGGTGATGTCTTCTTTTCAACATGATCTCTTATGAAGTGATATCGACATCGATATGCTTTGTTCTTGAGTGCAACACGGGATTTTGAGTGATTGCAATTGCACTTGTGTTATCACACATGATTGAAATTTCCTTTCTTCAACTTCATAGTCTCTCATTTCTTTGTCTCATCCATAGGACTTGGGCCTGACATCGCCATAACTATGTATTTTGCTTAATTTGTAGAGGTGGCTATTGAATTTTGCTTTTTGCTAAACCAGGGGAAGTGCTTTGTTTCCAAGCATTGACATGTGCACGAGGTGCTCTTCTGTCAACTCTACATCGGTATAGTCGAGGAGTTTGAATAGCGATTAGCTTGAATCCACCTTTCTTTGGATACCATAAGCCAACTTCTTGGCTTCCTTTCAAATATCTCAAGATTCTCTTGGCTGCGGTCATGTGGCTTTCTTTTGGAAGCGATTGAAATCTTGCACATACACCTACGACAAAGCGTGATATACGGCACGCTGGCTTTGTGAGATAGAAGCAATGATCGATAAGTGCTCTACGTATCTTGTTTGATCTGACGGGCTGCCATCTGCATCCATATCCATTTTGGTGATGTATTCATTGGTATTTTCTGAGAAGACTTCTCTTCCATACCAAATTTCTTCATTAAATCTCGGTGTATTTTGTCGACTTATGAAGGTTCCATCCTTCAATTTGTTTCACTTGGAGTCGAGGAAGAATGTCGACTCTCCCATCATGCTCATTTGAATTTGCTTTGCATGAGGTTTGAAAATTTATCACATAGCTCTTTGTTTGTGGATCCAAAAATAATGGCATCCACATATATTTGAACAAGCAATATACTCTTCGCATCTTGAATTACGAAGAGTGTTCTATCCACTTTGTCTTTTGTGAATCCGTTCTCGATCGGGAATTGTGTCAAAGTATCATACCATGCTCACGGGTGCTGTTTCAATCCATATAGAGCTTTCTTGAGTTTGTATACCTTATCTCCAAGAGTCTCTGCTCAAATCCTGGAGGTTGTTCAACATAAATTTCTTCTTCCAATAAACCATTAAGGAATGCACTATTTACATCCATCGAGATACAATAAAATTCTTGTGATTTGCATAGGCAAGAAACATCTTATAGCTTCCAATCTTGCTACGAGGGCAAATGTTTCATCAAAATCTATCCTTCTTCTTGGCAATATCCTTTGGCTACTAATCTTGCTTTGTTTCTTACCACAGAACCTTCCTCGTTCATCTTGTTTGAACACCCATTTAGTGCCAATAACATTTTGATGGGTGGGTCTTTGAACTAATTCCCATACTTTATTTCTTTCAAAGCGATTGACTCTTCTTGCATAGCTTGAATCAATGTGTGTCATCGATGCTTGTGACACATCTTTGGGCTCTATTTGTGAGATAAATCATGTGAACATAGCTTTTTGTTGAGTTACGGATCTTGTTTTGACACCTTCTCTTATATCTCCAATGACTAGTTACGGTGGATGGTCTCTCGGCCATCTTACATCGGGTTGGAGTAAGTTAGGCTGGATTCGATCGTCTTGCTGACTATGTTGCTTTGATCGAGCTTTCTCGTCATCACTTATTGCATGATTTTCCGGCTATTTTTGAGACTCGGCTATCTCATCTTCATACGGGTTTATAATTCGGCTTGACTTGACATAGGGACTCTTACGCATGGTTGGTTGATTGACTTATCGGTTGACTCTTTAATGTCTTCTCCATTTACATTTGGCTCATCAAACACCACATGAATGGATTCTCTGTAACCATAGTCCTCTTGTTGAGTACTCTATAGGCTTTGCTTTTATTTGAGTATCCCAAGAAGATACCTTCATCGACTTTAGCATCAAAAGCCTTCAAATTATCTTTGCCATTGTTATGGATGAAGCATTTATATCCAAATATTCTAAAATATGCAACATTTGGTTTTCTCCTTGTCCAAATCTCATAGGGAGTCTTTGTCATTTGTCTATTTATCATGCATCTATTTTGAGTGTAGCATCTTTGTGTTTATTGCTTGACCCAAAATCTTTTAGGTAGCCTGCTTGACTAACATGGTCTTCTTTGCTTCTTTGAGAGTTCTATTCCTTCTTTACGCAACTCCATTGTGCTATGGAGTCCTTGCTCTGAAAATTCATGACCAATACCATTTTCTATACAATATTGAGTTATTATACCATTGACAAACTCGGTTCCTCTGTCGAGGATCTTACTTTGATAATGGTTTGGCTCTTCTCATTTTGAATCCTCTTCATCGATTGTGGTAGTTTCGTAGAGTTTCTTTCTTCTTACACATGAATATTGTCCATGTATATCTTGAGTAGTCATCTACTACCACCAAGGTGTATTTCTTCCCACTTATGCTTTTGGTTCAACTGGACCAAATAGATCCATATGTAGCGGATGCATATTCTTGTTGAAGATGGACATGTCTTTTCTTTGAATGATGATTTGATTTGTTTTCCCTTCGACATGCATCACATATACTCTCCTTCTTGTATCTTTGATGCGGAAGTCCTTCCACAAGATTATACGGCAAGCTTGTTGTCGTTTTGAAATTCGGGTGACTCAACTTCTTGTGCCCCCCAGCGTGATTAATTTGTGCTCTTTGCTAATAGGCAGTCTTTGGGTGTTGCGGTTGACCAATCCACGACATACATGTTCTTTTTGCGCATCCTTGCAACACAACTTCATTTGATTGAGTATTCTTGATTTGGCATATACCCATGTTAAATCCAACATTATAACCCTTGTCGCGAGTTGGTGATGCTTAGCAAGTTGAAGTTGAGTCCTTCAACATATGCAACATCTTTGATTTTTAATCCATTTTTTCTTGATGGATCAATGCCTCTTATTTGTCCTGGAGCTTCATTTCCTCCAAATATGACTTTTGCACCTCGACTTCCTTGAGTTTTGTGATTTTTCTTGTTTCTGTCATATATCCGGGCGAGCCACTATCCATGTACCAGGTTCCTTGGCACTCATTTGTTCCTTGAACACGCAAACAAGGAAATTAAGTTTTAGGTACCCATACTTATGCAGGTCAGGGAGTTAGTATTGTAAGATGATCAACCAACCTATAGCCAAATGGTTTGACTCTAAGGGGTTGCGGATCTATCGAGTGCCATAATCATAATTAATTTTGGCAAATTGCTTGGGGATTCTAGGTTCATACAAGTTGTCTCTTTTGCTGTATGCTGTATATGTGTTTTACCAATTGCCTTCTTTGGGTAGTTGTAATATCCACGAGTGTAGTGCCTAGGTGCATATGTGTCTTTGATGAAAGCTTTTATACCTTTGGAATGGCCTTTCTTGAGTTCTAGGCCTTTGCCATTTTGGCTTATATTCCATAGGTCTTTTACGATAGTTCACATTATTCAATCGGCTTGGCTTGGGTATTTTCTACCATTCCCTTCATATGTATTTCTTTTATAGAACTTAAGGGTTTTGGTAGCTCTGTTTCTTCTTCTGAGTATTTCTGTTTGGAGTTTCTTTGAGGAACTCGGCTGGATTTCTTCTCAATTGTCCTCTCAGCACACTCAACTGGTTGTTTTCCTTTTCTTTTATAACCAAGGCCAGTTTGTTTGTAATTGTGCTTTGGGATAAATGTGATTGCACCATTTGGAGTTTTGGATTTTTGAGATACTTCATTGCTAGAAGATCCTTTTTCCAAAATCACTTTTGGAGCTTGACATAGCACAAATTAAATCTAAGCTGTCTTGTCTCCACATTCTCTTTGGCTCATAATAAGATCATCTAATGATTTAGATGCCTTAGTGAATGAGGCAATCACATTTTGAGGTCATTTTCCTCTTTTCTATAAGCGGCTATTTCTACTATTAGCTTAGCATATTCGATCTTTAAACTTTCATTCTCATCGACTATTTGACTTAGAGTACTCGGCTCCTTGTCATTTGTGAGTTTTGGCTTTGAGTAGGCTATTTTCCTCATTTAGTAGTGTGTGTGAGGATTTAATGTGTTCAAAATCTTTCATCATTTTGCCTAGTGAATCATAAAGATCGGTGGGTGATGAAGTGTGTGTGTCACGATCACTATCACTAGAATACGAGTGTGATGAGTTAGAGTGTACCTCATCTTCTTGGTCGGAGTTGGTCTTGTTCCTTGGCCATCAAACGGATCAAGGCTTCTTCTTGATTCGGTTGAGTAGTTAGCTTCACTACTACGAATCATTTGTGTCTCTTGACTTTTTGTCTCAATGATCTCTGACCAACATTGCCTTTTCTTTTCTTGTCTTCTTTTTCTCGAAGACCTTTCTTTCTTCTTCATTCTGTATTTGTTGACTATAGGATATGGGCAATCAATGGCATAGTGACCTGGTTGCCTACGGTTCAGCATAGATTTTCAACCTTTTGATCGACTCTTCCATTCTTGGATTGTCGACCCTTTGATATTGACTTTTTGATGTTTTGTTCTCTTGGTTGGCCTATCTTCTCTTGACTTGGAGGGAGTTGAGTGTCTTACGGAGGATTCGCCCTTGCCTCTCTTGTAGTTCTTATTGAAGAACTTGTTAAATCTTTTAACCATCGGGGCTATTTCCTCTTGGTCAATGACTTCTTTGACCTCGGCTCTCTTGCCATCCTTAACAATTAAGCAAATTTGTTTTGGGTACAATTTGTCTCTTCATGGTCTTTTCTTCTCGGCTCAAATTCGTAGGCTTTGAGATGCGAGAATAGCTCATGGTTGGATGTCTTGGATAGGTCCATGGAGTGCCTCATGGCCATGACTTTCATATCCCGCTCGGTTGGGAGACTTCTTAGAATCTTCATACACATTTTCTTCTGTGTATATTCTTTTCCAAGTCGAGATAGCTCGTTGGTAATTTACGTGAACCGAGCATCCAGTTGATCCGGTCTCTCCTGCGATCATTTTGAAATTTTCAAATTTTTGTCTGACCATTTGATAATTTATTTTCCTTGATTTGCTCACGAGCCTTCACAAATCAATGTTAGCTTGTCCCGATTTCTTTAGCCGTTTTGCATGATTTGACTTTATTGAACATGGCTTTGTCAAGATTTTGTAAAGAATGTCATTGGCCATATTGTCGAGGTTATATCTTTTTTGTCATCATTTGTCCATTGACTCTTGGTTTTTCGACCATGGTGAGTGCAGGAGCAACATCCTCTTCACCCATTGCTTGGCTCTCCTTACAGTTGTGTTCACTTTTAAAATTTGCGGTGGCCCATCCTCTATCACTATCCACATCTCATCATGTAATCTTTGATAGATGAGCGCATCACGAATTTTCCAATCATCAAATTCTTCAATTGTGAACATAGGGATGCGTGTCAAATTTGCTTCCATGATAATAACTTTTGATGATAAAAAGAGTTTTGAAAACTTAAGTACTAAAACAGACTTTGAAAAATTTGGAGATCTAGTTCGGTAACCGGTGCGGAAGGCTCAATGAACCAACCGCTCTCGATACCACTTGTAGGTCCCAAGGGTGTGAGTGTATGGTTTAGAAGAGGGGGTTGAATAAACTTTACCAACTTTTCGATTTAGTCCTTTTAAATATTGAGTTAATACTTCACTGGTGAGTCCTTGATGGATGACTAAGTTAGTTAATCGTGAGTTAGTTACTCAATGACTCATTGAGCTTGTTGATTGATAGAATAACTCATTTGTTTTGACTAAAGACTTAACTCATTGTGATTTATTTTAATGAGAAGACTTTACACCCTTAAATTTGGTTTAGTTTTGATTTAATACTTGGTTTTAGTACTTAGAGATTATCAAGTGGATAGCAAATTTATCACAGAGTTAAATAAATAAGGTGCATGAATTAAAGTCTTTGAAATGTAAATGACACGATAAGTTTTTATAGAGGTTCGAAGATGGGGTAATTCTTCTACTCCTCTCTTCTCCAACTCCGGGAGAGGAATCCACTAAGTATTGATCAGTATCAGAGTGGTAATGATCCGTATACAAGTCTTGATCACCACAGTGACTTGATCCTTTGGGACTCAGTCTGGAGATGCCTTGGTCACGCAGCTGGCTTCTCATACGACTCAGCTTCTTCACAGGGCCGCTGCCTTGCTACTACAGCCCACTTGCTCAAGCTATTTGGATTTGGTCACGAAGCCCTCCAAAAACTTGAGACTGGTTCGACCTTGAACCTTCTTACAATCCTCCGTGGAATGTAGACCCCTTGATTCTTCAACAATTTCCTCTTCAACTGATTGAAGTTATCTTTCCTTCACAGGTGAGTGTTGGATTGATTTTCTTCGTAATGTAGGCTTGAGGATTAATCTTGAATGATTTGAGAATATTTTTGGTTACAGATATAGCTTTTCTTACTCGTATTTGTTTTCAATTGTCAAGGTAACCAACATTCTCTCAAATAAACTCCTCGACCTTTTATAGTGTTCTTTTGAAAATTTGCCCGTTGAAGAGATAGGCTTATTCTCAAAAGACACTTGTGGTCGTTGGCTTGTCTTGTTGCGAGTCCTTGGAATTGCCACTTCCTCGTATGAATTGTTCTTGACTTTTCAGAGTTCGACATGGTGCGAGTGCTTCCCATTGGTTTATTCCTTTTGCACGCTCGGGGTGAGCACTTCGAGAAAGGTAGTATGCAGGTATTACTTGTTTAAGTAATTCCCTTGATTTCGTGCAACGGATCTCTTCGATTATCTCGACTTTTGCATTTCCTTGCTTTCCCAGGTGACTTAGAGTCGACTTCCAATCATGGATGACTCTTCATGTCACTTCAACTTGAGACTTGGCTATCTTGAGTTGACTTGAGTGATACTCTACTGTTTGCATCTCGATTTGCTCCTTGATCGAGTTCCGTCTTCTCTTCTTTGCCATACTCAAATTGTCTTGCGGTGAGTCTTCCTTCTAGTTTCAGTTGTCTTCTTGCATGTTTAGGCATAGTGACTTAACTCGGCTTGACCAGCCCTATTTATTACAATGCGGTTTACAACGAAAATGGGGTGCCAACTTCCTATTCTATGTTTTACATGGCATTCATCAAAATCTAAACAATAAATTTCCCAACAAAAGGTACTATCAATAAAAAACTCAGTTTATGATTCAGATACGACTCCGGGGATTTATCCTTTCATCATCGATATTCTCGTGACCTCTCTCAAAGGGAGGAACAATATTTATTCACCTCGGCAAAGATCCCAGCGCCATTTCGATTGCCTCGGCCAAGAGCCGAGCGCCGACTGCTTGTCTTGGGTACGTCCCTTGCACGTCCATAAAGGGAGGCTCGCTCAAAAGGCGGACCTACCCTAAAAACTAAGACTCGGTTTAAGCTCCGAGCACAAAACTTAGTGAAAAAAATCCAGCGATTGAAACCCACTACTAGTATTGCTTAAGCATTGAAACCGAGCCCATACTTGGGAAAAATAAAGAAGGCAAACGGAATAAAAGCCATAAAACAAGAAGGAAAAACGGCACAATACTTAGCAGAATTCAAAAACATATGGTGTGACCGAAAAGAAATTTCATTCCAATATCAAAAATATTTACATTGGGGGCGGAGCCTATTACATTCAAGGCCCGAGGCCAACTAACCTACCCACTAGTAAATACAAAAACCTTCAAAACAAGAAAGGATCAAGCTGGCGGGAGGCGGGATCTCAATGGGCCCGCTAGAGGCAACTTCTTCTTCATTTGGGAGGCGAACCTTGGTTACCGGTGGCCTCGGCAAAACGAGGGCGAAGGGTATCGAGGTCGGCTTCAAGAGAGCAACATCCTCCTCAGCCGCACATCGGTCTACCGACCTTAAGATCCCAGGGATTTTTGCGATCTTGGTTGCGTGACCGTAAGTTAACATAAAGGCATATTCTTGGAGTCTTTATAATCCCGAGGCAGCATCCACTCGAGCCTCCTCAACCTCCGCTACGAGCGGCCTCCTCTGCCCCTCTTGCACCTCGGCCACGCGTCTCTCCATTTCCTCGGCACGAGCAACGGCAGCGGCGTGCTCAACTCGTGATCTGGCACGAAGCTCATCCTCGGCCTTACGGGCTGATCGCTCGGCCTCGGCCTTTCCCACCAATCATATGCCACAAAATCCCGATGTCGCCTGAGATTGACCCCATGATGTCTTCGGGCCTTCTCCTTCGATCGATCTACGAGCAGAACGTTCGATCGATCCGGTGGTCCATGCCGTGCGGCCACATCTCTGCCGCCGCCCAACATCAGGCAAAATCTTTACCTGCTCATCAGTAGGTGTGGAGCACCTCACGAACTCCACGAACCATTGGGGGCGAGACCGAGCCATTCCGTCGCAGGCCTCATCCCTCACTTGGTTGGAGTGATGAAGTGGGCCTCCCGACCAAGGTCGTCCGAGAAGGTCCACGGGACTCCACCTCCGAGTTCGCACAGGGGAGTCGGTGATGTCGACCAGCTTTCTTTCGATGCCGGGCTATTCAATTACAATTCCCCCTCTTCTCCTTTGGAATGGGGGCTCCTCTGCCTCAGGGACGCCATCGGCGGGACGCTTCCCAGCCCGGATATCCTCCCTCCGGGCCGCCTCCGCGTCCACAGGCTGGTCCATAGTTGCTCGGGTCAGCACGCGGCCGTGTTCCTCACACTTCAAGGCGCGCGCGGAGGTCCAAGCCACACCCTACAAAAAGAGTGTTCAGGTAAAAGGCAAAGAACAGAGAAAGAAGGAAATGCAAAAAGAAAGGGAAAAGTACGAAAAATATAATGTATATACCTCGATCCAAGGCAGCCCTAGGCGGCTCAGGAGTCCGCATTTGCTCGGTCAGCACAGATGCTCGCCCCGGAGGACTAACCGCTGCGGGAAACGGCCCAGCTTGCTCTGTCGGTGCACGCCGCCCTTCCGGCCCAGTGGGGTGCACCCCCTCAGCCCTCGGAGGGCTCCGTTAAGGCTCTTCCCTGGCCTCTTCTCCTACCACTGCGCCCCCACTCGAGCGGCCCCTCGGCCTCGGGGTCGAGCAAGGCGGGCCTCAAAGCCAAGGCCTGCGGCGAGATGAATCTTGGTGGCCAACCTCTTGATCCGCTTGTCCATTGCGCCCCTGGCCTGGATGTTCTCCAGCCGGCGGATGAAAGCGGCCGACAATGGGCCTCTGGATGGTCGGTTCCCTACAAAAAAAAAGAAGGCAGAGTTAGCCCCAGAAAAATGAAATGAAAAAAGAGTAAAAAATAGAGGAAAAGGAATAAACTTACTGAAACTAAAGGTAAAATTTGAAGGGGGGTGAAGGACAATTTCATCTGCTCCGACCCCAACGCGAGCTTGCCACTCGCCGCTTACGCAGAGCCATTTATCCTTCCACTCCATTAAAGATTGGGAAGGCCTTGACTAAGCTATGCGGGTGCCGGATCGGGTGTGCACATAGTACCATCCCGATGGCTGCCCCAGACCCAGCGACAAAGGGAGGGGTCGCTCTCTAGACAAAGAGCTCAATTATCTCTCTAAATTTGGGGTGAGGGTACCCCTCCAGATGAAACATCACCAGTAAGCTAATGATTCGGCCCCAAGAGATGGGGTGCACCTGAGTTAGGGGAAGGCCCCCTTTACAAAACCACCGCGTAAGAAAAACTGGAAGTGGAAAACGCAGTCCGTATAAGAGACTGGGAACATGTATGGCCACGCACCCCTCCGGTGGATGCTGGGGGCACTCCACACCGTTCGGTACCCAAAAACGTATGCCGCCCGGAATCCGATACTTCCGGCGAAGCTCCCCCATCTCTGGGACCATCAACATGCTGGGGATATCATTTAAATCGCATGGCGTCCACCCGGGCTCTACGCGCATTGGGGGGCCTCCTCCCCACCTGCCATCACCATTACAATGGCTCGCTGGCCCTGCAGGTCTTTCGGCCCTCGAATCTCCGGAGGGTTCGTCCACCCACTCCGCATGATCTCGACCAGGCTCCTGAGGGTTCATGTCTTTCTCTCCTTCTTGCTGACGATGTTGGGGCTCAGAACTTGGAACTCCCTCGATGGAGTCTTCTTGCACTAACCTAGGCTTGTACACAACACCCTCTCGAAAAAGTTCTTGGTACGAGTGAAGATTGTGTGCGTCTCTGCTCTGAGTCTCAACGGAAGGAGTGTGATTTGAACTTGAGATCTGATCAACACTTGGACTTGGGGATGCAGTTCTTCGAACTGGGGAAAAAGAAACAGAAGGTTCAGAAGGGGTGTCTTCGATTTCTACCTCCACACTATAACTACGGCTCCGACTATCTTCAAAGGAAGACATCTATTTGAAAAAAAGAGAAGAAAGGTTTTTTGCAAAAATACCTAAGTTTGAAGTCTCTGAACCCTAAAGACCGACCCGAGAATTTTGCTCGGTCTCAGGTAATTCTGCTCGGAAGGCTGAAGATGTAAAAGTATAGAATGAAGGACGAAAGGGGTATTTATAGGTTAAATTCCCTCGAAAACTGGGACACCAACTCCAAAGAAACGTGTCCTTTCAGTCTCAAAAGCCGTCAGAAACATCAGAAACGTCACTTCCCCACGTTCTGCTGACACACTTGCCCAACCTCTTCGATTCCCGCGAGAAATTGGTCCAACCAAGAACTGCCACATGTCCGTCATTATGATACCACAATTAATGCGCCATTCCAAGTATTAAGCGATAAGCGGAAGGGTGTTTGGAAAAATGACTTTTGGGATTTCCTATTCCCCATTAAAAGCTCATGATTAACATTAAAGTTCAAATCCGACTTGAGAAATTCTTCTCTCGGAATTAAACTTGGGGGCTTGATGACACCCGGTGGTGGCGACAAATTGGTCCACGTGGCCGTTCAACACATGGGAGTGCGGGACATAGGAAGGCCATCATGAGCCGAGTGGTGATGTCAACAAGCGATTTTGATGATATCATGAGTTGGGCTCGGTTGCGAGCCTGGTCTGGCGGGAAATTTAAGGATAACCATCCGAGTTAAGAAAAGTTAAGTATATCATTAACATGAGTAAGTGACACTTGTCAACACATGTCGGCCGGATGAGTCGACAAGTGGCAAACACTTGGCATGCATGCGTGTTTCGACAAAGGACATGTGTCCTTTTTAATTATTGAAGTGTTAAGTGTAATAGTGGATATTAAAAGCCCACTAATGAGATGGGTATAAATAGGGTCTCATTTATTAGGAAAAGGACAAGAAGAAATAAGAGAGAAAATACTAAGCAAAAACACTTGTAACCAAAACGCGTAAGGAAAACCAACCGAACTTTCGCTCGGAATTATATATTAAAAAGCGAGAATTAGCCCGAAACTAAGGTTGATTCCCATTTCCACGTAGCATATCTTTGCACTTTTTGCTTGTTGGCCGAAACGTCCGTCAAATGAAATTAACCAAAACGAACCGTTTTCCAAACGGAAAAATATATGTTGATTTTTGACTTTCCTAAATCGAACCGTCCTAAAAATGTTTTAGTACGTTTTTGGAGATTTTTCAAATACTCATACTAAAATCCATAGCAAACAATTTCGAACAAAGGATCCAAAGTCTAGAAGCAGATTTTATAGATTTTTTATTTATGCATATATTATCTCTATTTTATTTATGTTTTGATATTGAATTGACAATACATCATAACACTTTGCAATTACTATGAATTTTCAAAAGCACTAATATTAATAATAGTATAAATTATTTGAAATTTAAATTAGTTAAATGATTAGTTAATTGTACCTAAAAGAGAAACATACTCTAAATAAGTAACTAGTACCATATTTTGCCAATATGGTCTTCTTAAATAAAATCATATTTTATTTTTTTACCATATCACATAAATTATAAATATAATTGTATTGATTATGTTAAGTTGTTAAGTAAAAGATATTGAGAATATAAACTTAAACAAAATTTTGTTTCATACTAATTTATAAAATTTGTTAGTTAATTATATTTGTCCTAAGTCAAGAGATAAGGGCAATGGCACAAGATAATAGAATATTATTGTATTATAGAGGTTGTTAAGTTTATGATTTTTGAAATTAGGATTGTATTTTTGAAATTAGGATTGTATTCGTACTATGGTTTTTGTATCTTTGAAGCTATACTAAAAAAAGACTGGAAGTATATATATGTTAGGTGATTTTTATATTACTTTTTCTTCTTTTTTTTATTTTCTATTGTCTATTTATGAAAAATCTCCGAATCTTCTTCCCCAATTGTACCATACAGTACCATTTCATTGGAACTATTAGATATATTCATGATAAGCACCTAAACATTGATAAGCAAACTTCTCAGTTTCCATAAGTAAAGCTAGCTATGTCCTTCCCTTATCCAGATTTATACACTTCTCATCATCCGTAATAGGTAGTACAAGTTTCTTACACCAGTAACATAGGCTGCAGGCTCAATATGAGCTGGATATTCAATCTTATATCTGAGAGATCTATAAATATACTAAATTATTGTCATTCATCATCAAGAAAGCTACCCTTCAAATTTATTCACTTTTTTTTTTTGATAACTCAGCTTCCAGACTTACGTCTGACTATGCTGAGGATAACGAGCCCGCCCCTCATTGCTTCCTTCATGGTAAACCGCATGATGTACACACACTGGCTAGTGTTCTGATGGGGTCTGCTGACGTACAACCAGATCCTCCCAGGTAAAGAGAACAATTATGTTCGACCCCCCAATCTAATAATAACGATATGTCCCCGAATCGAACCCACACGGATGCTATTCAGTATGAGTTCCCACCAAATCTTCACCAGCTCGCATATGCCCCGGGGAGCAATTGGATGGAGTAGGATTTGAACCACGACCTCCACCCCACAATTGCTTGTGGTGGGCCAGTGGGCTAAGCCCCTCGTTGGTTTCCAAATTTATTCAGCGATAAGTGGTAAATATGTATGGGATGGCAAGATTTGCCCCCCAATAATTGATTAATACACCCCACTCTCAATATTTACAAAAATGCCATAAGTTAAAAAGAATATGATACCCTTAATACAATAAAACAGTATAAATACACCCCTTTAATTTCTAAATACACACCATCTCTTTTTTTAACATATAATATTCTTTTTCCTTTCACCCTATCTCATTATTCTTCTCTCTACAAAATCTTCCAAAAAAGAAAAAAGAAAAATTCAAAACCCTAAATTCACTGCAAATATTGACCCGAATAAATTCATCGACACCAATAATGTAAGAATTTTAATACTTTATTGCTTTAAGTATCAGCCCTGAATTCGCTGCAAATTCACCGACATCTATATGGACCCTAAATTCGCTGCAAATATGGACCCAGATGAATTCATCGTGCCATGAATTTAAATAAGGCACGATCGTGCCATGTATTAAAATTGGGCATGATAGTGCCATGTTTTAATTTTTTGTTTAAGTTTTTTTTGTGATGAATTTGTTTAATATTTTGACAGGAATCAAGTATGAACCCCACACATTATAGTGTTATTTGTTTAACCAATAATGAGACGAATCAAGTCCGAGACTTAAGTATTGTTATAGATTACACAGATGTTTTCACAACTTACGAATTTTTCTCATCTCGTGAGAAGTTATTTGAATGGGTGCGGGAGCGGGGGAATGAACATGGCATGGTAATAGTAATAAGTAGGTCAGATAGTGGTACTGGTAAGAGGAGACCTCATATTTTGTTGGCTTGTGAACGTAGTGGAAAATACCGTGAATATAGTGAAAAATTAACCCGAGGAAAGCATCAAGAGGAAAATGTTGAAAAGGATGATGTCCCCTCGAGCAATTTGAAAAAAAAGGTCGTGGGAGAGAAATAGGAACAAAGAAGTGTGAATGTCCATTTCGTTTAAAGGGTATGGAAATCTCCATTGTGAATGGGTTTTGAATGTTGAATGTGGTATTCATAATCACTTTCGATTGCCCAATATTTGGAAGGTCATTCATATGTTGGTTGATTGTCCAAAAACAAGGAGGAATATGTCATGGATATGTCACGGGGTAATACTCGACCCAAAGACATTTTGTTTGGTTTGCAAAAGAAATTTGTAGATAATAAGTCCACAATACGGACTATCAACAATGTTCGTATGAAGAATAGAGTTTTTGAACGAGACGGTCGATCTCGGATGCAGCAACTTATGTGCAAATTGAAGGAGCATAAATATTTCTATCATCACAGTATTTGTGAAATAACTAACACCTTTGAAAGATCGTTTTTTGCTCACTTGATGAGCATTGAGTTGTTGCGTATGCTTTTTTGAAGGTACTTTTTATGGATTGTATGTACAAGACAAATAGGTACAAGTTACCCTTGTTGGAGATTGTTGGCGTGGCGTCGACACATATGACATTCTCTATTATTTGCTTATTTGGAGTTTGAGCGGGAGGACAACTACATATGGGCATGTACCATTTAAAATCCTTGATCGACCACTTTCCTCCCTCTTGTGATTATTCTTTGACAGAGAATTGGCTCTAATGAATGCAATTGAAAGAACATTTTCCAATACAATACATTTTCTTTGTCGGTGGCACATTAGTAGGAACATTTTGACAAATTGCGAGAAAATACTTCACACGAAAGAGAAATCAGAATCCTTTATGTTGTATTCGAATTTATTAGTCCTCGAAGATACAGGAGTCATCATTTTATGAATTACTCGGGGATTTCATTCTGAATTTGTAGAATATCCATTTTAGTGCAATATGCAATGGAGCAATGGGTTGGGCCTTACAAAGAAAGATTTGTGTGTATTGCTTGGGCCGAATAATATCATGTATTTCGACAATACCACTACGAATAAGTAAAGTTCACACCAATGTGATTAAAATTGATTTTCATATTTTAGTTAGATATATATAAAAAATAATTGAGTGATTACATTTTATTTCAGAGCGGAGAGTCACTATGCTGCGTTGAAAAGACAAATTGGATCAAGTCAGGGTAACTTCGAGACATGTTGGGGACATATTCACACCCTTCTTGAGACATCACATAACGCAATCAAACACTCGTTTGAAAAGAGCATAAATGTAGTCCAACATAAATTCAAATCAATTATATTCATATCGTTGCGATGTATGGTGTCTATACATGCATTGAATAAAATATATGACGAAATGGATGGTATAACAAAGGGTGGTGTTGATCCCTTATTGTGTGGGTGTGTGTTGAGAAAGACATGTGGATTACCTTGTGCTCATGAGATATCTGAGTATAGGAGGTTGGACAAACCAATTCCCCTTGATCAAATTGTTTCATTCTGGAGAAAATTAGATATGTCACCGACCGGAAGGGATGATGATGGTGTTGGGCATGAAGTTGGCAGTCGATGGACTCAGTGTGTGGGTGATTTATACACAAAATTTGAACAAGCCCCTGAAGCAGAAAGACTGTTGATGATGAAAAGATTGTTGGAATTTACCAATCCAATAATAACCTCACTGATTGAGCCCGAGATTCATACTCGCACTCTTGGGCATCCTAAAGTGTCAAAATCTAAACAATCCAAATCTACGAAACGTGACTCGAGCAAATCTGAGTATGTGGAGGCCATTAAAGATAGTTGTTCGCCGGTTGATGAAGTAATCTACCATGTTGGTACAACAAATCTTACTCCTATGTTCACATCAATTCCAAGGCAAAAACTACCAGTAAATGTAGTATTAGTTTATTAGATGCTATTTTTTTAAACAATTCTTGTGCGATTGGTCTGACTTTAGTGTTTGAATTGGTTGTTTGTCGACCTGGTTTTAAGGAATCGTTGCCATCTTACTTTCATAATTACATTGTTCGTATTAAAGATGTTGAGAGTGATGGTCATTGCGGTTTTCATACCATATCTGACCTACTTGGCTATGGTGAGGAATCATGGGGTCGTGTTGAAGAGATCTCTCTCATGAGTTACCATCAAATCGAGATTTGTACGCACATGCATTCATTAAACATGGTCGTGTTGATGAAATTTTGAATAAACTTGATTGTTATGATGATATTGCAAAAAACAAACATTGGTTTTGTTTGCCAGAAATGTGTTACTTAGTTGCATCAGCATATAATGTTGCTCTTGTATGTTTGGATAAGAGAATGTCTCTCACATATCTACCCTTGAGAACAGATTGTCCGACCAATCCGAAATTGCTATGTATCGGATTTATGAATGGGAACCATTTTATTGAGATACACACTTCATTTATTCACAATATTTATTTTGTTTTATATGGATGCTTATGTTGATATTGTTTCATTTATAAATGCTTCTTACCGATGGTCATCCATTACCTCATGTGGTGTAACGCCCCGGTTTTCAAAATATATAAGTAACTTAATTAAATAAGAAAGCTATTTAAAAGCGCGTGAAGATGACAAATTAAAAAAATAAGTAGTAGTATTTTTTAATAAAACAAAAGAAAAATCCATTACTCTTCCATTGCGCCACTCGATTTTATAAAATATAGCCTAATTATAAAATTTTGCCTCCAAATCAACAAAGTATTCAAACTAAAATATTTGTCCTCCAAAACTTAAATAGTAACTTAAATTCATCAATAAAATGAGATTTTCCAAAAAATCAAAATTAAATAAAAATTATTGACTTCTCATCCACCGCCTCCAATCCTCGCTCGCTCCTCAACTTGAAAAGTGTTAATCAATATGGGGTGAGCTTTAAACTCGCTCCGTGGGAACACATTTGTCAAAATTAAATACAACACATACGCATAATCATAAACATTCAACATGTAATTTTACTCTGTCCTTTTCCGTCAACTGGCCAGTTACTCTATAGTACTGTGGGTACACCCCGAGGATACGTCGATTTGAACCTTCTGACCCACGACTAAATCTGCGGGTTCACCCCGAGGATACTTTTGATCCCGGACCTTCTGACCCAGGACTAATATAGCACTTCGGGTTCACCCCGAGGATACTTTTGATCCCGAGCCTTCTTACGGCCCCTAGCTAACTTGATATCCTTTCACATTGCACATAAATGAATACACATATACGAAGCATTTAATAAAGACAAATAATTCTTAAATAGAAAATATCCCCACCTTAATATGTAGATATCTGGTGCAGTGAATGTTAACAGATACAAAATATCTTACTCCTTGAAGTCCTTACTTCGAACATACGAAAATAATTTAACTTAAGATATGGTTTTGGACAAATCATGTTTAAATTTGTAAAAGGAGGGAGGTAACTAGAATAAAAAGCAAGATCAAAATCCCCAAATAGTATACTAAGGGGCTGTTTTGTGAGATTAAGAACTAAAAGTGGTAAATTTATAAAAAGAAGAAAATAGGGGTTTAGTCCTCCAAATTAAAGCCAAAGTTGAATTCCTCTAATCCCCAAACAAATAAAACAAAATTACAGCCCACTTTCTTCTTCAAATAAAAAAAAAATCCCATCGTCTCTATCTCACTTTCACTTCTTTCTTTCTTTTTTTCTTTTCTAAACTGATGTTTGTACAGGCTCTTTGGTTTTGTACGAAAGATTGAAAATTGAAATACTTAGTAAATCTTAACTTGGACTTAATAAAAGCTAATAAAAAGTCGGTAGGAAAGGCAGGTATTTATAGGATAATTTTTGGTGTTTGATGATAAGTTGGGTGATTAATGATAAAGATGAAAATAAGATATTTATTCATCTATTAGGAGTTGAAGACTATCTCTAGTTGGGTTTAAAAATTTGGATTTGTAAAACCATAGTGACCGAATTGTAAATATTAATATCGATAAATAAAACAATTAAGATAATTTTAACATAGATAAAAATAATGAATATCTTTAAAAAAGGGGATATTACAAACTATCCCTCTTAATAAAAGTTCGTCCTCAAAATTCGTTATCTTATTGAAGTTCATAAAATAAAATGACATTTCATGAATAAAATAAATTGCTTGACATAATAAATTGCATACCTTGAAGAATCCGACGAGATATGGCGAAGGTGGATGTCACCATACTATTTTTAAAAAAAAAAATTGAAATTACACTTTATTTTTTTTTCCGAGTCTACAGAACCGTAGACCTGCTCTGATACCACTTGTAACGCCCCGGTTTTCAAAATATATAAGTAACTTAATTAAATAAGAAAGCTATTTAAAAGCGCGTGAAGAAGACATATTAAAAAAATAAACAGTACTATTTTATTAATAAAACAAAAAAAAAATCCATTACTTTTCCGCTGCGCCACTCTGATTTTATAAAATATAGCCTAATTATAAAATTTTGCCTCCAAATCAACAAAGTATTCAAACTAAAATATTTGTCATCCAAAAATTAAATAGTAACTTGAATTCATTAATAAAAATGAGATTTTCCTAAAAATTCAAAATTAAATAAAAATCATTGACTTCTCATCCACCGCCTCCAATCCTCGCTCGGGCTCCTCAACCTGAAAAGTGTTAATAAATATGGGGTGAGCTTTCAACTCGCTCCGTGGGAACACGTTTGTCAAGATTAAATACAACACATACGCATAATCATAAACATTCAACATGTAATTTTACTCTGTCCTTTTAGTCAAGCGGCGATTCTTTGTATAGTACTGCGGGTACACCTCGAGGATACGTCTGATCCCGAACCTTCTTACAGCCCCTGACTAAGTACCGTGGGTTCACCCCGATGATACTTTTGATCCCGGACCTTCTTACAGTCCCAGACTAATATAGAACTGCGGGTTCAGCCCGAGGATACTTTTGATCCCGAGCCTTCTTACGGCCCCTAGCTAACTTGATATCCTTTCACATTGCACATAAACGAATACACATATACGAAGCATTTAATAAAGACAAATAATTCTTGAATAGAAAATATCACCACCTTAATATGTAGATATCTGGTGCAGCGAATGTTAACAGATACAGAAAATCCTACTCCTTGAAGTCCTTGCTTCTAACATACGAAAATAATTTAACTTAAGATATGGTTTTGGAGAAATCATGTTTAAATTTGTAAAAGGAGGGAGGTAACTAGAATAAAAAGCAAGATCAAAATCCCCAAATAGTATAGTCAAGAGGCTGTTTGTGAGATTAAGACATAAATGTGGTAAATTTATAAAAAGAAGAAAATAGGGGTTTAGTCCTCCAAATTAAAGCCCAAGTTGAATTCCTCTAATCCCCAAACCAATAAAACAAAATTACAGCCCACTTTCTTCTTCAAATAAAAAAAAAATCCCATCGTCTCTATCTCACTCTCACTTCTTTCTTTCTTTTTTTCTTTTCTAAACTGATGTTTGTACAGGCTCTATGGTTTTGTACGAAAGATTGAAAATTGAAATACTTAGTATCTTAACTTGGACTTAATAAAAGCTAATAAAAAGTCGGTAGGAAAGGCGGGTATTTATAGGATAATTTTTGGTGTTTGATGAAAAGTAGGACTGATTAATGATAAAGATGAAAATAAGGAGTTGAAGTCTATCTCTAGTTGGGTTAAAAATTTGGACTGTAAAACAATAATGACTGAATTGTAAATATTAATATCAGATAAATAAAACAATTAAGATAATTTTAACATAGATAACAATATTAAATATCTTTAAAAAAACGGGACATTATGTGTGGCTTCCATGTGGTTTACGATTCGTAACGATTGTGAATTAGGGTGGAACGATTACTATAGTCAGCAACTTCAAAAATACAAGTGAAAGTGTTGGAACTAGTCAGATTCGTAGTACTAAGTCTATAACTTTGGGCTAGTCATTTATTGTAAAATGAAGACATTTTTTTCTGATAAAAGCTTTTAGCTTTTTTTTCCTGATAAAGACATTTGTTGATAACTCTGGCTTCCTGTTGCTCTTTTTTCTCCTAAAAATCTGATTTTTCCAAAAAACTGATTTAAACCAGATTTTTTTTGGCCAAAAAAAGCTGGAAACAACTTTTTTCCCGAAAAAAACTGATTTTTTGGAAAGGAAAACATCCGACTGAAATGAATGCAACAATCAAAACTCAATGAAGTAGCACATATTTTCTAACAGCAAATCGTATCCACCTCATATCCACAACAACATAATTCTCATCAGCAGCAACACATCCCTCCAAATCAGCAATCAAAGCCATAAGCAAACATCATAGCAACTAGCAGCACAAAATAGATACCACATCCATTATAACATAAATCAGCAGCATTCAGCAAATAATCCACAATTTTCACACAACAGCCCATCAATACTCAACACACTAACAAAACACACCAACAAAAGTTACCTTGAATACTAATCATCAACAAGAGCTCTATTATCCAAGTATAATTAAAAACATATAAATGAAAAATACTAATCATCTTCTTCAGGTGGTGCAACCCAAGTGCTACTATCTGTGCTGAATCTATATATAGTCAATGTTATATGTCTACGATATTCATTCCTTATACGCTCTTGCGTACCACCTATTTTATCTAAATTTTTTAGTAGAAGAGTCTCCACCATTTTCAATGCAAAAGGCCCACAACTATGATTATCGGTTCGCTTATATGTTTGCATCTCAGTAGCAAACGTAACTTTCCACGAGTGGAGTATAGGCACGATATCTTTACGCTCGTCCCAATACCTTGCATGATGCAATACTACAGGAATGAGGCGGGCAAAGGACGTCAACATACGGTGCCTTTCGGTCAGAATTACTTTATTATGGTGATGGCGGTATGAGTCAAAAACCCTTATCGAGTACGACTTTGGAGAAATCATACATGCAACCCAATGCTCCCGTAGTTGTGAATAAAAATCACCTAGCCAAGTAGTAATACATTTGTCAAAAGTTCGCAATAAAAGTTAAAAATGGTGTCAATCATATAACTTAAAAATCACCTAGCCAACTAGTAATACATTTGTCAAATCATTCCACACTTTTAAAACCAATTCTGCATTTGAAATGGATAATCAAGTGACTTACAAAAAAGCACATATCTAGAAGAAAATTACAATGTAGTAAAATACAACTTATAGAGAAATATGTATCCAATAACACATAGTTTCCTCGCATATCTTGGTGAATATGTGCATTCGCCAAGTCAGTCATGCAATGTAGTACAACAAAGTATGCATTGATTTGCTATAAATGGAAAAAAATTAAAATTGCCACAATTGTTTTAAAATAAATGAGAGAAATATTATAAGAAAAATTAAATTACCTCGGCTTCCATATCAGTGTTTGGTTCCTCTATCTCCTTAAAAAAAGCAAGACCCATTGTGCAAAGTTTATACCCTACATTGCGGATCGAGATACAAAGACAAATATTAAATACAATTTTATGCGGTGTAAGGTTTATTATGCTTAATTATTGTAAGTTACCTTTCGATTAAGTACAAAAAAGTCTCGATTGCATCACCTGCGATGCTCGTTAGTCGTGAAAGGACTACGTAGATACCTAGATTGTACTCTCGATCGCGAAGATTCATAGAAGAAGATGGGGTATCATGTGTCGGCAAAGGAATGCGGGGTTACGGGATACCATGAGCTTGCAAAGGGGTATGTATATCGGGAATAGCGATGCCACGAAGTCATCATCTAATCTCGTCGACGGTGGGCATTAAATGCGATAAAAGAAACAAATAATTAAATTGTGTATATAGGAAATTAGACATATATAGTATGAAATGCATATATTAATTAAATATACCTCATGTTGTTGTTCTTCTTTGCGTATAAGGTGCTATCCTGGTGCATGTATGTCGGGAACTCTGGCGAATGAAACCAGGCATCTCCTCTCGCATATAAGGCGACATCTCTCGGCCGATTGAGCAGCGACCATCTCTTTGGTGCATATATATGCCAGGGAACTCTGGCGAATGAAACCAGGATTCTCTAATGCATATAAGCCGACATCTCTGGCTGACGAATTTAAAGCGACCATCTCTGGTGCATATACCGGGAACCCCTGGCGAATGAAACCAGGTATCTCTGGACGCATATAAGCGCCATATCGTGAAAACGATCTCGCACCAACGCCGATAAGCTGCTATCGTATAAACTCGAAGCATACTCGTTTGAAACCTCAAGATAAAGTGGTCGGGGGATCATTTGGACTCTCGCACGGATCACGAGGAGAGATAGGAGTGGTATGAATATCATCTCGAGCTACGGGGGATGCCCTATGGTGGTGGTGGGCGCGCCGGGAACACCCACGGGGACGCCCTATGGAAGTGGTGGGGGCGTAGTGCTAGGGACATCACCTTGAGGTGCAGGGGACACCCTATGGGAGTGGTGAGGACATCATCTATGGGTACGGGGGCGTCCAGGGAGGGCGTCTGGGGACGCCTTGTAGTGCGTGGAGGACGTGTAGTTTTATTTGCCTTCTTCTTTGAATGAATTCTCCGATGTATGTAAATCACACCGGAGGACAAATCGTCATGTATGTACTCCCAAAAAAGGTGCATCTGCTCCTCCGCACTCGGCTCCAACATCGCGTATACCTCCATCTAAAATTCAAAATAAAAAAGTCAACATATACCACTATATTTGTTAAAAACATTATAAAATTGTTATATGTTAACTACTGGCGAAAAGAAACCCCTCCATGTTAATGCTAACTTTTGGAAATATCCAACGGAGGCAACGTGGTATGGCCCCATCAAAGCGGGAATCCCACAAACAGTCCCCAATGAAGGTATCGCCTAAATGCGCCCATACCTATTAAAGATATAATAATTATTAATAGCTCAAATAAATTATTAAAATTACATGGAGTGAACTTAAATTTAAAATATCACATACCAAAGGTATACAGGCAACTCCACGTGTGGTAGCTCATTTTGGTAAAAGTCTTTGAAGATAATGCAATAGGATCTGGTATGAGTACTTTCCCCATATAAACGACTCTCACTGATCCGTATCCTCTATTAATGTCCATGCCCATGTTTCAATCACTGTCTTTCCCCCATCCCATTCGAAGAATAAAAAATAAGCCATCAACAACTTGGCAACTCGTAATGAATCTTCCGGTGATTCTCGGAAAACCCTCCCTGTAAAATTATCGCATAACTCATACATCTTCAACTTCTGACCAGGATAATAGCGATGATACAATCCTGTCACAGGTGGATCATAATGGGCATTAGGGTTGAAAGTCGTAGACCCAAAAGATAGCCCCAACACGAGTGCATACTCATACTTAGAGATCCGAATAAATTCGCCTCTAATTCCAACCACAATTCGTCATCCCTCGCACCAGTCATAATCATATCATGTCCAAAAAAGGAATGCAAAGCTCTATTGCAACTGGTTACTTTAGAATCCAAACGCAATAGAAACTCCGAACAAAAGTTTACAAACTCCAAGTACACATCATTACTAATACTCCTCAACTCATCTCTAATTACCAAAATAATATATAATCGACTATAAATGTTCAACTTCACCTTTGTCAACTGAAAAGACTCCCTCTTCCAAGGCCACTCAACTTGTACAATAGAAATCAGGTTATTAATAACAAAAAATAAAGTTTAGCATAATTTTGAAACAGTTCAACTATTTATAAAATTACAAATATCTTTTAATGCACTACAATATAAGTATTAGTAGAATCCAATCATAGTAAAAGCAAATCATAGGCAAGGCGAAATTACAAGTGATAAACTCTACTAGAACAAAACGACCATATCTCACATTATTTTCCAAAGACGCAGGCAAGGCACGGCAGTGCTCATTTTTTGGGAAAAAAAAATATTTTCGTACCTTATTTTTGGCAAGGCACGATTGTATGCCATATTTTATCAAGGCACGATAGTAGGTCTTATTTTTAAAAAAATGTGCCTAGATTTTAGAAGGCATGATAGTTCATAATTTAAAAAAAAAAATCGTTGTGCCTTATTTTTGCAGGGCACGATAGTACAATTTTTACCAAATAACACTGTCGTGCCTTAAGGCACGACCAATGGCAGATTTTTAAAAAAGCATTGTCATGCCTTGAGGCACGACCAAAATATCAATTTTTTATAGAGTCGTGCCTTGAGGCACGACCATAACCTAGCGAAAAAAAACAGCCCTATTTTTTAGAAAATAAAGCAGTCCCCATTTGTGCCATGACGAAACTAGCGAAAATGATTCAATTTTTCAACACTAATTTCAACTAAATACCCAATTTCAACAACAATCCGATTAACCCAACCTCTAAAGTATTTAAGAAAGCAAAAATACCCTATTTTTGAATAAAAAATAGACTATAAATTGCAAAATATTGAAACATAAAAACATACCTCCTCTTGCGGTTCGGCCGCCGGTGCGGCCGTCTGTGAAGCCTCCAACCCGTTTCTTGTGCTCCTCTTCCTTCTAAAATATGTCAACATATTTTTTGGTGGGACTGGGGTGTGAGGTTTGGGGTGATAGAAGAGAAAGAGAGGAGAAATGAGGTTGGGGTGTAGGGGTGTATGTTAATTTAGGGTTTTTTAGTATGGAGGGTAAAATTGGAAATATAAGTGTGTTGTATTTAGTAATTAGATGGGTTTGTAAAATAGGGGTGCGGTGTATGTAGAAATATGGTGTATTAATAAATTCTTGGGGTGCAAATAGCGCCACCCATATGTATGAGTTAGAGGTATATTTGGGCATATAATTGGCACATTTGCATGCATATTAAGTATGTTTAAGTTGGTTTCTCTTGTTGGGTATGATACTATATATTCTTGTGTACCTTTGTAGGAAATGGAGCCACATTGGAAGGATATCAGTAGAATACCCCGGACCAGAATGTCAAAAGCCAAGGAAAGAACAAAGACGCGAAAAAATAAGAAAATAAGTGCACACGACTGGACTGTGTTCAAGCACACATTTGTGTGCCTCTTGGATACATATTTATTGGTTGTATAATACAAGGCGGGTCGTGTGCAAGCAAATGACCATGTGTGTGGCAACTGCGATTACAAAAGCAGTCGCGATTCACGACCTGGTCGTATCCATGCGCACGAGTCATGTGAAGTGCTTTGATGGATTTTAATTTCTTATTTTGCGGCTGAAAAAGGGAAACCAAAAGGCAACAATGAAAGAGAAACATAATCCTAAAATCAGATATAATTTATCAGGGAGAAAGTAAAACACTTTAGATAGTAAATAGAACGGGTACAAAGAGACAACATGGGCGATATCAACCACGAAGCGGGGAAGATTTTTAAATTGTGAAGACGGATCTATCCACTCCTTTGTAGTTTCATAATCATAGTCGAGCTTTTCGTATCGTTCTTAATTCTATGTTTAACTCTTTGTTTGCAAATTTGTCTATAGATTTGAAAATAATTATGTTAGGCTAAATCTTTTGATTCTAAGGCGTGATCAAGACTTTGGATTCATGTTAATTCTAATTTCATTGTTTCATAGTAATAGTTTTCGTTATCTATTTGTGAATTTGCGGGATTATTTCTTGTCGATTATCGGCCAATAATTTGCATGTTTAATTTGTTAGTTCATAATTCGGGAATTAAGTTCTAACATTAGATAATGGATTCATAACATAAAATGTTTGTGGGGTTTTCTTTAATTCTATATGCTTTTGGGAGTTGATATTGATTGTTGAGTTGGGATGCTAGCAATTCAATATTGATCTACGATTTGTTTGCTCGAGGAAGAGGGAATAAACTTCGTTAGGAATTAAACCCATAGATACGGGGAAAAGCTGGTTATTGTGAAACACTAATTGGAATTAATGTTGATAAAGCATGTCATGATCATAGTCCTATGATTGTTTTTGTAATTGATTTATTCTTGTCAAGTTTGACGATTTTTAAGTAATTAGATATTTTAGTTTAACAAGTACTAGAAAAAATTAGGAATTCATCTTTGTTTTACGTAAGCTTCAATAAAATTGGATTACTATAATTGTTATACTTTATGTGCTTTGAGTCAATCCGTGAGGAATACGATGTGCTTGTCATTGTCTATAAAGTACACCGTACAATTGCAGTTTTGCGTAAAAGACTTTAGTGATCATTCATCCTTAAGAATGAATGGTTTTCCCTTATTATTTCAGCTTTATGGTTTTGTTTTCTAATATGGTATCGAAGCGAGGTTAAACCCGCCCTTATTACCACCCTTGTTCCATTTTATTTCCTCGTAAACCTCATAAATCTGCATATATGGAGGATTCTCTAAACACAGTCTCTTCAACACAGGCGCAGGAATTGGCTATAATATCTTCCCCCAAAATCACCTTATCTCTACAAAGCTAGATGTATCCAATTTTAAAATTTAGAAACAAAAAGTTCCGATTGATGTTAGAGGATATGGATAGGAAAAAATAAATCCTGAGTTTATATTTTGGCAAAGGCAAGATCAACTCTTAACCTCTTGGATAATGTCTTCTTTTAATTAGCAATAGCATTTTGGTATTGATAGTTGGTTTAACCACAACTAAAGATATATGGTCCACTATAGAGATTAATTTTGCTAGTCAATCCATTGCTAAAACCATGCAGTTACAAACTTTAAGGAAAGACAGCCTGAGCATGAGAGTGTATTTAAGTAAAATGAAAACATATCTAATGTATTAGCTTCAATTGCAAATATTATTTCTCAACCTAACCAAATATTCATATAATAGCTCATCTTCCTCTGAATATAACGTTGTTATGCCGGTATCACATCTAGATGGGAACCATGGAATTTAATCGGTGTTCAAGCCCTCTTTGCTTAGCTATGAATCTATAATAGAGTTTGTTGCTATGATAAATGTTGAGGAGGTAGAAGTAGTTATAGAAGTTGTTAGAGAGGGAGAAGGCATGAATCAAGGAGGAAGAACTATTTGTCAAATCTTTTTGTTCTAGGGCATGTTGAAGGCAGGTGTTGGCATATGTTCACTTCCCAAAAAATGTTATTTGGCAGCGGTTTTTTTTTGCATTTAGCGGAAGTTTGCTAACCATCATCGACACGTGTGTCGCGGTATATTTAGCGGTGATTTTTGAAACCCACGAGAAATTGTGCCGCTAAACAATATCGACCTTCAAATATGAGTTTAGCGGCATTTATTTAGTGGCGATTGAAAACGCGCAAAATAAAGACATTAGCGTCTTTTTTGGCACATTATCTGTAAATACAAGCTGCCACAAATAAGCGAAATATTTTCAATTTTTAGCGTCATTTCTTTGAAACCAGGGAATTAGAAAACAAATTATTTATTTTATTGCGGTTTTGATAACCCTTTGCTAAAATACATTTTTAAAATCCATTTACTTTTTTTTCACCACCACTAGTTGTTTAAATAAATTCAGTTTTATATTTTCTTTCTTTTTATAAATGCTAAATAATATTATATTTCTTTTCTAAACATGTACATCACATTTCAATTGTAACTATACCTTGTAAACATATTGAACCTTAGAAAATTAATTATAATTCAAACATGTCCAATGATATCATCCAACTTTTTAAAAGACATCATTCAACATCACATTACAGTCATTGAAATCAACTACAAAAGTATATATTCCTTAATATAATATTAATATCGCAACATCACGAAGGAGAATTATTATTCACTCATGATTAGAGAATAAATATTGTCTTTTGTTCCCCGATGAAGGTTGATAACCGCTTCCTCCATCTGGTGGTGCCTAAAATTGAAACCAATATATTGATATTATTCCTTTAATATACAAAATGATTAAACACACAAATTTGCCATCAACAAATATCCCTCATAAACCCACAAATTTGACTAAAATCAATAATCTTCTGCCAATTGTTTATTTAGGTTGGCTAATAATATCATAACAATCTGAGTATGTCTACCCCACACATCAAACCTTTTCAGTTAATTGGCTCCACCTCAATTGCAATCTAATCAAATTATTTAACAATATAGCATTATCATACCACGAGAAAATAGTTTATAATTTTTCTATAACACAGAAAAATAAATATAATATGTAAAAGTACATACCACTTCAAATGCTCGGTTGACCCGATTAGCGAATTGTTCGGAGGCACTTTTCTAGTGCATTCTCAAAAATTGTAACTAGAGCCCCATCAAAGTCTTTTACATATCTTCCATTTGAAGATTTTGAGCTTCAACTTTATGATTTTGAGCTTCCAATTTAGATTTAGTTGCGGCCGACTCCTTCTCCAAAAGAAGCGGTAATCTCTCATTTGACAATCATTAGAGGACGATTGCATCATAATTATTTTGGAGTATTACCTCGAATATAGTAGATGGAAATGGTCTAAAATCTAAACCACGAACTCATTCATGATGTTATTTTCCAAAAAACCTTCCCAAGTACGTCGTCATGTGAAACAAATTGAGAGTCGGACCTCGGCTTTGACCCATTTCACGAATAATTGGTTCCTACATTAAATAAGTTTAAATTAACTTAGAAGTTTCCAAGTAAACAATAATACATACACACACGAGAGATGTACAAGCTTTGAAAAGAATCAGCTTTTATTGGCTTGAAAATGTCATATATTTATGCTTCTAAGTCAACTAATGACCTGTTTGGTCACCATCAGTATTTTGCTTTTAAGCTTTGGACTACATCAATTTTACAAATGTGTCCTGTGGTAACACTATATATTGATATTGATATCACATTTATATATGTATTGAGAAATGTCTTCAGGTAACATAAAATATTGAAATGATATAGACTAGGACATATAACTTAAAAATGTAGTAAATTAAAAAATTAGTTTCTTATAATGTAAAGTAATTATTTCCATGCATTTTATTAAATTGTTTCCATGCTTCAAAATCTCTAGGGTGTCGCATCAACCCATCTTTGTTACTAGCCGCACCATGCCATCTCATATGATCGGCTAATTTAGAAGACATAAACAACCGATTTACAACTTTAGGCTTAAGGAAAATAATATAACACTTTGGCGGGTCTTTTTCACGATTGTTGCTAAGCGGCACACCTCCACTATTTTTTTGTTTCCATGGAAGTGTTGCATACTTTGCAAGTTTGCACTTTTATCATCTCCCGATATAACATGCAGTCATTTGGACATGCATGAATATTATTGTAACTAAGGTTGAGTTTGTTTATGATTTTTTTGGCCACATAGAATGAATCAGGAAGCCTTGCTTGCTCAAACGCATCTTTTAACAATTCAAAAATCATGGACATAGATTTATTACTTATACCACCACGAGCACTTGATGTGATACAACTACAACAAAAATGACAATTCGTGTACTTACTACAACCTTCATTAGGGATGGCAATATGGACTGACGGCCTGGCCGGCGACCCGTGGTGTTTGGGCAGGGCGGACTGGCCATTCGGGAGGCGGGCGGGGCGGACCCGCTTGAGGCAGGAGGCGGCGGGTGCAGGTATTATGTCGCCCTTCCCGCCCGGTAGATATATATACATTAATATTATTATTATATGATATTATAATAATAAAAAAATACATTTAGCTTTCACAAAAAATACATTTACAATAATACATTATAGAATATTATAAAAATATAAAAATATATTTAAATTTCACAAAAAAAAAAAAAAATACACTTTGTTAAATTAATTTTAAGCTCAAAAATTCAAAAGCAGGCCCGCCCGGGCGAGCGAGAGCACAGGCGGACCATTTTGGACCCGTGGCGGGGCACGGGGCGGGTGGGGCGGGGTAACTAGCACGGGGTGGGTCCGGGTATTCAATTACCCGCCCCGCCCCGCCCATTGCCATCCTTAGGGCCCTTCATACAAGTCTTTATTTCCATCTTGAGCAAGTCATTAAATATCTTACTTTCTTCACTATCCTCTTTGGGTAATACTTCATCCCCAAATCTGCTTGGTCTGTTGTGGAAGGTTCATTTATGGCATGTGAAATATGTGCAAAAGCGTCATGAATGATGTGTCCTTTAGGATTTTCAATTTGCCTATTAGCAGACGATAAGTGTGTATAGACCCTCCTACGCCATGCCAAACCCAATGAACATACCCGTGTAAAAACCCATGAAAAAGTAAATGCTCTTTCACTTCAAATTTATCTAACCATTGTCTAAATATGCATTTCACACAAGAGCACATTATTCGCACATTATTCTTCCATCAACAGATGATGCTCAAGTGCAAAATTAATAAATTTATCCACCCCTATAAATACTCACGTGTATTTCTGGAAACTCAATCGATATTTATCCATGAGAAATCACTTGAGTACTATGAATATTTATCTAATTAAAGTAAGTACACGAAATATTAGGAATGCGCTGGAAGTTAACTGTATTTTCTTAATGAAAATAATTATGCTTATTAATTTGTTTCCAGATGCATATATATCACAAAAAATATCAGATTAATTAAATTGAATCAAAATTAGTAAATGTCCAAACCAATTCCAAAAAACCAATAGGACTAGTGTGTGAATTCATGCATAAACATAACCAAATATGTGTAATATTTACAATCAACCTTAGTTTGCTTCAAAACCTTCAAATGCCAAAGCAGATAACTCTTCAAAACAATTAAAAATAAAAATGACCGGTTTTAGTATTTCTATTGGCAGGCTGATTTTTTTTGGGGGGGTGGGGGTGGAGGGATACTTGTGTGAAATTATTGGAATAAAGACTGATATATAAATTGATTCTTCTTATTGTTTCTTATTATTATTCTCAAAATCATGAATACATGGTACCAATTTATAGAATCTGAATCACAATGTACTAGACACTTCTAGATACATCCATAATTATTATTAATCAATTTTCTAAGCACTTAATTTTCCTATACCAGTTACTCTTATCAATGACAGCTAATTCTTCAAAACAACTCTTCGGGCCATGTGTAGTTAAGAACAAGTTTACATTCCATCAATTGCCCCCCTTAAACTTGTTCCTCCTTGAACTTGAACTCCCAATAAATTTCTCAAATACTGAAAAGTTTCAGTTTTAGGGGCTTCGTAAATATATCAGCAACTTGTTCACTTGATTTTACATGCACCAGCTCCACTTCTTTTTCTTGACACACTCTCTTAGGAAATGAAAACGAGTATCAATATGCATAGAACATTCATGGTGAACGGATTTTTAGCAAGAGCAATTGCCGATTTATTATCCACATGGATCTTGGTTGAATCTTTTTGCTGCAACTTAAGTTCTTGAAGTATTCTTCTTAACCATATAGCATGACAAACACAAGCTGGAGCAATATACTCTGCTTCGCAAGTTGATAAA
This sequence comes from Rehmannia glutinosa, assembly GCA_016081115.2. Lineage (NCBI taxonomy): Eukaryota > Viridiplantae > Streptophyta > Magnoliopsida > Lamiales > Orobanchaceae > Rehmannia > Rehmannia glutinosa. The sequence goes on from JABTTQ020002109.1 coordinate 568,161, forward strand.
GCAACAACTGATTGTTTCTGTGAGGACCAAGTAAAAGCTGCATTAGTAAGATAAAACACGAATCCGGTAGTGCTCTTGCGATCATCCAAACATCCAGCCCAATCACTATCGCTGAAACCAACCAACTCCAATTGTTCTGTGGAAGAATAAAATAACCCGTATTTGATCGTCCTTTGATATATCTTAGAATTCGCTTAGCCGCTTGTAAGTGAGGACTTTTGGATTTTCCATATATAAACTTACTAAACCAACTCGAATAAAATGTCACATTTGTGCATGTTAAGTAACTGAGGCAACCCACAAGACTCTTGTAATAAGTTGGGTTCAAAAGCTTTCCTTCTCCTTCCTTACCTATTTTAGTACCCTTTGTCCATAGGTGTGTCACAACATGGCAATCTTCCATCGAATATTTCTTTGGAATCTCATTCGCATATCTTTCTTGTGATATAAAAATTCCTTCTTTACTTTGATGTACTTGATACCAAGGAAATATTTCCTTAAGCCCAAATTTGTCATCTCAAACCTTTTCGCCATTGATTGCTTGAATTCTCTAATCATGGAATCATTATTCCTGTGACAATTAGATCATCCACGTAGAGACATACCAGCAAAATTTCTCTGCAAAAGTTGTTCTTTACATACAAAGCATGCTCGTAAAGGCCCTTCACAAAACCTTCCTTTAGAAAGTACTCATCAATTGTTGAATTCCAAGCTCGGGAGGCTTTAACAGCCCGTAAAGAGGGCTTTGCTGTACACCTTGCTTTCTTGTCCTTTGATGATAAATCCCGGTGGTTGTTGACCTCATCTTCGAGATTTCCATTTAGGAAGGCAGATTTTACGTCCATCACGGTATGTTTTCCATTATCTTTCTTACGCAAAAGAGATAAGCAATCTCACCATGTCAATCCGTGCCACATGTGCGAAACCTTCTTCATAATCGATCTGTATTTTTGATTATAGCCTTTGCAACCAATCTCGCTTTGTGTCTTTCAACTTTGCCTTTTGCATTTTTCTTCGTCTTGAACATCCATTTCACACCAATAGCTTTATGTCCTTGCGAAGTGGGGTGAGCTCCATGTATTGTTTCTTTATACCATGGATTTCTTCCTCCATCGCATTTCTCCACTTTGAATCATTTGATCTTCTTCATAGGAAGCGGGATCAAATCTAGCAAATAAACACATATTATTAAACTCTTCATCTGTCGATATCAACTCTTCGTTGGGATTCATATATGTCATAGATGTTCCTTGTCTTTTACAAATGAGTTGCTTTGTGAAGCCCGATTTTTTTGAGCATGTAATTGATCCTTTTGTCGTCTATGTATTGATGGAAAGCTATTTTGCAGCGTCACTTTGCAGGTAATTATTAATATATATATATATATATATATATATATATATATTGTATTTATTTCATTTTATTTATTACTTGTGATCATGATCATTTTATTAATTCTATTTTTCATTTATGATCACTTGATTGATCATTATTACTATTTTGTATTTATTAGTCACCTTAGAATTTTTAAGAGACTATTTATTTTAGAGACTTTTACCTTATAGAATTAAGAATTTGATTTAGTATAGTGATTATGAGACTTATAGTGATCAAAGAAATCTAATTATTTTGGAGATTGATATATTTCAACTATTATCATCAAATTTGGGACAAAAATATATATATATATATATATGGAATTACCAATTAGCCCCTATAGTGGGCCCGTAATGATATTTTTGGGTAAGAAATATCATCCAACTCTTGTACACTTTACACCTTATATTAGTCATCTTGTGTATAATTATACCATTAATTCAAACATGATACACATCATCTCATATATAAATTCTTTATTATTAAATTTGAGCATGTTGGAGTCTTCGACAGCATTCCCCTTCAAACCCATTTCATGCCACTTATCCACCTTTGACTTGCATTTTTGTCTCCCATGCGAAGCAAAATTCAAGACCGCAATTAAACAAAAATTTCTCCTCTCCCTCTCTCCTAGCAATCGGCCAATATAGCAATTTTTGCACAAAAATTTTATTTTCATCCAACACATTTTTAATTCTCAAGCAAATTCTCCTCTTCTCTCTAACCTCTCTTTAAAAATCATTCACATCTTCAATTCTTCAAACATAACTCTTCACATCTTCAAACCACTTATTCACATCTTCAAATATTCAAACACAAGTTATTCACATCTTCAAGCTTACCTTCATACCTTCAAGAACACCCTTCCCTATGCCAAACACTCTTTCTTTCTTGAACATCTAAAGCAAAACAAACAATCTTCCCTACTTAAAAGTCCAAAAAGAATTCAAGACACCCTCCTATCTCAAGGTAAGAAATTAACTCCTCAATTCAACTTAAAATCTTACTATTCATCACCTTCTCCTTGTAATTTAAGTTCATATTTTGGATTTTGAGGTACTTAGAAGACCAACTTGAAGACATGCATGCATGGTGGTGAAAATTGAAGACTTGAAGAATAATTAGTAGAAAATTAGACTACAAGGTAAGAATTGGACACTAGAACACTTCTTTCTTCTTCTTTCTATTTTTTTCAAATTTAACACCCTTTTTCATTTGGAGAAATAGGGGCTGACCTTAGGTGATTTTTGAGTTGAACCAAAATTTCCAAATTTGAAGCTTCAACTAGTTTTCAAATCTCTCTGCCGAGGAGGTAAAAGTGTAGTCTTTTCACGATTTTATTTATCTCCTTCTTTTTCTCCTTAATTTTTCTCTCATTTTCTAACTCCAGATTTTGATATTTCTTGACTTAGGGGCTGACCTAAGTGACCTCATCCAAAGTTGGAAATTTATCCTTTTTATTTACAATTTTCCAAATTTAAGGTGGGTGGAAAAACTCTTTCCAACTTCTAGGTGCTTTTGTTAAAATGCATGTAGAATTTTGATCATGAGCCCTTGGGATATATAATTTATGTATTTAATGTCAGTTTTATGTATAAAGTCTTGGAAATTTCTCAAGTGTTGCTCAAAATTATTGGGTATTGAACTTTAGGTGCATGCATGTACAATTTAATGTTCTATTTGATGAATTCTTGTATGTATTGGACATGCATGTATATGATCTTTGAAATCCATATTTTGGATGACTTATAACCTGGAAAAGTCGAGCATAATTGATTAAATTTTAATTTTGAACTTAAAAATGCAAAAATGAAAAGTTGGTGGACTAAATTGCAAGAAAATAAAATTTAAAGGACCCATCGCAAATTTCAAATTTTGGTTTGTACTCACATTCAAAAATAACTTTTGGACATTTTTAATAAATTTTTTAAGAGTTTTAAGATAAATAAAATCGGCCTGTAAAAGCCCGAGGACTAGATTGTAAAATTTTAGAAGTTTAAGGCTCTTTTCAATTACGGTACCCATTTGTAGGTCCCAAGGGTGTAAGTGTAAGGTTTAGAATGGGTTGAATAAGCACTTACCAAATTTTCGATTTAGTCTTTTAAATCTCTGATTCTAATTTTGTGTCTTGATAGACGGTCCCAATTGAGTCGCTCGGTAGAGTTAATCTCTCCTTGGATTTCAGGTGGTGTTGAAATCGGTAAGAGTAACTCAAATTGTTGTTTGTAATTTGACTCAATTTGTGGTTTTGTTTTTTGGAAGACTTAACACCCTTAAGTTTGATTAAGCAAGTTTTGCACAGCTTGATTTAATCTTTTATAAATTATCAAATGGATAGCAAATTTATCGTGAGATGAATGCGATTAAAAGTCGAGGAATTTAAATCTTTGAAATGTAAATGACACAATAAATTTTTTATAGAGGTTCGAAGATGGGGTAATTATTCTGCTCCTCTCTTCTCCAACTCTGGAGAATCCGGCTGGGTAATGATCGGTTTACAAAGTGGTAGCAGATCCAGATCACAAGTCTTATCACAACGGCCGACTTGATCCTTTGGGACTGATCAGAGGCCCGATCACTCGTTTGGCTTCTCGTCGACTCGGCTTCTTCACGGGCGTTTTGCCTTGCTCACTACGGACTCACTTGCTCAAGCACTTTGGATTTGATCGAAGCCCTCCAAAGGCAAGAAACAGTTCGGCGCCGAACGCTTTCTACAATCGCTTCTGGAATGTAGCCCCCTTGTTTGATATTTTCCTCTTCAGCGATTGAAGTTCTCTTTCCTTCCGCGAGGTAAGTGTTGGATTGATGTACTTGAAATGCCAAACGAGGATTGAATGTTTTGATTTTGATAAACTTTGTATATCTCACGTGTGTGTCATTCGTCATTCTTCTCAAACAAACTCCTCGGCCTTTTATAGTGAACTTTCAAAAATTTGCCGTTGAAGAGATAGGCTTATTTTTTGAAAGTCACTTTCGTCGTTAACTTGCGGAGTTCTTGGAATTGCCATTTCCTCGTATGAATTGTTTTATCACCTTTTGAGTTCGACCTGCGGTGTAGTGCTTCCCATTGGTTCATTTCTTTTGCGCTTGATTTGACACTCAGAAATGTGGTATGGGAATATTACTTGTTTAAGTAAATCGCTTAGTTTACGTATAGCGGTTCTTTCTACGGTTATCTCGACAGTGCATTTCTTTGCTTTTCCCGAGGGTGACTTAAGTCGACTTCCAATCGTGGATGACTCTTGTGTCGCCCGGAGAGAACTTGGCTTCTCTTGAGTTGGCTTGAACGATGTTCCACTCAAGTTTGCATCTGTTGCTTCTTGATCGAGTTCTGTCCAACTCTTTTTGCAGTGTTTTCCATTTGTCTCTGATTTTCCTTAGTCTTGATTG